>CM033026.1:24645785-25208285 GCA_019207045.1 Branchiostoma floridae x Branchiostoma belcheri | reverse complement strand
GACTTGGAAGACCTCCTCCAGCCGATCGTATTGCGCCTTGCTGAGGGTAGTCCACGGTTTGTTGATTATGCTCCACTTGGTTGTCTTTAGGACCCCCTTTTGGTGATTTGCTTTAAGACCATCAACAAAAAACATAATTTTTACCATTGATATGCTTCAGTCAGCAATAACATTAGGTAATACTAAATAAACGTTTTAAATCTGTAAACAAAAGTAGCAACGAATTGTTATTGGTTATTGGGTGGACCGACTACTCTCTCTTGGTAGCCAGCGGCGGAATTGCAAGGAAGTTACAATAGGCGGGGCTAATCATAAATTGCAAGTGTCTGGAGCGAGCTGCCAGTCGGAGGATCGAAAGGAGCAGTGGTATTGTTTATTTTTCTGACCTGTGTTGAGGTCTAAACGCTGATGTCATATTTACATATATATATATATATAGATAGATGCATATGCATATGCTATCATGATGTCTTCAAACATATATATCTTACTGATATGAATGAAACTGGAATGATAATTCAATATCATACCTTCTGATGCCCTCTTTTGCTTCTCCATCGTAACAAATCGACGTAATCTTATGGATGCACTGATTTCTTCTGGGTCGCACTTTGACTGATCTTCGTTGAGTCTTCTCCTTTTACGTCGAGGTTCTTCCTCATTATGATATTGGTCTTCTTGTTGCCCATCTGTTTTCCTCTCATTTCTGTGTTCCTCTCCAGTTTGTGTTTCACACGGTTCTAGGAGACCTTGGTCTGGCTGTTGGGCAACCATTGTACTCTCTGGACACTCTTGTGCCATCTGAAAGTGTTCCTGAAATTCATCTGTATCTTCCCTGTCTTGTTGTTGACCCTCAAGCTCCTCTAGTAGCTTCTCCTTACACTGCGTTGCGCCATTCATCTTTAAATGATCCGATACAGTTTGTGTTTGACACGGTTCTTGAAAAGGATGTTCCATGTGCCCGGACTGCTGAATACACGTTTGGCTATTGTCAGACTCTTGTAGTTGAAGTTGTTCATGACATTGTTGAATGTCTGTTTCTTCCTGATTGCCGTGTTTATGAATCTCAATCTCTTCTAGCGATTTATTTCTATACTCTATTACTCTTTCATTTTTAAGATGTTCTTGTCCCGGATGCTCCGGTAACTGTTCCTGTTGACATTGGTCTACATAGTCCAAGTGTTGGGTAACCATTGGACCATCATGACCCTCATTTGGTTGCAGATGCTGTTTATTATGGTTATCTGCCTGTCGCTGATTGTCTTGTTGTTGATCCTGCAGATCCTCTGACGATTCTTTTTGAAACTGCGTTTCTCCCTCCTCCTGATCCCGTCTAGTTTGTGTCTCACTCTGCTCTTGACTTTGTTCCAAGTTTCCCGGCTGTTGCATTCTTGTTTGGTCATCATGAGTTTCTGCCGGCAGTTGATATACACTGTTGTCTGCGTCATGATGATCGCTATGATATTCGTCTAGCGAATTATTTTGATACTGCATTTCTGCTTCCTTATCAACCTCTTTCTGAAACAGTTCTTGTTGATATTGGTCCACATGGTCCTGTTGTGTAGCCATTAAGCCTTCAAGACTCACTTCTGGTAGCCGAACTTGTTCCTGATATTCATGATTGTCAGCCGTTTGCTGGCAGTTTTCTTGTTGACTCTCAAGCTCCGTTTGACATTCTATTTCTGCTTCCTTCTGCATTTGCCCATGACCAGTATGCGTTTGATCCGATTCTTGATCTTGTGGACACAGGTCCGTTTTGTTCAACTGCTGAGTGACTATTGAACCATTGTGACCCTCCTCTGCCAGTTGAACGTTTTCGTGACAGCCATGCATGTCTACATCTTGATGATGGCTTTGCTGTTGACCATCAAATATTTCTAATAACCTCCGTTGATAGTACAAACTACATGGCTGCTGTTGCTCCGATTCCTTATTGTTATTTTGTTCTTCTCCTTCTTCTTGACTCTTTGACCACGCTGCGTCTTTCCTCTGTGATCGCTGATCTTCAATCTCCGGCGACGAGCGCAATGAATGGCAAATCACCAAATTTGGAACTATCTGGTCTTTGTGACTTCTCCACACATCGTTAGATCCGTCTCCTCCTTCGCGGTTGTTTTCAGCGGGTCTCCCAGAGAGGGTGTCTTCAACAATCGCTTGGCCAGCATCTTGAATACGAACATGTTCGCCGTATTCTGTACAAGGCAGAATTGATGGAATGGGATAAGGAACTTCGCGACTGGTATTGCTGTTAGACAAACCGCTGTTAATAGTACTTTGCTGTCGTGACCGATTTTCTTCTCCTGGACCAGCTGTGGAACAATGAATCTCTTTTGTTGCTGTCTGCTCGGAAGCAGTTCTTTTGTGAATCGGATTCGATGCGGTTTGTGCAGGATAGTGTAAGGTAGTTGTTGCAGGTTTTGGCGAACTTGTTCTCATGCACGGTTCTACAAAGTCGGCGAAATCTACTTGTTTTTCACAAGGATTAGATGGGGCCGGACTCCTGTGACAGTTGGGATCGTTATGAGTCATTTGCACTTGGGATTCACTGGTTACGTTTGACCGGATCCCAGTCATAGACCGTGTCAGCTCCTCGAGTCTTGTCTGAATGTCTTCAACTGCAAGTGGCAACGACATCTGCGTGAACTGTTCCCTTGCAGACTGCGCGCATGGACCTGAAGCTTGTGGCTGCTGTTGTGTGGTTGCCAAACGGCACAATTCTTGCTGCGCGGGATTCTGTTGCTGGCCTTGTAGTTGTTGAATTGTTGCCTCCAAAGAAGCCACTGCTTTCTTCAGCTCCTGTAGCGTCTTTTGGTTTTGTTGCAATAGCTGCACATTTTCATCCTGCATGGCGCTAGGCATGGTGACAGGAAGCTCTTGTGGCTGAGGCCTCGGTGGTGCTGATGACTCTTCTACTTGTTGTGTTAGAGGCAGTTGATACAAGGCATTTGAGGCTTGCTTCGGTATGCTATCAGATGCGATGGTATGTTGTTGGTTTGGTTGCCTTGTCAATGATGCTTCTGTTTGTTCTGAATGCGGACGGCACCAAATATGCTGGACTTCCTTTGGTACGCTATCCGGTATAAAGACATGCACTTGGGGCTGTTTTGGTTGTCGTGTTTGCGATGCTGCCAATTGTGTTGAATGCAGTTGACACCAAATATTTTGAGTTTGTTTTGGTGCGCTCTGAGGTATAATAAGTGCTTGCGGCTCTTTCGGTTGTTGCGTCTGCGGTATTTCTGGTGCTACTTGTTGTTTTGTGTACACTTGGCTCGAGACACTTTGCGCTTGTTCTGATGTGCTATCAGGAATGGTAGTAAAATCTTGCGCCTGTTTTGGTTGCTGTGTTTGTAATATTTCTGGTGTTACTTGCTGTGTAGAGTGCAGCTGACACCTGTTGTTTGGGACTTGGTTTGGTGTAGTGTCTGGTATGACAGGAGGTTCTTTTAGCTGCTTTTGTTGCTGTTTTTGTGGTGCTTCTAGTGCTACTTGTTGCCGTGTTGAACGCTGCCAGAACTGTTGCGCTCGCTCTGCTATACTATCAGGTACGGTGAGGTATACTTTGGGCTGATTTGGTTGCTGTGTCTGTGATAATTCTGTTGCTACTTGTTGTACTGTTGAGTGTGGTATGGTGACAAGTCCTTGCGGCTCTATTCGTTGTTGTGCTTGTGGCACTTCTGGTGTAGCTTGTGTTGATTCTGACTGACACATGGCCGTTTGCACCTGTTCTGATGTGCTATCAGCGACATGTACCTGTGTTTGATTTGCTTGCTGTGTTTCTTGTGCCTTTAGTGCTTCTGGTGCTGCTTGTTGTGTTGACTGCAGCTGACACCCGATGTCTTGCGTTTGTTCTGATGTGTCATCAGGTGTGATAGGAGGTTCTTGCAGCTGTTTTGGTTGCTGTGTTTGCGACGCTTCCGATCCTACATCTTGCGTCAAATGAACCTGATTTGGGGAATCTTTTGGCGTGCTATCCGCTGTATTCGCAGGTTCTTCTTGCTCTTCTTCCAGCTGTGTCTCCGGCGCTTTTGATTTATTTCTTGTTCTTTTCTGTAGTGAATTCATCTCTTTAGATCGCCTCCGACTTTTTTGAAGGTTGATGCCAGGTTTCCGCCTTTGCCTTCGGACGTATGTAAACTTTTTGTTGTGTGCTGCTCCTTTGTCTAAAGATGATGAATACAGCTGGTGCCGGGCATTTTGTGCATCCTGTGGAGTTTGAACCTGAAGGGGCGATTGTGAGGACGGTATAACGTCTTTTGGACCAATCTGGTCTCCACCAAAAATGGTACTTTGCCGAATTATATTATTCAACGCCTCTTGGTACGATGGGGGTGGTTTGAATGGCATGGAAGCGTTCACGCTTTGAAAAGTGCCCTTGTTTTCAGCGGTGGGTGCTTCTGTGCCCTTGGCGTTGCCAGCACCATCGAAGTGAACGATGTAAGGAGACACTATGTTCGGCTGCTGTTCGCTCTCCATCACCGCCGTCCCACCGAAGTTGCACGTGAAGACCTCCGAGATCACCGGTAGCTGCTGGACAACTGGCGGTTGATTAGCCTCCGCCTCCGTCGGTGTGAATGCATTTACCCGCTCGGCAAGCCCCGTGAGTGTAGACGATGCTTGGGTGATAGTGGCGCCGGTGTGATCTCCATAAGCAGCCGTGGGACGCTCCTGTGAGTGTCGATAGCCGTGAACGAAAGGCACTTCCTGGTTACTAGCAACAGGACGTTGTTGCTGAAACTGGTTGGGTGGGTTCGGAACAACTGCTCTATGAGTTGTGTCCATTTGCAATGCAGCCAAGCCGTTGTGGTAATGGCAATAGTGACCGTTCCTGTTGTAGTATAGTGGTACAATGCTAGTGCCTTGTGTACGGCCTTTTGCTGTCCAAGCATTCCACGAGGGATATCGTCCATGCTGGTCTACCATCTCTCCACCCGCAACTCTCTCACTGCCACAAGTACCGTTTGCTGTTACGTGCCATGCCGTATCTTGTCGCATGGCGACATTAGCTGTGGGAAGGTCAAATCCCTCAGAGCCACGAATGGTAGGGGAGTAAAAAGCAGAGTCTTCCGATGCGTAACTTGCTATGGAGCTGCTAGATCCCATGCGCGACATGCCTGACAGAGAGGACGAACCTAGCCCAGAGCTAGTCAGACTGCTACGTTGGGCTAGGTTGGTTGAATAACGCCTGCTGGTGCTTGGAAAAGCACCTTCCAAACGATGAGGTACAGGCGATCTCGGCTGCTTCAACCCAAAGTGACGTGGAGTTTGATGAACGTTCTCTGTATACAGTGACTCCCATGGTGTGTAACTATTTGGACATGGCAGTTGTTTTGATAGGTGATTTGGTGGACTACGATGCTCTGCCGATATCAAATGATGTGGGCTATAGTGTTGGACAAGTCTTTGGCTATTTTCGTAACCGCCGACGCCATTTTGTTCGATGTGGATATGCGAGGTGGGCGGCGTCACCACCACTAGTTCGTTGTGTATTTCCGGAGAAGAGTAAGGTGCAATTCTAGGGATATCTTGGCCCACCTGACCAGTAAAGCGGCAAGCGGGGGTGTACCGGCCAGGCTCTCTCTTAACTGGTTGAGGGTTGAAATTCCCTGACACAGCATTTGGATTGTTCTGCAGATCTGGATGGTGCATTCCATTATTCTGGATGGTATCATTTTGGTTCGGTCTATAATAGTCTGCCATTGTTTCGTGCACGTGGTTCATGTTGTTTTGATCTGTTTGTTGATCGGAATGACTGCAGGGAGAATGGGTATCTTGATTTTTTGGTTTCTCGGTATCTACAGGCACTGAAACGATTGATATCACTCTGTTGGGATCCGGCGAAAAGTCAGCCTTGGTCACACGTGCAACTTCCAATGTTTCGGGAACTCGAAAACCCCGTCTTTCTGTTTGATTTCCTCTACCATAACACGTAACAATGTTCTCTTGAATCTTACATTGCATAGATTTAAAGTCTTGATCTTTGCTCTGGTGACAGGTTGATGTATTCTTTACGGATTCTAAGGGGTTTGAATCACCATTGTCCAATCGGGGTTGCAAGTGGTCTTTGATAGCCTCCAAGGTAGATTCTAAATGGCAATTGTCTTCTTCGTGGTTTGTGTTCGGTTTTTGGGTGAGCTCTTTTGTGGTGTCTTCTGACTGATAGGGTCTTTGACTTATAGTTTTCTTAAGGTGTTGTGTTGCTTTTGTTCTAGCAAGTCTTGTGTTTGGTTCCTCTTCGTTAGCCTCCCTTTTGTAGGTTCCTTTTATAACTCCTGTAACAACGTTCAACGCAGGCCTACCTTCGCTGTCCTCTCCTCCCCGCAAAAGCCCCGCAACTCTGCACACGAAGCCTCTTTCCATGCCCGGTCAGACGAGGACCTCTGTCGGTCTGGACAGTAACTGCAGCTTCGCCGCAGGCATGGCGGACTGCCACTGTCAAAACAATGATTATAGAAAAATATTTGTAGAATTATATATATATATGTGTACAATTATATATGTATGTTTATATACGTACATGAAAATGACAAATGTGTTCGGAATACCACAAAATAAGGTAAATTTGACAGTACATTTAAAGCTAATAATCTCCAAGCAGATCCTACGGTAGCATAAGATAGTATCAAAAGCTGGCAGAGGAGTGAAGCCGGCCTAGGAAACTATCGGGAACTCCGGTGGCCATTTGACTCGCTTTGGCTGGCTATACGTCTTGGCCAGCTTTGATACTATCTTATGGCACCGTAGGATCTGCTTGGAGATTAGAAGCTAAGACAATTTGTTTTGTTATCGCCAAATCTACCCTGACGGCTCTCTTGAAATCACAAGTTCAGAACTTATTAGAAAAGCATTGTGGATCAAATTTGGCGCGAGCAAAAGGGGTGCAGCAACCGCAGTGAAGGCAAAACAATTTACTCAATTTACATTTGAGTTAAACACACTCGAACGCCCTCGGTCAACACACATTGACATGATTTATGGCCATTCATTGAGGAAGCAATTCTCTGAGTGAATATTGCCAGTGTGAAGACTTGATATTTGCAAAGCACATATTGACCAAATAGAATAATGGCTACGGTCACCACAAAACTCCCATATCCACCGATTGTGTAGAATTGTTTTCAACAGTCGGTCTCATGCCCCGCGTTCGTCTTGGGTCGTTCTGTGATTTTGATTTTTAATTGGGCTGTGACAGACGTCACGGAAAGAATCGTCAACAATGGTTTGGGGCGGCCGAATAATTGAACGACAAAAGCGTGTATACGGTCCCGTTCATGTATATGAGGATAATATCCCGTGTAGTCATATTTTTTTCATATAGTTGTGTCGGAAATAAATCTCATAATGTGGACGGGATTCCCATATAAAAAATTGTGAACTAGTTGTACAATCTAAACTATGAACTAAATTTTGTCGGATTGTTGCCTTTTAAAATCTTTTTTCCAGCGGAGGTCATGTGAATTCCAGCTCCCCCTGTTGTAAAAGTTCACAAATTTACATAGATCGAATCAAAATCGTTTTGTCTCGTCAGGTTTGGGAGTGTATGAGTTAGATTAAACCTGACGAGACACAATGATGATATAAATTAGGGCGTGCTGGTATGCGCACAAAAATGATACAGGAATTCGCCCGGGGCAATCTGGCTGGTGATACATGGTCTTGTGACAGCCAGGCTTTTGTTACCCTCACGCCCTCACTTACTGGTGCAATAGAGCATGAGGTCATAGGTATACCAGCATAGTGAGGGATGCATTAATTTGCATATCTGTGCCTCAACGTTTTCGGACAACGAAAGCTCTTCTTACTCTCTCAAGTGACTTTAAGATCTATTAATTGTGTAACTTTACAGCTCATGGAACAGCATATTATGAAGAACTGAAAGATTAATGATTTATTTAAGATTTTTAAGAAAACAAAGCAACAAAAACAAACAAAGGCAGCACCGTGTACGCTTGAGATATGGTCAATTGAAATGCAAATTAGGGACACCAACATGGTCGTTTCCTTGATAAGGAAAGCGCGGGAAAATGTTCTACAGTTCTTACCAGTTCTAACCAGTTCTTGCCGGTTCATAGTTACTGAAGACGGCATTGCCCTAGGGCTTTCACGTGGTCACGGCGTGCACACACACATTATTTGCTTAACCGCAAATGAAACACTATTAACCTTTTCCAGGCTAGACTATATTACGTTTAGATGTAATGCATGACTGAATTGCTTTTAGCCTTGTTTAAAGTAAAGTAAAGTAAACAGCAAGAAATTCAAGTTCCATTTTTCCCAAACGATGCTCACATTCTTCAACATGTAAGGCCATACTAATTCAATTATACGGATGACGTCCTCTGGGTAGCGATGCGAGCGTGCGACGAAAAGAAAACGAAGGCCAATAAAGAGCCTTCGTTATGAGTTTAGTGGTCAGGAAGGTTGAATACAACGACTGCACACAAAGAACATAAAGTGTTGAATGTACAAAGGTATAAATTTTCCGAAACTTTTTGCTAGTTATGGCACAAATGTGTTAATTGTGTAGCCGCTTGGCAATGTACAGTATGGTCGCAAAAGTTTTTGTTGAGACAGACGAAAATTACGTGTGTTTGGCACCCATAAAGCCCAGTCAGTGTGGCCTATAAAAGTTGCCGTAAATCGTGAACTCGCTATGAACTTGGTAAAAAAAAAGATAAATCATGTTGGAATTATCTTACAAAAGTATGTGACTGTTTTCTTTTCTTGGCTCGAGCGATCGCGGTGATGTTACTACGACACACTGACAGGCAGAATGCAGGTGGAAGACAAAATATTATTTGACTATTAATTTGTAATTTAATCTGCCTATTCAAATAACAACTACATGTATCAATCTAATCTGCAATATCCTGGTAGGTACCAGTCGTGGAATATCCCGGATGTAAACATAAACACCGGTCGCTCGAGTCATAATTCGTTTAACTCATTGCAAGACACCTTCTTTCCAGGTTTTAATTCTTCCAATTCCAACATTCAATCGAACGCTTGCACCATATTTGTGGTATCTAGAGGATGTCAAACGGACATTTAAGCTATTCTGGCCAGTAATCTGAACTACCGACAAAGTGGTTTCTCCGGTATATGCCATTGTTCTCGCTGGGCCGTTTTGTTATGGTTGGGCGCACGGAGTCAAAAGGTCCACGACAAGCAAGGTGTGTTTGCACGTGAAAGAAAGTTAACTCACCGTGCAATTTACTGTAGAAAGGGAAATGGTCGCGGGTACTTAATTTCTTACTGGGGAGAAGTGCTCTTAAGTTCGTAGTTGGTAATGAAATGTAGGGTTTTACAGTAAAAGAGGACAAGTTCGCGGTGGGTTGACCTGAAAAACTCGAAAATAAAAGTATTAAAACCACTGCGAACATTTTCCCTTTTACAGTAACCTCACAAATGAACATGTAAACATCTTATTAGACAGCAATGAATTTTGTAGACATTTGAAGAACAAGTTAACAGTCAAAACATTCCACAAAAGAAGTTCAAATGGTTTCTAATAAGCGTTATAAAGAAATGACTCTGAGCTCTTTATTTTGGTGTTGTCACGTTGTCTATATATAGTCTATCGTACCATTATGCGATACATGTGTTGTATTCTTTGTATTACACTAATTCTACAGAAACATAAAATTTGGGGTGGGTTGTTCACAAAAGTAAAACAAGATACGAATGCGATAGTATACGACGTCACCCCCCTCCCACTCTGTGAGAAAATACTGAAATGGTGACGATACTACAAAGCGTTATCTGATCCTAACGTGATTAAACCACAATTAACGCTATCAAACAACGTGGGAAGATATAATCAAAACATTGTGAAACTTACAAGCAATACACAACACTTATTCTAGTTGGTGAGTTTTTAAAAGACTGAAATGTCCATTGTTTCTAGATTTTTCAAACCAGCGGGTGCATGATGCAATCTTCTCATTTACCCGAGAATGTACATAACAACGTGTATACAAATACCTGTTAGCGCCATTGTCATAGTCAAAGTCACGGTCGCCCCTTGATAGAATGTCATTCAGAGGTTGTTGTTACGAAGCTCCCATCGCGAAACGTTGAAAATTTAAACATAAAGAAAACATGCTCACGCACTGTAGGTTGCTAATGTCGCGTGTAGTACTTTTCAATGGTTCCTGTTTTTGTGTGTGTCTGAAACAAGGCCACCGCACAGCCGGAGGCACTGAAAATGAAAGGTCACCGCACTGGACCACCCCCTCCCCTTGTTTGTGTCATGACTGTCAATAACCCACCTCTCGTACGTGGGTGTGTTTCCATGACAACTCACTCCCCCAGTACTTCTGCATAAAAGTTAACCCAGTCAATTAATTACACAGCGTCACGTACACTGGAACACCCCGGAAAGTTATATTTCCTACGAGATGTTGGACGGTCTTGAGTTGTTTTGTTTTTTGTCGTCAGAAAAAGAATTGTTCCGAATGTCTATTCTTACAGTCGTTAAGGTGAAAAAAAAGAAGCAAAAAGCGTCTTACCTTAAATTTTAGTTTTAAACTGACATCTTGGCACGCGAAGAGGACTTTTGATGCTGTAAGATTCACAAAAATAGCACAGAGAGGTACATGCGTGACGTTGCTTGAACATGGCGGTCTTTAGTTTGTTGACCTACTCAACTCAAGGTCAAAAGGTAAAGGGTGGAAATGAAATAAGACGGTGACTGCGTGAGCACAATTCGTCATCGTAAACAAAGCTGTTAAAAGTGCAATCAAATATTTGACAAAGCCCAGCCTTTTACAAGTCCAAAGAAAAGCAAGAGTTCGAAGACCTCAAACCTCCCGGAAATAGAAATGTCTGGTAGTTCAACATGAAACTGAGGTTCAAATAAAAAAGAAGTCCAAGCTACCTACGAGCCAAAAATCCGGAAAAATTCCTTGATATTTTCAATTCTTGAGTTAACCCTTTTTGAAATCTTCCGACTAAATCGCCTGCATTTACGACACAAGCTGCTACGATGCTGAAACCACTTCTCATCCAGAGCCAAAAGCTGCCAGCCACCAAAGAATCAACACCACTGCATATCCAAAATAGAAAATGTTAAAACCTGAGGTTCTGCTGCAGTATCGAGGAAAGCCACTAGGGGGCCAATAATTGAACTTGCCTTTTCTAGACCATCCACATACCAAATATCATTACAATCCATCCGTCAGCCTCTTTCCATTAGTTATGCTGTCTTAAGGAGTATCAAAACACAAACAAGAGATCCACCACCTCATACCTTCGCCGGGTAATCTTGCCACAATATAATGCAAAAGACATGGAAATCAGTTTCTTGATCGATAGCGTACTTTACTACTTCATATGAATTCATTATTTCTTCTTTCTCGAACCACATATTTTGCAAATATCCTTCTTCGGGAAGCTACTGTAACATTTCCACATAGATTATACAAATGCTCAACATCTTTCTTATAAAATTACTCTATTCGGGAAATTCCATATACCGGTCATTGAACCCAGATTAAAATTTCTACTTGGCATGCAGCTCGTTGAAAGTACTGGTAAAATGTGTGTGTGCACGTGTGTGCGTGTGTGTGTTTTTGTGTGAGTGTGTCTGTGTCTATCTGTGTCTGTCTGTCTATCTGGCTGTATATATGTATCTATGTATATCCGTGTGTCTATCTGTAAGTGTATTCTAAGTTGTAGTGCAACACAAAACCAAGATGTCAATGAAAATAGGCAACTGTTAAAGTGTGAAGTGTGAAATAGACGTCATCCGTTCAAGTTTGACAGCATTCAAAGATTTACGATCCAAATCAACACTAGTGTGGCCGTGAATACCGTGTATTGTACCGTGTAAGTCTGAATTACACCGGTAAACTTCCGGGCCCATTGTGAACCTCACTGTGTGTACAACTGTGTGAATATCACCACACCTTTTGATGGTATGTGACTGGTTGGTTACTAAGTACATGCGAACTGCATACGAATAAGGCCAAAGTAAGTAAATTTTATGGATGACTCCAAATCGTCAAATGACTTTACACTCTCTGTTGACGGCTTTTCTTGTAACATTCAAGTGATAAAAGCAACGCACCCTTTGTAACCTTGACTCCTTGGCGTTTGATAGTTAGAATATACAGATTTATTTACAGAAATACAATGTGATGTACCTCCATGACAATAAACGCCTTGTAACACGGTTTCTAAGTAATTTTTGAAATCCTAACGACTTTCAACAATCACTCTATGACTTATCAAATCAGATTCATGCATCGCATTTAACGCACATTGTGTCATCGTGACGTCATAACGTCTAAGATCAAGACAACAGTGAAAACGGAGCTTTCCGGGTCCTCGACTCTCGCGGTTAATCCGAATAGTTTTCAAGTCTTGTAGAAAAGTAACAATGTAATTTTTAGTACTCAGATGACTTTTTTGCTTTCTGTTCACGGGTATTACATGTACTGTGCAATTCAAGTGATTAAAGTAACGCACACTTTGTAATCAAAACGACTTTCATCAATCAATCTATATCTTTTCAAATCAGATTCATGCATCACATTTAACGCACATTGCGTCATGGTCACGTGAAAACGTCTCAAGACAACGGTAAAAACGGAGCTTTCCTGGTAACCATTTTTTGTGGTTAATCCAACAGTTTTCGAGCCTTGTAGAAAAGTAACAAAGTAATTTTTAGTACTCAAATGACTTTCTGCTTTCTGTCCACGGGTTATACTATGCAATTTAAGTTAAGAAAGTTAAGAATATTCAGTGCCATCTTTGTAAATACAACATTATGCACCCCAAGACATTAAGTGCCTTGTAACACGGCTTGCTTCAGGTTGGTATCATAAAGCAACTCAATTAACGTGAAACAGAAACAGACGCAACTTTTTTTCGTTCGGCAGGTGGCGCTCACAAGTGATGGACATAATAATAATTTTCGAGCCGCCGAAACTGTTGTCAAGTTTTCCAATCTTTGTAATTGTAGCAGAATAGTTCCTGCATTGCCTTATGAAGTCAAATTTAACCATGTTTGTAATGTATAATCTTGGGTCAACATTAGAAACAAACACGCAGCGTATTTTGTTCTTTTGTGGTCAGGACTTGACAAGAAAAACAAGGACGCAGATGAGCTCCCCCCTCCCTCTTCTGAGATACCGCCAGCGACACATTCATGAAGAAGAGAATGTTGCAGTACTTTCACCACTGAGAAGATTTAACAGTAGTGGACTAGCTTGTCATAGGAGTCTTAGCAGGTAAGTCTTTGTTGCTCATTTTTTTATCGTGTATAGTGTACAATGTTAACTTCTCGTTATCTGCCGGCAGTGTCAACAAAGAGACAACCCCTGGCGAAGTGCCCTTGAATTACAGTATATAAGGTGGCGGAGGTATGGGTTGAGGTAGCAGAACACAGTTTCGGCCTATGGGGATTTCTATAGTTAAGGGCCACAAGGTGACTGGCTTCGACGCATTATAGTAGGGCGCACTTTTGGAATACCAAAAACGGATATGTTTGAGTTGAAGGTACAAGCCACAAAATATGAAAAAAAAAAAAAAAAAAAAATTCTGTCGGCGTATCGTCTTCTCAAGCCCTCTTTGAAATGCCTCTCTGCGGAGGTCACAGAACTGCACCCGACTCACACTAGAAAGGCAGTTGCGTAATGGGGCGCATTTATACACGAAATAGAAAACTTTCACAATCCAAAACCATACAGTCTCAGAGTCGACACCTTCCGTGACCACGCAGCACAGTTTATATCTGGCTGCCCCTCAAAGAAGGCTTTTTACTTCTTCTTCAACAAGTTAATCCGTACTATTTTATGTACCCGCGTCATAGACCCCGGGATTCACCCATTAATACTGTGTTCTGCTACCTGTAAGGGTTCGCTTTTTTGCGGTTACCGAAGGGTTCGCTTAGCGTTAGCGGTTACCCCCAAGGGAAGCCTTCATTCGTATGTAGAAAAGTAATAAAGTAATTTTTGGTACTCAAATAACCTTCTACCTTCTGCCCACGTGTTTTACTACGATATTTAAGTGTTGAAAGTACCGCACACTTTCTTTGAATTTCCTGAAGTCCAATTGTAAGGGTTCGCTTTTTTGTGGTTACCGAAGGGTTCGCTTAGCGTTAGTGGTTACAAAAGGTGAGCCTTCATTCGTATGTAGAAAAGTCAGAAAGTACTTGTTGGTACTCAAATAACTTTCTACCTTCTGCCCACGTGTTTTACTATGATATTCAAGTGTTGAAAGTAACGCACACTTTCTTTGAAATTCCTGAAGTCCAATCGTAAGGGTTCGCTTTTTTGCGGTTACCGCAGGGTTCGCTTAGCGTTAGCGGTTACAAAAGGTGAGCCTTCATTCGTATGTAGAAAAGTAAGAAAGTACTTTTTGGTACTCAAATAACTTTCTACCTTCTGCTAACGTGTTTTACTATCATATTCAAGTGTTGAAAGTAGCGCACACTTTCTTTGAAATTCCTGAAGTCCAATTGTAAGGGTTCGCTTTTTTGCGGTTACCGAAGTGTTCGCTAAGTGTTAGCAGTTACAAAAGGTGAGCCTTCATTTGTATGTAGAAAATTAAGAAAGTACTTTTTGGTACTCAACTAACTTTCTACCTAGCGCGCCTGTCACGGCAACGGTAAGGGTGATGACTTAAGACTGAGATTGTAGCTTAGGGTTCAAGTTCCGGCCCGGCACACTTGGTATGGTTGGAAAGGTCGCTTAGCAAGGACTTGAAAGATGCAAACCGCAAAATTCTCGGATACTTCCTTCTCGAGATATTCTTGAGCATACGGACTCTATTTAGGCGCAACCGATAGCTCCATTTTTTGAAGCACAGCCTGTCAAGGCAACGGGAAGGGTGATGACTTAAGACTGAGATTGTAGCGTAGGGTTCAAGTTCCGGCCCGGCACACTTGGTATTATCGGAAAGGTCGCTTAGCAAGGAATTGAAAGATGCAAACCGCAAAATTCTCGGATACTTCCTTCTCGAGATATTCTTGAGCATACGGACTCTATTTAGGCGCAACCGATAGCTCCATTTTTTGGAGCACCGCCTGTCACGGCAACGGGAAGGGTGATGACTTAAGACTGAGATTGTAGCTTAGGGTTCAAGTTCCGGCCCGGCACACTTGGTATGGTTGGACAGGTCGCTTAGCAAGGAATTGAAAGATGTAAACCGCAAAATTCTCGGATACTTCCTTCTCGAGATATTCTTGAGCATACGGACTCTATTTAGGCGCAACCGATAGTTCCATTTTTTGGAGCACCGCCTGTCACGGCAACGGGTATGGTGATGACTTAAGACTGAGATTGTAGCTTAGGGTTCAAGTTCCGGCCCGGCACACTTGGTATGGTTGGACAGGTCGCTTAGCAAGGAATTGAAAGATGCAAACCGCAAAATTCTCGGATACTTCCTTCTCGAGATATTCTTGAGCATACGGACTCTATTTAGGCGCAACCGATAGCTCCATTTTTTGGAGCACCGCCTGTCACGGCAACGGGTAAGGTGATGACTTAAGACTGAGATTGTAACTTAGGGTTCAAGTTCCGGCCCGGCACACTTGGTATGGTTGGAAAGGTCGCTTAGCAAGGACTTGAAAGATGCAAACCGCAAAATTCTCGGATACTTCCTTCTCGAGATATTCCTGAGCATACGGACTCTATTTAGGCGCAACCGATAGCTCCATTTTTTGGAGCACGGCCTGTCACGGCAACGGGTAGGGTGATGACTTAAGACTGAGATTGTAGCTTAGGGTTCAAGTTCCGGCCCGGCACACTTGGTATGGTTGGAAAGGTCGCTTAGCAAGTCATTAAAAGATGCAAACCGCAAAATTCTCCGATACTTTCCTCTCGAGATATTCTTGAGCATACGGACTCTATTTAGGCGCAACCGATAGCTCCATTTTTTGGAGCACAGCCTGTCAAGGCAACGGGAAGGGTGATGACTTAAGACTGAGATTGTAGCTTAGGGTTCAAGTTCCGGCCCGGCACACTTGGTATTATCGGAAAGGTCGCTTAGCAAGGAATTGAAAGATGCAAACCGCAAAATTCTCGGATACTTCCTTCTCGAGATATTCTTGAGCATACGGACTCTATTTAGGCGCAACCGATAGCTCCATTTTTTGGAGCACCGCCTGTCACGGCAACGGGAAGGGTGATGACTTAAGACTGAGATTGTAGCTTAGGGTTCAAGTTCCGGCCCGGCACACTTGGTATGGTTGGAAAGGTCGCTTAGCAAGGAATTGAAAGATGTAAACCGCAAAATTCTCGGATACTTCCTTCTCGAGATATTCTTGAGCATACGGACTCTATTTAGGCGCAACCGATAGTTCCATTTTTTGGAGCACCGCCTGTCACGGCAACGGGTAGGGTGATGACTTAAGACTGAGATTGTAGCTTAGGGTTCAAGTTCCGGCCCGGCACACTTGGTATGGTTGGACAGGTCGCTTAGCAAGGAATTGAAAGATGCAAACCGCAAAATTCTCGGATACTTCCTTCTCGAGATATTCTTGAGCATACGGACTCTATTTAGGCGCAACCGATAGCTCCATTTTTTGGAGCACCGCCTGTCACGGCAACGGGTAAGGTTATGACTTAAGACTGAGATTGTAACTTAGGGTTCAAGTTCCGGCCCGGCACACTTGGTATGGTTGGAAAGGTCGCTTAGCAAGGACTTGAAAGATGCAAACCGCAAAATTCTCGGATACTTCCTTCTCGAGATATTCTTGATTATACGGACTCTATTTAGGCGCAACCGATAGCTCCATTTTTTGGAGCACCGCCTGTCACGGCAACGGGAAGGGTGATGACTTAAGACTGAGATTGTAGCTTAGGGTTCAAGTTCCGGCCCGGCACACTTGGTATGGTTGGAAAGGTCGCTTAGCAAGGAAGTGAAAGATGCAAACCGCAAAATTCTCGGATACTTCCTTCTCGAGATATTCTTGAGCATACGGACTCTATTTAGGCGCAACCGATAGCTCCATTTTTTGGAGCACCGCCTGTCACGGCAACGGGTAGGGTGATGACTTAAGACTGAGATTGTAGCTTAGGGTTCAAGTTCCGGCCCGGCACACTTGGTATGGTTGGACAGGTCGCTTAGCAAGGAATTGAAAGATGCAAACCGCAAAATTCTCGGATACTTCCTTCTCGAGATATTCTTGAGCATACGGACTCTATTTAGGCGCAACCGATAGCTCCATTTTTTGGAGCACCGCCTGTCACGGCAACGGGAAAGGTGATGACTTAAGACTGAGATTGCAACTTAGGGTTCAAGTTCCGGCCCGGCACACTTGGTATGGTTGGACAGGTCGCTTAGCAAGGAATTGAAAGATGCAAACCGCAAAATTCTCGGATACTTCCTTCTCGAGATATTCTTGATTATACGGACTCTATTTAGGCGCAACCGATAGCTCCATTTTTTGGAGCACCGCCTGTCACGGCAACGGGAAGGGTGATGACTAAGACTGAGATTGTAGCTTAGGGTTCAAGTTCCGGCCCGGCACACTTGGTATGGTTGGAAAGGTCGCTTAGCAAGAAATTGAAAGATGCAAACTGCAAAATTCTCGGATACTTCCTTCTCGAGATATTCTTGAGCATACGGACTCTATTTAGGCGCAACCGATAGCTCCATTTTTTGGAGCACCGCCTGTCACGGCAACGGGTATGGTGATGACTTAAGACTGAGATTGTATCTTAGGGTTCAAGTTCCGGCCCGGCACACTTGGTATGATCGGAAAGGTCGCTTAGCAAGGAATTGAAAGATGCAAACCGCAAAATTCTCGGATACTTCCTTCTCGAGATATTCTTGATTATACGGACTCTATTTAGGCGCAACCGATAGCTCCATTTTTTGGAGCACCGCCTGTCACGGCAACGGGAAGGGTGATGACTTAAGACTGAGATTGTAGCTTAGGGTTCAAGTTCCGGCCCGGCACACTTGGTATGGTTGGACAGGTCGCTTAGCAAGGAATTGAAAGATGCAAACCGCAAAATTCTCGGATACTTCCTTCTCGAGATATTCTTGAGCATACGGACTCTATTTAGGCGCAACCGATAGCTCCATTTTTTGGAGCACCGCCTGTCACGGCAACGGGTAGGGTGATGACTTAAGACTGAGATTGTAGCTTAGGGTTCAAGTTCCGGCCCGGCACACTTGGTATGGTTGGAAAGGTCGCTTAGCAAGGACTTGAAAGATGCAAACCGCAAAATTCTCGGATACTTCCTTCTCGAGATATTCTTGAGCATACGGACTCTATTTAGGCGCAACCGATAGCTCCATTTTTTGGAGCACCGCCTGTCACGGCAACGGGAAGGGTGATGACTTTAGACTGAGATTGTAGCTTAGGGTTCAAGTTCCGGCCCGGCACACTTGGTATTATCGGAAAGGTCGCTTAGCAAGGAATTGAAAGATGCAAACCGCAAAATTCTCGGATACTTCCTTCTCGAGATATTCTTGAGCATACGGACTCTATTTAGGCGCAACCGATAGCTCCATTTTTTGGAGCACCGCCTGTCACGGCAACGGGTAAGGTGATGACTTAAGACTGAGATTGTAACTTAGGGTTCAAGTTCCGGCCCGGCACACTTGGTATGGTTGGACAGGTCGCTTAGCAAGGAATTGAAAGATGCAAACCGCAAAATTCTCGGATACTTCCTTCTCGAGATATTCTTGATTATACGGACTCAATTTAGGCGCAACCGATAGCTCCATTTTTTGGAGCACCGCCTGTCACGGCAACGGGAAGGGTGATGACTTAAGACTGAGATTGTAGCTTAGGGTTCAAGTTCCGGCCCGGCACACTTGGTATGGTTGGACAGGTCGCTTAGCAAGGAATTGAAAGATGCAAACCGCAAAATTCTCGGATACTTCCTTCTCGAGATATTCTTGAGCATACGGACTCTATTTAGGCGCAACCGATAGCTCCATTTTTTGGAGCACCGCCTGTCACGGCAACGGGAAGGGTGATGACTTAAGACTGAGATTGTAGCTTAGGGTTCAAGTTCCGGCCCGGCACACTTGGTATGGTTGGAAAGGTCGCTTAGCAAGGACTTGAAAGATGCAAACCGCAAAATTCTCGGATACTTCCTTCTCGAGATATTCTTGAGCATACGGACTCTATTTAGGCGCAACCGATAGCTCCATTTTTTGGAGCACCGCCTGTCACGGCAACGGGAAGGGTGATGACTTTAGACTGAGATTGTAGCTTAGGGTTCAAGTTCCGGCCCGGCACACTTGGTATGGTTGGAAAGGTCGCTTAGCAAGGAATTGAAAGATGCAAACCGCAAAATTCTCGGATACTTCCTTCTCGAGATATTCTTGAGCATACGGACTCTATTTAGGCGCAACCGATAGCTCCATTTTTTGGAGCACCGCCTGTCACGGCAACGGGTAAGGTGATGACTTAAGACTGAGATTGTAACTTAGGGTTCAAGTTCCGGCCCGGCACACTTGGTATGGTTGGAAAGGTCGCTTAGCAAGGAATTAAAAGATGCAAACCGCAAAATTCTCGGATACTTCCTTCTCGAGATATTCTTGATTATACGGACTCAATTTAGGCGCAACCGATAGCTCCATTTTTTGGAGCACCGCCTGTCACGGCAACGGGAAGGGTGATGACTTAAGACTGAGATTGTAGCTTAGGGTTCAAGTTCCGGCCCGGCACACTTGGTATGGTTGGAAAGGTCGCTTAGCAAGGACTTGAAAGATGCAAACCGCAAAATTCTCGGATACTTCCTTCTCGAGATATTCTTGAGCATACGGACTCTATTTAGGCGCAACCGATAGCTCCATTTTTTGGAGCACCGCCTGTCACGGCAACGGGAAGGGTGATGACTTAAGACTGAGATTGTAGCTTAGGGTTCAAGTTCCGGCCCGGCACACTTGGTATGGTTGGAAAGGTCGCTTAGCAAGGACTTGAAAGATGCAAACCGCAAAATTCTCGGATACTTCCTTCTCGAGATATTCTTGAGCATACGGACTCTATTTAGGCGCAACCGATAGCTCCATTTTTTGGAGCACCGCCTGTCACGGCAACGGGAAGGGTGATGACTTTAGACTGAGATTGTAGCTTAGGGTTCAAGTTCCGGCCCGGCACACTTGGTATGGTTGGAAAGGTCGCTTAGCAAGGAATTGAAAGATGCAAACCGCAAAATTCTCGGATACTTCCTTCTCGAGATATTCTTGAGCATACGGACTCTATTTAGGCGCAACCGATAGCTCCATTTTTTGGAGCACCGCCTGTCACGGCAACGGGTAAGGTGATGACTTAAGACTGAGATTGTAACTTAGGGTTCAAGTTCCGGCCCGGCACACTTGGTATGGTTGGAAAGGTCGCTTAGCAAGGAATTAAAAGATGCAAACCGCAAAATTCTCGGATACTTCCTTCTCGAGATATTCTTGATTATACGGACTCAATTTAGGCGCAACCGATAGCTCCATTTTTTGGAGCACCGCCTGTCACGGCAACGGGAAGGGTGATGACTTAAGACTGAGATTGTAGCTTAGGGTTCAAGTTCCGGCCCGGCACACTTGGTATGGTTGGAAAGGTCGCTTAGCAAGGACTTGAAAGATGCAAACCGCAAAATTCTCGGATACTTCCTTCTCGAGATATTCTTGAGCATACGGACTCTATTTAGGCGCAACCGATAGCTCCATTTTTTGGAGCACCGCCTGTCACGGCAACGGGTAGGGTGATGACTTAAGACTGAGATTGTAGCTTAGGGTTCAAGTTCCGGCCCGGCACACTTGGTATGGTTGGAAAGGTCGCTTAGCAAGGACTTGAAAGATGCAAACCGCAAAATTCTCGGATACTTCCTTCTCGAGATATTCTTGAGCATACGGACTCTGTTTAGGCGCAGCCGGTAGCTCCATTTTTTGGTGCAACGCCTGTCATGGCAACGGGAAGGGTAATGACTTAAGACTGAGATTGTAGCTTAGGGTTCAAGTTCCGGCCCGGCACACTTGGTATGGTTGGAAAGGTCGCTTAGCAAGGACTTGAAAGATGCAAACCGCAAAATTCTCGGATACTTCCTTCTCGAGATATTCTTGAGCATACGGACTCTGTTTAGGCGCAACCGATAGCTCCATTTTTTGAAGCACAGTCAAGGCAACGGGAAGGGTCATGACTTAAGACTGAGATTGTAGCTTAGGGTTCAAGTTCCGGCCCGGCACACTTGGTATGATCGGAAAGGTCGCTTAGGAAGGAATTGAAAGATGCACACCGCAAAATTCTCGGATACTTCCTTCTCGAGATATTCTTGAGCATACGGACTCTATTTAGGCGCAACCGATAGCTCCATTTTTTGGAGCACCTCCTGTCACGGCAACGGGAAGGGTGATGACTTAAGACTGAGATTGTAGCTTAGGGTTCAAGTTTCGGCCCGGCACACTTGGTATGGTTGGAAAGGTCGCTTAGCAAGGAATTGAACGATGCAAACCGCAAAATTTTCGGATACTTCCTTCTCGAGATATTCTTGAGCATACGGACTCTATTTAGGCGCAACCGATAGCTCCATTTTTTGGTGCAACGCCTGTCAAGGCAACGGGAAGGGTGATGACTTAAGACTGAGATTGTAGCTTAGGGTTCAAGTTCCGGCCCGGCACACTTGGTATGGTTGGAAAGGTCGCTTAGCAAGAAATTGAAAGATGCAAACCGCAAAATTCTCGGATACTTCCTTCTCGAGATATTCCTGAGCATACGGACTCTGTTTAGGCGCAGCCGGTAGCTCCATTTTTGGTGCAACGCCTGTCACGGCAACGGGAAGGGTAATGACTTAAGACTGAGATTGTAGCTTAGGGTTCAAGTTCCGGCCCGGCACACTTGGTATGGTTGGGAGATCGCTTAGCAAGGAATTGAAAGATGCAAACCGCAAAATTCTCGGATACTTCCTTCTCGAGATATTCTTGAGCATACGGACTCTATTTAGGCGCAACCGATAGCTCCATTTTTTGGTGCAACGCCTGTCAAGGCAACGGGAAGGGTGATGACTTAAGACTGAGATTGTAGCTTAGGGTTCAAGTTCCGGCCCGGCACACTTGGTATGGTTGGAAAGGTCGCTTAGCAAGAAATTGAAAGATGCAAACCGCAAAATTCTCGCATACTCTCTCTCGAGATATTCCTGAGCATACGGACTCTGTTTAGGCGCAGCCGGTAGCTCCATTTTTGGTGCAACGCCTGTCACGGCAACGGGAAGGGTGATGACTTAAGACTGAGATTGTAGCTTAGGGTTCAAGTTCCGGCCCGGCACACTTGGTATGGTTGGGAGATCGCTTAGCAAGGAATTGAAAGATGCAAACCGCAAAATTCTCGGATACTTCCTTCTCGAGATATTCTTGAGCATACGGACTCTATTAAGGCGCAACCGATAGCTCCATTTTTTGGAGCACCTCCTGTCACGGCAACAGGAAGGGTGATGACTTAAGACTGAGATTGTAGCTTAGGGTTCAAGTTCCGGCCCGGCACACTTGGTATGGTTGGAAAGGTCGCTTAGCAAGGAATTGAAAGATGCAAACCGCAAAATTCTCGGATACTTCCTTCTCGAGATATTCTTGAGCATACGGACTCTATTTAGGCGCAACCGATAGCTCCATTTTTTGAAGCACTGTCAAGGCAACGGGAAGGGTGATGACTTAAGACTGAGATTGTAGCTTAGGGTTCAAGTTCCGGCCCGGCACACTTGGTATGGTTGGAAAGGTCGCTTAGCAAGGAATTGAAAGATGCAAACCGCAAAGTTCTCGGATACTTCCTTCTCGAGATATTCTTGAGCATACGGACTCTGTTTAGGCGCAACCGATAGGTCCATTTTTTGGTGCACAGCCTGTCACGGCAACGGGTAGGGTGATGACTTAAGACTGAGATTGTAGCTTAGGGTTCAAGTTCCGGCCCGGCACACTTGGTATGATCGGAAAGGTCGCTTAGCAAGGAATTGAAAGATGCAAACCGCGAAATTCTCGGATACTTCCTTCTCGAGATATTCTTGAGCATACGGACTCTGTTTAGGCGCAACCGATAGCTCCATTTTTTGAAGCACAGTCAAGGCAACGGGAAGGGTCATGACTTAAGACTGAGATTGTAGCTTAGGGTTCAAGTTCCGGCCCGGCACACTTGGTATGATCGGAAAGGTCGCTTAGCAAGGAATTGAAAGATGCAAACCGCGAAATTCTCGGATACTTCCTTCTCGAGATATTCTTGAGCATACGGACTCTGTTTAGGCGCAACCGATAGCTCCATTTTTTGAAGCACAGTCAAGGCAACGGGAAGGGTCATGACTTAAGACTGAGATTGTAGCTTAGGGTTCAAGTTCCGGCCCGGCACACTTGGTATGGTTGGAAAGGTCTCTTAGCAAGGAATTGAAAGATGCACACCGCAAAATTCTCGGATACTTCCTTCTCGAGATATTCTTGAGCATACGGACTCTATTTAGGCGCAACCGATAGCTCCATTTTTTGGAGCACCTCCTGTCACGGCAACGGGAAGGGTGATGACTTAAGACTGAGATTGTAGCTTAGGGTTCAAGTTCCGGCCCGGCACACTTGGTATGGTTGGAAAGGTCGCTTAGCAAGGAATTGAACGATGCAAACCGCAAAATTTTCGGATACTTCCTTCTCGAGATATTCTTGAGCATACGGACTCTATTTAGGCGCAACCGATAGCTCCATTTTTTGGTGCAACGCCTGTCAAGGCAACGGGAAGGGTGATGACTTAAGACTGAGATTGTAGCTTAGGGTTCAAGTTCCGGCCCGGCACACTTGGTATGGTTGGAAAGGTCGCTTAGCAAGGACTTGAAAGATGCAAACCGCAAAATTCTCGGATACTTCCTTCTCGAGATATTCTTGAGCATACGGACTCTGTTTAGGCGCAACCGATAGCTCCATTTTTTGAAGCACAGTCAAGGCAACGGGAAGGGTGATGACTTAAGACTGAGATTGTAGCTTAGGGTTCAAGTTCCGGCCCGGCACACTTGGTATGATCGGAAAGGTCGCTTAGCAAGGAATTGAAAGATGCAAACCGCAAAGTTCTCGGATACTTCCTTCTCGAGATATTCCTGAGCATACGGACTCTGTTCAGGCGCAACCGATAGGTCCATTTTTTGGTGCACCGCCTGTCACGGCAACGGGTAGGGTGATGACTTTAGACTGAGATTGTAACTTAGGGTTCAAGTTCCGGCCCGGCACACTTGGTATGGTTGGAAAGGTCGCTTAGCAAGGAATTGAAAGATGCAAACCGCAAAATTCTCGAATACATCCTTCTCGAGATATTCCTGAGCATACGGACTCTGTTTAGGCGCAGCCGGTAGCTCCATTTTTTGGTGCACCGCCTGTCACGGCAACGGAAAGGGTAATGACTTAAGACTGAGATTGTAGCTTAGGGTTCAAGTTTCGGCCCGGCACACTTGGTATGATCGGAAAGGTCGCTTAGCAAGGAATTGAAAGATGCACACCGCAAAATTCACGGATACTTCCTTCTCGAGATATTCTTGAGCATACGGACTCTATTTATGCGCAACCGGTAGCTCCATTTTTTGGTGCAACGCCTGTCACGGCAACGGGAAGGGTGATGACTTAAGACTGAGATTGTAGCTTAGGGTTCAAGTTCCGGCCCGGCACACTTGGTATGATCGGAAAGGCCGTTTAGGAAGGAATTGAAAGATGCACACCGCAAAATTCTCGGATACTTCCTTCTCGAGATATTCTTGAGCATACGGACTCTGTTTAGGCGCAGCCGGTAGCTCCATTTTTTGGTGCAACGCCTGTCATGGCAACGGGAAGGGTAATGACTTAAGACTGAGATTGTAGCTTAGGGTTCAAGTTCCGGCCCGGCACACTTGGTATGGTTGGAAAGGTCGCTTAGCAAGGACTTGAAAGATGCAAACCGCAAAATTCTCGGATACTTCCTTCTCGAGATATTCTTGAGCATACGGACTCTGTTTAGGCGCAACCGATAGCTCCATGTTTTGAAGCACAGTCAAGGCAACGGGAAGGGTCATGACTTAAGACTGAGATTGTAGCTTAGGGTTCAAGTTCCGGCCCGGCACACTTGGTATGATCGGAAAGGTCGCTTAGGAAGGAATTGAAAGATGCACACCGCAAAATTCTCGGATACTTCCTTCTCGAGATATTCTTGAGCATACGGACTCTATTTAGGCGCAACCGATAGCTCCATTTTTTGGAGCACCTCCTGTCACGGCAACGGGAAGGGTGATGACTTAAGACTGAGATTGTAGCTTAGGGTTCAAGTTCCGGCCCGGCACACTTGGTATGGTTGGAAAGGTCGCTTAGCAAGGAATTGAACGATGCAAACCGCAAAATTTTCGGATACTTCCTTCTCGAGATATTCTTGAGCATACGGACTCTATTTAGGCGCAACCGATAGCTCCATTTTTTGGTGCAACGCCTGTCAAGGCAACGGGAAGGGTGATGACTTAAGACTGAGATTGTAGCTTAGGGTTCAAGTTCCGGCCCGGCACACTTGGTATGGTTGGAAAGGTCGCTTAGCAAGAAATTGAAAGATGCAAACCGCAAAATTCTCGGATACTTCCTTCTCGAGATATTCCTGAGCATACGGACTCTGTTTAGGCGCAGCCGGTAGCTCCATTTTTGGTGCAACGCCTGTCACGGCAACGGGAAGGGTAATGACTTAAGACTGAGATTGTAGCTTAGGGTTCAAGTTCCGGCCCGGCACACTTGGTATGGTTGGGAGATCGCTTAGCAAGGAATTGAAAGATGCAAACCGCAAAATTCTCGGATACTTCCTTCTCGAGATATTCTTGAGCATACGGACTCTATTTAGGCGCAACCGATAGCTCCATTTTTTGGTGCAACGCCTGTCAAGGCAACGGGAAGGGTGATGACTTAAGACTGAGATTGTAGCTTAGGGTTCAAGTTCCGGCCCGGCACACTTGGTATGGTTGGAAAGGTCGCTTAGCAAGAAATTGAAAGATGCAAACCGCAAAATTCTCGCATACTCTCTCTCGAGATATTCCTGAGCATACGGACTCTGTTTAGGCGCAGCCGGTAGCTCCATTTTTGGTGCAACGCCTGTCACGGCAACGGGAAGGGTGATGACTTAAGACTGAGATTGTAGCTTAGGGTTCAAGTTCCGGCCCGGCACACTTGGTATGGTTGGGAGATCGCTTAGCAAGGAATTGAAAGATGCAAACCGCAAAATTCTCGGATACTTCCTTCTCGAGATATTCTTGAGCATACGGACTCTATTAAGGCGCAACCGATAGCTCCATTTTTTGGAGCACCTCCTGTCACGGCAACAGGAAGGGTGATGACTTAAGACTGAGATTGTAGCTTAGGGTTCAAGTTCCGGCCCGGCACACTTGGTATGGTTGGAAAGGTCGCTTAGCAAGGAATTGAAAGATGCAAACCGCAAAATTCTCGGATACTTCCTTCTCGAGATATTCTTGAGCATACGGACTCTATTTAGGCGCAACCGATAGCTCCATTTTTTGAAGCACTGTCAAGGCAACGGGAAGGGTGATGACTTAAGACTGAGATTGTAGCTTAGGGTTCAAGTTCCGGCCCGGCACACTTGGTATGGTTGGAAAGGTCGCTTAGCAAGGAATTGAAAGATGCAAACCGCAAAGTTCTCGGATACTTCCTTCTCGAGATATTCCTGAGCATACGGACTCTGTTTAGGCGCAACCGATAGGTCCATTTTTTGGTGCACAGCCTGTCACGGCAACGGGTAGGGTGATGACTTAAGACTGAGATTGTAGCTTAGGGTTCAAGTTCCGGCCCGGCACACTTGGTATGATCGGAAAGGTCGCTTAGCAAGGAATTGAAAGATGCAAACCGCGAAATTCTCGGATACTTCCTTCTCGAGATATTCTTGAGCATACGGACTCTGTTTAGGCGCAACCGATAGCTCCATTTTTTGAAGCACAGTCAAGGCAACGGGAAGGGTCATGACTTAAGACTGAGATTGTAGCTTAGGGTTCAAGTTCCGGCCCGGCACACTTGGTATGATCGGAAAGGTCGCTTAGCAAGGAATTGAAAGATGCAAACCGCGAAATTCTCGGATACTTCCTTCTCGAGATATTCTTGAGCATACGGACTCTGTTTAGGCGCAACCGATAGCTCCATTTTTTGAAGCACAGTCAAGGCAACGGGAAGGGTCATGACTTAAGACTGAGATTGTAGCTTAGGGTTCAAGTTCCGGCCCGGCACACTTGGTATGGTTGGAAAGGTCTCTTAGCAAGGAATTGAAAGATGCACACCGCAAAATTCTCGGATACTTCCTTCTCGAGATATTCTTGAGCATACGGACTCTATCTAGGCGCAACCGATAGCTCCATTTTTTGGTGCACCGCCTGTCACGGCAACGGGTAGGGTGATGACTTTAGACTGAGATTGTAACTTAGGGTTCAAGTTCCGGCCCGGCACACTTGGTATGGTTGGAAAGGTCGCTTAGCAAGGATTGAAAGATGCAAACCGCAGAATTCTCGGATACTTCCTTCTCGAGATATTCTTGAGCATACGGACTCTATTTAGGCGCAGCCGGTAGCTCCATTTTTTGGTGCAACGCCTGTCACGGCAACGGGAAGGGTGATGACTTAAGACTGAGATTGTAGCTTAGGGTTCAAGTTCCGGCCCGGCACACTTGGTATGGTTGGAAAGGTCGCTTAGCAAGGACTTGAAAGATGCAAACCGCAAAATTCTCGGATACTTCCTTCTCGAGATATTCTTGAGCATACGGACTCTGTTAAGGCGCAACCGGTAGCTCCATTTTTTGGTGCACCGCCTGTCACGGCAACGGGTAGGGTGATGACTTTAGACTGAGATTGTAACTTAGGGTTCAAGTTCCGGCCCGGCACACTTGGTATGATCGGAAAGGTCGCTTAGCAAGGAATTGAAAGATGCAAACCGCAAAATTCTCGGATACTTCCTTCTCGAGATATTCTTGAGCATACGGACTCTATCTAGGCGCAACCGATAGCTCCATTTTTTGGTGCACCGCCTGTCACGGCAACGGGTAGGGTGATGACTTAAGACTGAGATTGTAGCTTAGGGTTCAAGTTCCGGCCCGGCACACTTGGTATGGTTGGAAAGGTCGCTTAGCAAGGACTTGAAAGATGCAAACCGCAAAATTCTCGGATACTTCCTTCTCGAGATATTCTTGAGCATACGGACTCTGTTTAGGCGCAACCGATAGCTCCAGTTTTTGAAGCACAGTCAAGGCAACGGGAAGGGTCATGACTTAAGACTGAGATTGTAGCTTAGGGTTCAAGTTTCGGCCCGGCACACTTGGTATGATCGGAAAGGTCGCTTAGCAAGGAATTGAAAGATGCAAACCGCAAAATTCTCGGATACGTCCTTCTCGAGATATTCCTGAGCATACGGACTCTATCTAGGCGCAACCGATAGCTCCATTTTTTGGTGCACCGCCTGTCACGGCAACGGGTAGGGTGATGACTTTAGACTGAGATTGTAACTTAGGGTTCAAGTTCCGGCCCGGCACACTTGGTATGGTTGGAAAGGTCGCTTAGCAAGGAATTGAAAGATGCAAATCGCAAAATTCTCGGATACTTCCTTCTCGAGATATTCCTGAGCATACGGACTCTGTTTAGGCGCAACCGATAGCTCCATTTTTTGGTGCAACGCCTGTCACGGCAACGGGTAGGGTGATGACTTAAGACTGAGATTGTAACTTAGGGTTCAAGTTCCGGCCCGGCACACTTGGTATGGTTGGAAAGGTCGCTTAGCAAGGAATTGAAAGATGCACACCGCAAAATTCTCGGATACTTCCTTCTCGAGATATTCTTGAGCATACGGACTCTGTTTAGGCGCAGCCGGTAGCTCCATTTTTTGGTGCAACGCCTGTCATGGCAACGGGAAGGGTAATGACTTAAGACTGAGATTGTAGCTTAGGGTTCAAGTTCCGGCCCGGCACACTTGGTATGGTTGGAAAGGTCGCTTAGCAAGGACTTGAAAGATGCAAACCGCAAAATTCTCGGATACTTCCTTCTCGAGATATTCTTGAGCATACGGACTCTGTTTAGGCGCAACCGATAGCTCCATTTTTTGAAGCACAGTCAAGGCAACGGGAAGGGTGATGACTTAAGACTGAGATTGTAGCTTAGGGTTCAAGTTCCGGCCCGGCACACTTGGTATGATCGGAAAGGTCGCTTAGCAAGGAATTGAAAGATGCAAACCGCAAAGTTCTCGGATACTTCCTTCTCGAGATATTCCTGAGCATACGGACTCTGTTCAGGCGCAACCGATAGGTCCATTTTTGGTGCACCGCCTGTCACGGCAACGGGTAGGGTGATGACTTTAGACTGAGATTGTAACTTAGGGTTCAAGTTCCGGCCCGGCACACTTGGTATGGTTGGAAAGGTCGCTTAGCAAGGAATTGAAAGATGCAAACCGCAAAATTCTCGAATACATCCTTCTCGAGATATTCCTGAGCATACGGACTCTGTTTAGGCGCAGCCGGTAGCTCCATTTTTTGGTGCACCGCCTGTCACGGCAACGGAAAGGGTAATGACTTAAGACTGAGATTGTAGCTTAGGGTTCAAGTTTCGGCCCGGCACACTTGGTATGATCGGAAAGGTCGCTTAGCAAGGAATTGAAAGATGCACACCGCAAAATTCACGGATACTTCCTTCTCGAGATATTCTTGAGCATACGGACTCTATTTATGCGCAACCGGTAGCTCCATTTTTTGGTGCAACGCCTGTCACGGCAACGGGAAGGGTGATGACTTAAGACTGAGATTGTAGCTTAGGGTTCAAGTTCCGGCCCGGCACACTTGGTATGATCGGAAAGATCGCTTAGCAAGGAATTGAAAGATGCACACCGCAAAATTCTCGGATACTTCCTTCTCGAGATATTCTTGAGCATACGGACTCTGTTTAGGCGCAGCCGGTAGCTCCATTTTTGGTGCAACGCCTGTCATGGCAACGGGAAGGGTAATGACTTAAGACTGAGATTGTAGCTTAGGGTTCAAGTTCCGGCCCGGCACACTTGGTATGGTTGGAAAGGTCGCTTAGCAAGGACTTGAAAGATGCAAACCGCAAAATTCTCGGATACTTCCTTCTCGAGATATTCTTGAGCATACGGACTCTGTTTAGGCGCAACCGATAGCTCCATTTTTTGAAGCACAGTCAAGGCAACGGGAAGGGTCATGACTTAAGACTGAGATTGTAGCTTAGGGTTCAAGTTCCGGCCCGGCACACTTGGTATGATCGGAAAGGTCGCTTAGGAAGGAATTGAAAGATGCACACCGCAAAATTCTCGGATACTTCCTTCTCGAGATATTCTTGAGCATACGGACTCTATTTAGGCGCAACCGATAGCTCCATTTTTTGGAGCACCTCCTGTCACGGCAACGGGAAGGGTGATGACTTAAGACTGAGATTGTAGCTTAGGGTTCAAGTTCCGGCCCGGCACACTTGGTATGGTTGGAAAGGTCGCTTAGCAAGGAATTGAACGATGCAAACCGCAAAATTCTCGGATACTTCCTTCTCGAGATATTCTTGAGCATACGGACTCTATTTAGGCGCAACCGATAGCTCCATTTTTTGGTGCAACGCCTGTCAAGGCAACGGGAAGGGTGATGACTTAAGACTGAGATTGTAGCTTAGGGTTCAAGTTCCGGCCCGGCACACTTGGTATGGTTGGAAAGGTCGCTTAGCAAGAAATTGAAAGATGCAAACCGCAAAATTCTCGGATACTTCCTTCTCGAGATATTCCTGAGCATACGGACTCTGTTTAGGCGCAGCCGGTAGCTCCATTTTTGGTGCAACGCCTGTCACGGCAACGGGAAGGGTAATGACTTAAGACTGAGATTGTAGCTTAGGGTTCAAGTTCCGGCCCGGCACACTTGGTATGGTTGGGAGATCGCTTAGCAAGGAATTGAAAGATGCAAACCGCAAAATTCTCGGATACTTCCTTCTCGAGATATTCTTGAGCATACGGACTCTATTTAGGCGCAACCGATAGCTCCATTTTTTGGTGCAACGCCTGTCAAGGCAACGGGAAGGGTGATGACTTAAGACTGAGATTGTAGCTTAGGGTTCAAGTTCCGGCCCGGCACACTTGGTATGGTTGGAAAGGTCGCTTAGCAAGAAATTGAAAGATGCAAACCCGAAAATTCTCGCATACTCTCTCTCGAGATATTCCTGAGCATACGGACTCTGTTTAGGCGCAGCCGGTAGCTCCATTTTTGGTGCAACGCCTGTCACGGCAACGGGAAGGGTGATGACTTAAGACTGAGATTGTAGCTTAGGGTTCAAGTTCCGGCCCGGCACACTTGGTATGGTTGGAAAAGTCGCTTAGGAAGGAATTGAAAGATGCAAACCGCAAAATTCTCGGATACTTCCTTCTCGAGATATTCTTGAGCATAATGACTCTATCTAGGCGCGACCGATAGCTCCATTTTTTGGTGCAACGCCTGTCATGGCAACGGGAAGGGTAATGACTTAAGACTGAGATTGTAGCTTAGGGTTCAAGTTCCGGCCCGGCACACTTGGTATGGTTGGAAAGGTCGCTTAGCAAGGACTTGAAAGATGCAAACCGCAAAATTCTCGGATACTTCCTTCTCGAGATATTCTTGAGCATACGGACTCTGTTTAGGCGCAACCGATAGCTCCATTTTTTGAAGCACAGTCAAGGCAACGGGAAGGGTGATGACTTAAGACTGAGATTGTAGCTTAGGGTTCAAGTTCCGGCCCGGCACACTTGGTATGATCGGAAAGGTCGCTTAGCAAGGAATTGAAAGATGCAAACCGCAAAGTTCTCGGATACTTCCTTCTCGAGATATTCCTGAGCATACGGACTCTGTTCAGGCGCAACCGATAGGTCCATTTTTTGGTGCACCGCCTGTCACGGCAACGGGTAGGGTGATGACTTTAGACTGAGATTGTAACTTAGGGTTCAAGTTCCGGCCCCGCACACTTGGTATGGTTGGAAAGGTCGCTTAGCAAGGAATTGAAAGATGCAAACCGCAAAATTCTCGAATACATCCTTCTCGAGATATTCCTGAGCATACGGACTCTGTTTAGGCGCAGCCGGTAGCTCCATTTTTTGGTGCACCGCCTGTCACGGCAACGGAAAGGGTAATGACTTAAGACTGAGATTGTAGCTTAGGGTTCAAGTTTCGGCCCGGCACACTTGGTATGATCGGAAATGTCGCTTAGCAAGGAATTGAAAGATGCACACCGCAAAATTCACGGATACTTCCTTCTCGAGATATTCTTGAGCATACGGACTCTATTTATGCGCAACCGGTAGCTCCATTTTTTGGTGCAACGCCTGTCACGGCAACGGGAAGGGTGATGACTTAAGACTGAGATTGTAGCTTAGGGTTCAAGTTCCGGCCCGGCACACTTGGTATGATCGGAAAGATCGCTTAGCAAGGAATTGAAAGATGCACACCGCAAAATTCTCGGATACTTCCTTCTCGAGATATTCTTGAGCATACGGACTCTGTTTAGGCGCAGCCGGTAGCTCCATTTTTTGGTGCAACGCCTGTCATGGCAACGGGAAGGGTAATGACTTAAGACTGAGATTGTAGCTTAGGGTTCAAGTTCCGGCCCGGCACACTTGGTATGGTTGGAAAGGTCGCTTAGCAAGGACTTGAAAGATGCAAACCGCAAAATTCTCGGATACTTCCTTCTCGAGATATTCTTGAGCATACGGACTCTGTTTAGGCGCAACCGATAGCTCCATTTTTTGAAGCACAGTCAAGGCAACGGGAAGGGTCATGACTTAAGACTGAGATTGTAGCTTAGGGTTCAAGTTCCGGCCCGGCACACTTGGTATGATCGGAAAGGTCGCTTAGGAAGGAATTGAAAGATGCACACCGCAAAATTCTCGGATACTTCCTTCTCGAGATATTCTTGAGCATACGGACTCTATTTAGGCGCAACCGATAGCTCCATTTTTTGGAGCACCTCCTGTCACGGCAACGGGGAGGGTGATGACTTAAGACTGAGATTGTAGCTTAGGGTTCAAGTTCCGGCCCGGCACACTTGGTATGGTTGGAAAGGTCGCTTAGCAAGGAATTGAACGATGCAAACCGCAAAATTCTCGGATACTTCCTTCTCGAGATATTCTTGAGCATACGGACTCTATTTAGGCGCAACCGATAGCTCCATTTTTTGGTGCAACGCCTGTCAAGGCAACGGGAAGGGTGATGACTTAAGACTGAGATTGTAGCTTAGGGTTCAAGTTCCGGCCCGGCACACTTGGTATGGTTGGAAAGGTCGCTTAGCAAGAAATTGAAAGATGCAAACCGCAAAATTCTCGGATACTTCCTTCTCGAGATATTCCTGAGCATACGGACTCTGTTTAGGCGCAGCCGGTAGCTCCATTTTTGGTGCAACGCCTGTCACGGCAACGGGAAGGGTAATGACTTAAGACTGAGATTGTAGCTTAGGGTTCAAGTTCCGGCCCGGCACACTTGGTATGGTTGGGAGATCGCTTAGCAAGGAATTGAAAGATGCAAACCGCAAAATTCTCGGATACTTCCTTCTCGAGATATTCTTGAGCATACGGACTCTATTTAGGCGCAACCGATAGCTCCATTTTTTGGTGCAACGCCTGTCAAGGCAACGGGAAGGGTGATGACTTAAGACTGAGATTGTAGCTTAGGGTTCAAGTTCCGGCCCGGCACACTTGGTATGGTTGGAAAGGTCGCTTAGCAAGAAATTGAAAGATGCAAACCGCAAAATTCTCGCATACTCTCTCTCGAGATATTCCTGAGCATACGGACTCTGTTTAGGCGCAGCCGGTAGCTCCATTTTTGGTGCAACGCCTGTCACGGCAACGGGAAGGGTGATGACTTAAGACTGAGATTGTAGCTTAGGGTTCAAGTTCCGGCCCGGCACACTTGGTATGGTTGGGAGATCGCTTAGCAAGGAATTGAAAGATGCAAACCGCAAAATTCTCGGATACTTCCTTCTCGAGATATTCTTGAGCATACGGACTCTATTAAGGCGCAACCGATAGCTCCATTTTTTGGAGCACCTCCTGTCACGGCAACGGGAAGGGTGATGACTTAAGACTGAGATTGTAGCTTAGGGTTCAAGTTCCGGCCCGGCACACTTGGTATGGTTGGAAAGGTCGCTTAGCAAGGACTTGAAAGATGCAAACCGCAAAATTCTCGGATACTTCCTTCTCGAGATATTCTTGAGCATACGGACTCTATTTAGGCGCAACCGATAGCTCCATTTTTTGAAGCACTGTCAAGGCAACGGGAAGGGTGATGACTTAAGACTGAGATTGTAGCTTAGGGTTCAAGTTCCGGCCCGGCACACTTGGTATGGTTGGAAAGGTCGCTTAGCAAGGAATTGAAAGATGCAAACCGCAAAGTTCTCGGATACTTCCTTCTCGAGATATTCCTGAGCATACGGACTCTGTTTAGGCGCAACCGATAGGTCCATTTTTTGGTGCACAGCCTGTCACGGCAACGGGTAGGGTGATGACTTAAGACTGAGATTGTAACTTAGGGTTCAAGTTCCGGCCCGGCACACTTGGTATGGTTTGAAAGGTCGCTTAGCAAGAAATTGAAAGATGCAAACCGCAAAATTCTCGGATACTTCCTTCTCGAGATATTCCTGAGCATACGGACTCTGTTTAGGCGCAGCCGGTAGCTCCATTTTTTGGTGCAACCCCTGTCACGGCAACGGAAAGGGTAATGACTTAAGACTGAGATTGTAGCTTAGGGTTCAAGTTCCGGCCCGGCACACTTGGTATGATCGGAAAGGTCGCTTAGCAAGGAATTGAAAGATGCACACCGCAAAATTCTCGGATACTTCCTTCTCGAGATATTCTTGAGCATACGGACTCTATTTAGGCGCAACCGATAGCTCCATTTTTTGGAGCACCTCCTGTCACGGCAACGGGAAGGGTGATGACTTAAGACTGAGATTGTAGCTTAGGGTTCAAGTTCCGGCCCGGCACACTTGGTATGGTTGGAAAGGTCGCTTAGCAAGGACTTGAAAGATGCAAACCGCAAAAAATTCTCGGATACTTCCTTCTCGAGATATTCTTGAGCATACGGACTCTATTTAGGCGCAACCGATAGCTCCATTTTTTGGTGCAACGCCTGTCAAGGCAACGGGAAGGGTGATGACTTAAGACTGAGATTGTAGCTTAGTGTTCAAGTTCCGGCCCGGCACACTTGGTATGGTTGGAAAGGTCGCTTAGCAAGAAATTGAAAGATGCAAACCGCAAAATTCTCGGATACTTCCTTCTCGAGATATTCCTGAGCATACGGACTCTGTTTAGGCGCAGCCGGTAGCTCCATTTTTGGTGCAACGCCTGTCACGGCAACGGGAAGGGTAATGACTTAAGACTGAGATTGTAGCTTAGGGTTCAAGTTCCGGCCCGGCACACTTGGTATGGTTGGGAGATCGTTTAGCAAGGAATTGAAAGATGCAAACCGCAAAATTCTCGGATACTTCCTTCTCGAGATATTCTTGAGCATACGGACTCTATTTAGGCGCAACCGATAGCTCCATTTTTTGGTGCAACGCCTGTCAAGGCAACGGGAAGGGTGATGACTTAAGACTGAGATTGTAGCTTAGGGTTCAAGTTCCGGCCCGGCACACTTGGTATGGTTGGAAAGGTCGCTTAGCAAGAAATTGAAAGATGCAAACCCGAAAATTCTCGCATACTCTCTCTCGAGATATTCCTGAGCATACGGACTCTGTTTAGGCGCAGCCGGTAGCTCCATTTTTGGTGCAACGCCTGTCACGGCAACGGGAAGGGTAATGACTTAAGACTGAGATTGTAGCTTAGGGTTCAAGTTCCGGCCCAGCACACTTGGTATGGTTGGGAGATCGCTTAGCAAGGAATTGAAAGATGCAAACCGCAAAATTCTCGGATACTTCCTTCTCGAGATATTCTTGAGCATACGGACTCTATTTAGGCGCAACCGATAGCTCCATTTTTGGAGCACCTCCTGTCACGGCAACGGGAAGGGTGATGACTTAAGACTGAGATTGTAGCTTAGGGTTCAAGTTCCGGCCCGGCACACTTGGTATGGTTGGAAAGGTCGCTTAGCAAGGAATTGAAAGATGCAAACCGCAAAATTCTCGGATACTTCCTTCTCGAGATATTCTTGAGCATACGGACTCTGTTTAGGCGCAACCGATAGCTCCATTTTTTGAAGCACTGTCAAGGCAACGGGAAGGGTGATGACTTAAGACTGAGATTGTAGCTTAGGGTTCAAGTTCCGGCCCGGCACACTTGGTATGGTTGGAAAGGTCGCTTAGCAAGGACTTGAAAGATGCAAACCGCAAAATTCTCGGATACTTCCTTCTCGAGATATTCTTGAGCATACGGACTCTATCTAGGCGCAACCGACAGCTCCATTTTTTGGTGCACCGCTCTTCACGGCAACGGGTAGGCTGATGACTTAAGACTGAGATTGTAGCTTAGGGTTCAAGTTCCGGCCCGGCACACTTGGTATGGTTGGAAAGGTAGCTTAGCAAGGAATTGAAAGATGCAAACCTCAAAATTCTCGCATACTCTCTCTCGAGATATTCTTGAGCATACGGACTCTAATTAGGCGCAGCCGGTAGCTCCATTTTTTGGTTCAACGCCTGTCACGGCAACGGGAAGGGTGATGACTTAAGACTGAGATTGTAGCTTAGGGTTCAAGTTCCGGCCCGGCACACTTGGTATAGTTGGAAAGGTCGCTTAGCAAGGACTTGAAAGATGTAAACCGCAAATTCTCGGATACTTCCTTCTCGAGATATTCTTGAGCATACGGACTCTATTTAGGCGCAACCGATAGCTCCATTTTTTGGTGCACCGTCTGTCACGGCAATGGGTAGGGTGATGACTTAAGACTGAGATTGTAACTTAGGGTTCAAGTTCCGGCCCAGCACACTTGGTATGGTTGGACAGGTCGCTTAGCAAGGAATTGAAAGATGCAAACCGCAAAATTCTCGGATACTTCCTTCTCGAGATATTCTTGAGCATACGGACTCCATTTATGCGCAGCCGGTAGCTCAATTTTTGGTGGAACGCCGGTCACGGCAACGGGAAGGGTATTGACTTAAGACTGAGATTGTAGCTTAGGGTTCAAGTTCCGGCGCGGCACACTTGGTATGATCGGAAAGTTCGCTTAGCAAGGAATTGAAAGATGCAAACCGCAAAATTCTCGGATACTTCCTTCTCGAGATATTCTTGAGCATACGGACTCTATTTAGGCGCGGCCGGTAGCTCCATTGTTTGGTGCAACGCCTGTCACGGCAACGGGAAGGGTGATGACTTAAGACTGAGATTGTAGCTTAGGGTTCAAGTTCCGGCCCGGCACTCTTGGTATGGTTGGAAATGTCGCTTAGCAAGGACTTGAAAGATGCAAACCGCAAAAAATTTCGGATACTTCCTTCTCGAGATATTCTTGAGCATACGGACTCTATTTAGTCGCAACCGATAGCTCCATTTTTTGGTGCAACGCCTGTCACGACAACGGGAAGGGTGATGACTTAAGACTGAGATTGTAGCTTAGTGTTCAAGTTCCGGCCCGGCACACTTGGTATGGTTGGAAAGGTCGCTTAGCAAGAAATTGAAAGATGCAAATCGCAAAATTCTCGGATACTTCCTTCTCGAGATATTCTTGAGCATACGGACTCTATTTAGGCGCAACCGATAGCTCCATTTTTTGGAGCACCTCCTGTCACGGCAACGGGAAGGGTGATGACTTAAGACTGAGATTGTAGCTTAGGGCTCAAGTTCCGGTCCGGCACACTTGGTATGGTTGGAAAGGTCGCTTAGCAAGGAATTGAAAGATGCAAACCGCAAAATTCTCGGATACTTCCTTCTCGAGATATTCTTGAGCATACGGACTCTATTTAGGCGCAACCGATAGCTCCATTTTTTGAAGCACTGTCAAGGCAACGGGAAGGGTGATGACTTAAGACTGAGATTGTAGCTTAGGGTTCAAGTTCCGGCCCGGCACAATTGGTATGGTTGGACAGGTCGCTTAGCAAGGAATTGAAAGATGCAAACCGCAAAATTCTCGGATACTTTCTTCTCGAGATATTCTTGAGCATACGGACTCTATTTAGGCGCAACCGATAGCTCAATTTTTTGAAGCACAGTCAAGACAACGGGAAGGGTGATGACTTAAGACTGAGATTGTAGCTTAGGGTTCAAGTTCCGGCCCGGCACACTTGGTATGGTTGGAAAGGTCGCTTAGCAAGGAATTGAAAGATGCAAACCTCAAAATTCTCGGATACTTCCTTCTCGAGATGTTCTTGAGCATACGGACTCTATTTAGGCGCAACCGACAGCTCCATTTTTTAAAGCACCGCCTGTCACGGCAACGGGTAGGCTGATGACTTAAGACTGAGATTGTAGCTTAGGGTTCAAGTTCCGGCCCAGCACACTTGGTATGGTTGGAAAGGTCGCTTAGCAAGGACTTGAAAGATGCAAACCGCAAAATTCTCGGATACTTCCTTCTCGAGATATTCTTGAGCATACGGACTCTATTTAGGCGCAGCCGGTAGCTCCATTTTTTGGTGCAACGCCTGTCACGGCAACGGGAAGGGTAATGACTTAAGACTGAGATAGAAGCTTAGGGTTCAAGTTCCGGCCCAGCACTCTTGGTATGGTTGGAAAGGTCGCTTAGCAAGGACTTGAAAGATGCAAACCGCAGAATTCTCGGATACTTCCTTCTCGAGATATTCTTGAGCATACGGACTCTATTTAGGCGCAACCGATAGCTCCATTTTTTGGTGCAACGCCTGTCACGGCAACGGGTAGGGTGATGACTTAAGACTGAGATTGTAGCTTATCACTTTTTACCTTTTGCCCACGGGTTTTACTATGATATTCAAGTGTTGAAAGTAACGCACATTATGTTTGAAATTTCGGAAGTCCGGTCGTAAGGGGTCGCTTTTTTGCGGTTACCGAAGGGTTCGCTTAGCGATTAGCGGTTATCCCCCAAGTGAGCCTTCATTCGTATGTAGAAAAGTTACAAAGTAATTTTGGGTACTCAAATCACTTTTTACATTTTGCGCACGTGTTCAAAATGACACATAAGTGTTGAAAGTAACGCACAATTCGTTTGAAATTTCGGAAGTCCGATCGTAAGGGGTCGCTTTTTTGCGGTTACCGAAGGGTTCGCTTAGTGGTTATCCCCCAGGTGAGCCTTCATTCGTATGTAGAAAAGTTACAAAGTAATTTTGTGTACTCAAATCACTTTTTACCTTTTGCCCACGGGTTTTACTATGATACTCAAGTGTTGAAAGTAACGCACATTTTGTTTGAAATTTCGGAAGTCCGATCGTAAGGGGTCGCTTTTTTGCGGTTACCGAAGGGTTCGCTTAGCGGTAAGCGGTTATCCCCCAGGTGAGCCTTCATTCGTATGTAAAAAAGTTACAAAGTAATTTTGGGTACTCAAATAACTTTTTACATTTTGCGCACGTGTTCAACATGATACTCAAGTGTTGAAAGTAACGCACATTTTGTTTGAAATGTCGGAAGTCCGATCGTAAGGGGTCGCTTTTTTGCGGTTACCGAAGGGTTCGCTTAGCGGTAAGCGGTTATCCCCCAGGTGAGCCTTCATTCGTATGTAGAAAAGTTACAAAGTAATTTTGGGTACTCAAATCACTTTTTACCTTTTGCCCACGGGTTTAACTTTGATACTCAAGTGTTGAAAGTAACGCACATTTTGTTTGAAATTTCGGAAGTCCGATCGTAAGGGGTCGCTGTTTTGCGGTTACCGAAGGGTTCGCTTAGCGGTTAGAGGTTATCCCCCAGGTGAGCCTTCATTCGTATGTAGAAAAGTTACAAAGTAATTTTGGGTACTCAAATCACTTTTTACCTTTTGCCCACGGGTTTTACTATGATATTCAAGTGTTGAAAGTAACGCACATTATGTTTGAAATTTCGGAAGTCCGATCGTAAGGGGTCGCTTTTTTGCGGTTACCGAAGGGTTTGCTTAGCGGTTAGCGGTTATTCCCCAGGTGAGCCTTCATTCGTATGTAGAAAAGTTACAAAGTAATTTTGGGTACTCAAATCACTTTTTACCTTTTGCCCACGGGTTTTACTATGATACTCAAGTGTTAAAAGTAACGCACATTTTGTTTGAAATTTCGGAAGTCCGATCGTAAGGGGTCGCTTTTTTGCGGTTACCGAAGGGTTCGCTTAGCCGTTAGCGGTTATCCCCCAGGTGAGCCTTCATTCGTATGTAGAAAAGTTACAAAGTAATTTTGGGTACTCAAATCACTTTTTGCCTTTTGCCCACGGGTTTTACTATGATACTCAATTGTTGAAAGTAACGCACATTTTGTTTGAAATTTCGGAAGTCCGATCGTAAAGGGTCGCATTTTTGCGGTTATCGAAGGGTTCGCTTAGCCGTTAGCGGTTATCCCCCAGGTGAGCCTTCATTCGTATGTAGAAAAGTTACAAAGTAATTTTGGGTACTCAAATCACTTTTTACCTTTTGTCCACGGGTTTACTATGATATTCAAGTGTTGAAATTAACGCACATTTTGTTTGAAATTTCGGAAGTCCGATCGTAAGGGGTCGCTTTTTTGCGGTTACCGAAGGGTTCGCTTAGCGGTTAGCGGTTATCCCCCAGGTGAGCCTTCATTCGTATGTAAAAAAGTTACAAAGTAATTTTGGGTACTCAAATCACTTTTTACCTTTTGCCCACGGGTTTTACTATGATACTCAAGTGTTGAAAGTAACGCACATTTTGTTTGAAATTTCGGAAGTCCGATCGTAAGGGGTCGCTTTTTTGCGGTTACCGAAGGGTTCGCTTAGCGGTTAGCGGTTATCCCCCAGGTGAGCCTTCATTCGTATGTAGAAAAGTTACAAAGGAATTTTGGGTACTCAAATCACTTTTACCTTTTGCCTACGGGTTTTACTATGATATTCAAGTGTTGAAAGTAACGCATATTATGTTTGAAATTTCGGAAGTCCGATCGTAAGGGGTCGCTTTTTTGCGGTTACCGAAGGGTTCGCTTAGCGGTTAGCGGTTATCCCCCAGGTGAGCCTTCATTCGTATGTAAAAAAGTTACAAAGTAATTTTGGGTACTCAAATCACTTTTTACCTTTTGCCCACGGGTTTTACTTTGATATTCAAGTGTTGAAAGTAACGCAAATTTTGTTTGAAATTTCGGAAGTCCGATCGTAAGGGGTCGCTTTTTTGCGGTTACCGAAGGGTTCGCTTAGCGTTTAGCGGTTATCCCCCAGGTGAGCCTTCATTCGTATGTAGAAAAGTTACAAAGTAATTTTGGGTACTCAAATCACTTTTTGCCTTTTGCCCACGGGTTTTACTATGATACTCAAGTGTTGAAAGTAACGCACATTTTGTTTGAAATTTCGGAAGTCCGATCGTAAGGGGTCGCTTTTTTGCGGTTACCGAAGGGTTCGCTTAGCGGTTAGCGGTTATCCCCCAGGTGAGCCTTCATTCGTATGTAGAAAAGTTACAAAGTAATTTTGGGTACTCAAATCACTTTTTACCTTTTGCCCCGGGTTTTACTATGATATTCAAGTGTTGAAAGTAACGCACATTTTGTTTGAAATTTCGAAAGTCCGATCGTAAGGGGTCGCTTTTTTGCGGTTACCGAAGGGTTCGCTTAGCGGTTATCCTCCAGGTGAGCCTTCATTCGTATGTAGAAAAGTTACAAAGTAATTTTGGGTACTCAAATCACTTTTTGCCTTTTGCCCACGGGTTGTACTTTGATATTCAAGTGTTGAAAGTAACGCACATTATGTTTGAAATTTCGGAAGTCCGATCGTAATGGGTCGCATTTTTGCGGTTACCGAAGGGTTCGCTTAGCGGTTAGCGGTTATCCCCCAGGTGAGCCTTCATTCGTATGTAGAAAAGTTACAAAGTAATTTTGGGTACTCAAATCACTTTTTGCCTTTTGCCCACGGGTTGTACTTTGATATTCAAGTGTTGAAAGTAACGCACATTTTGTTTGAAATTTCGGAAGTCCGATCGTAATGGGTCGCATTTTTGCGGTTACCGAAGGGTTCGCTTAGCGGTTAGCGGTTATCCCCAGGTGAGCCTTCATTCGTATGTAGAAAAGTTACAAAGTAATTTTGGGTACTCAAATCACTTTTTACCTTTTGTCCACGGGTTTTACTTTGATATTCAAGTGTTGAAAGTAACGCACATTTTGTTTGAAATTTCGGAAGTCCGATCGTAAGGGGTCGCTGTTTTGCGGTTACCGAAGGGTTCGCTTAGCGGTTAGAGGTTATCCCCCAGGTGAGCCTTCATTCGTATGTAGAAAACTTACAAAGTAATTTTGGGTACTCAAATCACTTTTTACCTTTTGCCCACGGGTTTAACTTTGATATTCAAGTGTTGAAAGTAACGCACATTATGTTTGAAATTTCGGAAGTCCGATCGTAAGGGGTCGCTTTTTTGCGGTTACCGAAGGGTTTGCTTAGCGGTTAGCGGTTATTCCCCAGGTGAGCCTTCATTCGTATGTAGAAAAGTTACAAAGTAATTTTGGGTACTCAAATCACTTTTTACCTTTTGCCCACGGGTTTTACTATGATACTCAAGTGTTGAAAGTAACGCACATTTTGTTTGAAATTTCGGAAGTCCGATCGTAAGGGGTCGCTTTTTTGCGGTTACCGAAGGGTTCGCTTAGCCGTTAGCGGTTATCCCCCAGGTGAGCCTTCATTCGTATGTAGAAAAGTTACAAAGTAATTTTGGGTACTCAAATCACTTTTTACCTTTTGCCCACGGGTTTTACTTTGATATTCAAGTGTTGAAAGTAACGCACATTATGTTTGAAATTTCGGAAGTCCGATCGTAAGGGGTCGTTTTTTTGCGGTTACCGAAGGGTTCGCTTAGCGGTTAGCGGTTATCCCCCAGGTGAGCCTTCATTCGTATGTAGAAAAGTTACAAAGTAATTTTGGGTACTCAAATCACTTTTTACCTTTTGCCCACGGGTTTTACTATGATACTCAAGTGTTCAAAGTAACGCACATTTTGTTTGAAATTTCGGAAGTCCGATCGTAAGGGGTCGCATTTTTGCGGTTACCGAAGGGTTCGCTTAGCGTTTAGTGGTTATCCCCCAGGTGAGCCTTCATTCGTATGTAGAAAAGTTACAAAGTAATTTTGGGTACTCAAATAACTTTTTACCTTTTGCCCACGGGTTTAACTTTGATATTCAAGTGTTGAAAGTAACGCACATTATGTTTGAAATTTCGACAGTCCTGATCGTAAGGGGTCGCTTTTTTGCGGTTACCGAAGGGTTCGCTTAGCGGTTAGCGGTTATTCCCCAGGTGAGCCATCATTCGTATGTAGAAAAGTTACAAAGTAATTTTGGGTACTCAAATCACTTTTTACCTTTTGTCCACGAGTTTAACTATGATATTCAAGTGTTGAAAGTAACGCACATTTTGTTTGAAATTTCGGAAGTCCGATCGTAAGGGGTCGTTTTTTTGCGGTTACCGAAGGGTTCGCTTAGCGGTTAGCGGTTATCCCCCAGGTGAGCCTTCATTCGTATGTAGAAAAGTTACAAAGTAATTTTGGGTACTCAAATCACTTTTTACCTTTTGCCCACGGGTTTAACTTTGATACTCAAGTGTTCAAAGTAACGCACATTTTGTTTGAAATTTCGGAAGTCCGATCGTAAGGGGTCGCTTTTTTGCGGTTACCGAAGGGTTCGCTTAGCGTTTAGTGGTTATCCCCCAGGTGAGCCTTCATTCGTATGTAGAAAAGTTACAAAGTAATTTTGGGTACTCAAATCACTTTTTACCTTTTGCCCACGGGTTTAACTTTGATATTCAAGTGTTGAAAGTAACGCACATTATGTTTGAAATTTCGGAAGTCCGATCGTAAGGGGTCGCTTTTTTGCGGTTACCGAAGGGTTCGCTTAGCGATTAGCGGTTATCCCCCTGGTGAGCCTTCATTCGTATGTAGAAAAGTTACAAAGTAATTTTGGGTACTCAAATCACTTTTTACATTTTGCCCACGTGTTTACATGATACTCAAGTGTTGAAAGTAACGCACATTTGTTTGAAATTTCGGAAGTCCGATCGTAAAGGGTCGTCTTTTTGCGGTTACCGAAGGGTTCGCTTAGCGGTTAGCGGTTATCCCCCAGGTGAGCCTTCATTCGTATGTAGAAAAGTTACAAAGTAATTTTGGGTACTCAAATCACTTTTTACCTTTTGCCCACGGGTTTTACTATGATATTCAAGTGTTAAAAGTAACGCACATTTTGTTTGAAATTTCGGAAGTCCAATCGTAAGGGGTCGCTTTTTTGCGGTTACCGAAGGGTTCGCTTAGCGGTTAGCGGTTATCCCCCAGGTGAGCCTTCATTCGTATGTAGAAAAGTTACAAAGTAATTTTGGGTACTCAAATCACTTTGTACCTTTTGCCCACGGGTTTTACTATGATACTCAAGTGTTGAAAGTAACGCACATTTTGTTTGAAATTTCGGAAGTCCGATCGTAAGTGGTCGCTTTTTTGCGGTTGCCGAAGGGTTCGCTTAGTGGTTATCCAACAGGTGAGCCTTCATTCGTATGTAGAAAAGTTACAAAGTAATTTTGGGTACTCAAATCACTTTTTACCTTTTGCCCCCGGGTTTTACTATGATATTCAAGTGTTGAAAGTAACGCACATTTTGTTTGAAATTTCGGAAGTCCGATCGTAAGGGGTCGCTTTTTTGCGGTTACCGAAGGGTTCGCTTAGCGGTAAGCGGTTATCCCCCAGGTGAGCCTTCATTCGTATGTAGAAAAGTTACAAAGTAATTTTGGGTACTCAAATCACTTTTTACCTTTTGCCCACGGGTTTTACTATGATACTCAAGTGTTGAAAGTAACGCACATTTTGTTTGAAATGTCGGAAGTCCGATCGTAAGGGGTCGCTTTTTTGCGGTTACCGAAGGGTTCGCTTAGCGGTTAGCGGTTATCCCCCAGGTGAGCCTTCATTCGTATGTAGAAAAGTTACAAAGTAATTTTGGGTACTCAAATCACTTTTTACCTTTTGCCCACGGGTTTTACTTTGATATTCAAGTGTTGAAAGTAACGCACATTATGTTTGAAATTTCGGAAGTCCGATCGTAAGGGGTCGTTTTTTTGCGGTTACCGAAGGGTTCGCTTAGCGGTTAGCGGTTATCCCCCAGGTGAGCCTTCATTCGTATGTAGAAAAGTTACAAAGTAATTTTGGGTACTCAAATCACTTTTTACCTTTTGCCCACGGGTTTTACTATGATATTCAAGTGTTGAAAGTAACGCACATTATGTTTAAAATTTCGGAAGTCCGATCGTAAGGGGTCGCTTTTTTGCGGTTACCGAAGGGTTCGCTTAGCGGTTAGCGGTTATCCCCCAGGTGAGCCTTCATTCGTATGTAGAAAAGTTACAAAGTAATTTTGGGTACTCAAATCACTTTTTCCCTTTTGCCCACGGGTTTCACTTTGATACTCAAGTGTTGAAAGTAACGCACATTTTGTTTGAAATTTCGGAAGTCCGATCGTAAGGGGTCGCTTTTTTGCGGTTACCGAAGGGTTCGCTTAGCGGTTAGCGGTTATCCCCCAGGTGAGCCTTCATTCGTATGTAGAAAAGTTACAAAGTAATTTTGGGTACTCAAATCACTTTTTACCTTTTGCCCACGGGTTTTCTATGATACTCAAGTGTTGAAAGTAACGCACATTTTGTTTGAAATTTCGGAAGTCCGATCGTAAGGGGTCGCTTTTTTGCGGTTACCGAAGGGTCGCTTAGCGGTTAGCGGTTATCCCCCAGGTGAGCCTTCATTCGTATGTAGAAAAGTTACAAAGTAATTTTGGGTACTCAAATCACTTTTTACCTATTGCCCACGGGTTTTACTATGATACTCAAGTGTTGAAAGTAACGCACATTTTGTTTGAAATTTCGGAAGTCCGATCGTAAGGGGTCGCTTTTTTGCGGTTACCGAAGGGTTCGCTTAGCGGTTAGCGGTTATCCCCCAGGTGAGCCTTCATTCGTATGTAGAAAAGTTACAAAGTAATTTTGGGTACTCAAATCACTTTTTACCTTTTGCCCACGGATTTAACTTTGATACTCAAGTGTTGAAAGTAACGCACATTATGTTTGAAATTTCGGAAGTCCGATCGTAAGGGGTCGCTTTTTTGCGGTTACCGAAGGGTTCGCTTAGCGGTTAGCGGTTATCCCCCAGGTGAGCCTTCATTCGTATGTAGAAAAGTTACAAAGTAATTTTGGGTACTCAAATCACTTTTTACCTTTTGCCCACGGGTTTTACTATGATATTCAAGTGTTGAAAGTAACGCACATTATGTTTGAAATTTCGGAAGTCCGATCGTAAGGGGTCGCTTTTTTGCGGTTACCGAAGGGTTCGCTTAGCGGTTAGCGGTTATCCCCCAGGTGAGCCTTCATTCGTATGTAGAAAAGTTACAAAGTAATTTTGGTACTCAAATCACTTTTTACCTTTTGCCCACGGGTTTTACTTTGATACTCAAGTGTTGAAAGTAACGCACATTTTGTTTGAAATTTCGGAAGTCCGATCGTAAGGGGTCGCTTTTTTGCGGTTACCGAAGGGTTCGCTTAGCGGTTAGCGGTTATCCCCCAGGTGAGCCTTCATTCGTATGTAGAAAAGTTACAAAGTAATTTTGGGTACTCAAATCACTTTTTACCTTTTGCCCACGGGTTTTACTTTGATACTCAAGTGTTGAAAGTAACGCACATTTTGTTTGAAATTTCGGAAGTCCGATCGTAAGGGGTCGCTTTTTTGCGGTTACCGAAGGGTTCGCTTAGCGGTTAGCGGTTATCCCCCAGGTGAGCCTTCATTCGTATGTAGAAAAGTTACAAAGTAATTTTGGGTACTCAAATCACTTTTTACCTTTTGCCCACGGGTTTTACTATGATATTCAAGTGTTGAAAGTAACGCACATTTTGTTTGAAATTTCGGAAGTCCGATCGTAAGGGGTCGCTTTTTTGCGGTTACCGAAGGGTTCGCTTAGCGGTTAGCGGTTATCCCCAGGTGAGCCTTCATTCGTATGTAGAAAAGTTACAAAGTAATTTTGGGTACTCAAATCACTTTTTACCTTTTGCCCACGGGTTTTACTATGATATTCAAGTGTTGAAAGTAACGCACATTTTGTTTGAAATTTCGGAAGTCCGATCGTAAGGGGTCGCTTTTTTGCGGTTACCGAAGGGTTCGCTTAGCGGTTAGCGGTTATCCCCCAGGTGAGCCTTCATTCGTATGTAGAAAAGTTACAAAGTAATTTTGGGTACTCAAATCACTTTTTCCTTTTGCCCACGGGTTTTACTTTGATACTCAAGTGTTGAAAGTAACGCACATTTTGTTTGAAATTTCGGAAGTCCGATCGTAAGGGGTCGCTTTTTTGCGGTTACCGAAGGGTTCGCTTAGCGGTTATCCCCCAGGTGAGCCTTCATTCGTATGTAGAAAAGTTACAAAGTAATTTTGGGTACTCAAATCACTTTTTACCTTTTGCCCACGGGTTTTACTTTGATATTCAAGTGTTGAAAGTAACGCACATTATGTTTGAAATTTCGGAAGTCCGATCGTAAGGGGTCGCTTTTTTGCGGTTACCGAAGGGTTCGCTTAGCGGTTAGCGGTTATCCCCCAGGTGAGCCTTCATTCGTATGTAGAAAAGTTACAAAGTAATTTTGGGTACTCAAATCACTTTTTACCTTTTGCCCACGGGTTTTACTTTGATATTCAAGTGTTGAAAGTAACGCACATTTTGTTTGAAATTTCGGAAGTCCGATCGTAAGGGGTCGCTTTTTTGCGGTTACCGAAGGGTTCGCTTAGCGGTTAGCGGTTATCCCCAGGTGAGCCTTCATTCGTATGTAGAAAAGTTACAAAGTAATTTTGGGTACTCAAATCACTTTTTACCTTTTGCCCACGGGTTTTACTTTGATATTCAAGTGTTGAAAGTAACGCACATTTTGTTTGAAATTTCGGAAGTCCGATCGTAAGGGGTCGCTTTTTTGCGGTTACCGAAGGGTTCGCTTAGCGGTTAGCGGTTATCCCCCAGGTGAGCCTTCATTCGTATGTAGAAAAGTTACAAAGTAATTTTGGGTACTCAAATCACTTTTTACCTTTTGCCCACGGGTTTTACTTTGATATTCAAGTGTTGAAAGTAACGCACATTTTGTTTGAAATTTCGGAAGTCCGATCGTAAGGGGTCGCTTTTTTGCGGTTACCGAAGGGTTCGCTTAGCGGTTAGCGGTTATCCCCAGGTGAGCCTTCATTCGTATGTAGAAAAGTTACAAAGTAATTTTGGGTACTCAAATCACTTTTTACCTTTTGCCCACGGGTTTTACTATGATACTCAAGTGTTGAAAGTAACGCACATTTTGTTTGAAATTTCGGAAGTCCGATCGTAAGGGGTCGCTTTTTTGCGGTTACCGAAGGGTTCGCTTAGCGGTTAGCGGTTATCCCCCAGGTGAGCCTTCATTCGTATGTAGAAAAGTTACAAAGTAATTTTGGGTACTCAAATCACTTTTTACCTTTTGCCCACGGGTTTTACTTTGATATTCAAGTGTTGAAAGTAACGCACATTTTGTTTGAAATTTCGGAAGTCCGATCGTAAGGGGTCGCTTTTTTGCGGTTACCGAAGGGTTCGCTTAGCGGTTAGCGGTTATCCCCCAGGTGAGCCTTCATTCGTATGTAGAAAAGTTACAAAGTAATTTTGGGTACTCAAATCACTTTTTACCTTTTGCCCACGGGTTTTACTATGATACTCAAGTGTTGAAAGTAACGCACATTTTGTTTGAAATTTCGGAAGTCCGATCGTAAGGGGTCGCTTTTTTGCGGTTACCGAAGGGTTCGCTTAGCGGTTAGCGGTTATCCCCCAGGTGAGCCTTCATTCGTATGTAGAAAAGTTACAAAGTAATTTTGGGTACTCAAATCACTTTTTACCTTTTGCCCACGGGTTTTACTTTGATATTCAAGTGTTGAAAGTAACGCACATTTTGTTTGAAATTTCGAAGTCCGATCGTAAGGGGTCGCTTTTTTGCGGTTACCGAAGGGTTCGCTTAGCGGTTAGCGGTTATCCCCCAGGTGAGCCTTCATTCGTATGTAGAAAAGTTACAAAGTAATTTTGGGTACTCAAATCACTTTTTACCTTTTGCCCACGGGTTTTACTATGATATTCAAGTGTTGAAAGTAACGCACATTTTGTTTGAAATTTCGGAAGTCCGATCGTAAGGGGTCGCTTTTTTGCGGTTACCGAAGGGTTCGCTTAGCGGTTAGCGGTTATCCCCCAGGTGAGCCTTCATTCGTATGTAGAAAAGTTACAAAGTAATTTTGGGTACTCAAATCACTTTTTACCTTTTGCCCACGGGTTTTACTATGATACTCAAGTGTTGAAAGTAACGCACATTTTGTTTGAAATTTCGGAAGTCCGATCGTAAGGGGTCGCTTTTTTGCGGTTACCGAAGGGTTCGCTTAGCGGTTAGCGGTTATCCCCCAGGTGAGCCTTCATTCGTATGTAGAAAAGTTACAAAGTAATTTTGGGTACTCAAATCACTTTTTACCTTTTGCCCACGGGTTTAACTTTGATATTCAAGTGTTGAAAGTAACGCACATTTTGTTTGAAATTTCGGAAGTCCGATCGTAAGGGGTCGCTTTTTTGCGGTTACCGAAGGGTTCGCTTAGCGGTTAGCGGTTATCCCCCAGGTGAGCCTTCATTCGTATGTAGAAAAGTTACAAAGTAATTTTGGGTACTCAAATCACTTTTTACCTTTTGCCCACGGGTTTTACATGATACTCAAGTGTTGAAAGTAACGCACATTTTGTTTGAAATTTCGGAAGTCCGATCGTAAGGGGTCGCTTTTTTGCGGTTACCGAAGGGTTCGCTTAGCGGTTAGCGGTTATCCCCCAGGTGAGCCTTCATTCGTATGTAGAAAAGTTACAAAGTAATTTTGGGTACTCAAATCACTTTTTACCTTTTGCCCACGGGTTTTACTATGATATTCAAGTGTTGAAAGTAACGCACATTTTGTTTGAAATTTCGGAAGTCCGATCGTAAGGGGTCGCTTTTTTGCGGTTACCGAAGGGTTCGCTTAGCGGTTAGCGGTTATCCCCCAGGTGAGCCTTCATTCGTATGTAGAAAAGTTACAAAGTAATTTTGGGTACTCAAATCACTTTTTACCTTTTGCCCACGGGTTTTACTATGATACTCAAGTGTTGAAAGTAACGCACATTTTGTTTGAAATTTCGGAAGTCCGATCGTAAGGGGTCGCTTTTTGCGGTTACCGAAGGGTTCGCTTAGCGGTTAGCGGTTATCCCCAGGTGAGCCTTCATTCGTATGTAGAAAAGTTACAAAGTAATTTTGGGTACTCAAATCACTTTTTACCTTTTGCCCACGGGTTTAACTTTGATACTCAAGTGTTGAAAGTAACGCACATTATGTTTGAAATTTCGGAAGTCCGATCGTAAGGGGTCGCTTTTTTGCGGTTACCGAAGGGTTCGCTTAGCGGTTAGCGGTTATCCCCCAGGTGAGCCTTCATTCGTATGTAGAAAAGTTACAAAGTAATTTTGGGTACTCAAATCACTTTTTACCTTTTGCCCACGGGTTTTACTATGATATTCAAGTGTTGAAAGTAACGCACATTTTGTTTGAAATTTCGGAAGTCCGATCGTAAGGGGTCGCTTTTTTGCGGTTACCGAAGGGTTCGCTTAGCGGTTAGCGGTTATCCCCCAGGTGAGCCTTCATTCGTATGTAGAAAAGTTACAAAGTAATTTTGGGTACTCAAATCACTTTTTACCTTTTGCCCACGGGTTTTACTTTGATACTCAAGTGTTGAAAGTAACGCACATTTTGTTTGAAATTTCGGAAGTCCGATCGTAAGGGGTCGCTTTTTTGCGGTTACCGAAGGGTTCGCTTAGCGGTTAGCGGTTATCCCCCAGGTGAGCCTTCATTCGTATGTAGAAAAGTTACAAAGTAATTTTGGGTACTCAAATCACTTTTTACCTTTTGCCCACGGGTTTTACTATGATACTCAAGTGTTGAAAGTAACGCACATTTTGTTTGAAATTTCGGAAGTCCGATCGTAAGGGGTCGCTTTTTTGCGGTTACCGAAGGGTTCGCTTAGCGGTTAGCGGTTATCCCCCAGGTGAGCCTTCATTCGTATGTAGAAAAGTTACAAAGTAATTTTGGGTACTCAAATCACTTTTTACCTTTTGCCCACGGGTTTTACTTGATACTCAAGTGTTGAAAGTAACGCACATTTTGTTTGAAATTTCGGAAGTCCGATCGTAAGGGGTCGCTTTTTTGCGGTTACCGAAGGGTTCGCTTAGCGGTTAGCGGTTATCCCCCAGGTGAGCCTTCATTCGTATGTAGAAAAGTTACAAAGTAATTTTGGGTACTCAAATCACTTTTTACCTTTTGCCCACGGGTTTTACTATGATATTCAAGTGTTGAAAGTAACGCACATTTTGTTTGAAATTTCGGAAGTCCGATCGTAAGGGGTCGCTTTTTGCGGTTACCGAAGGGTTCGCTTAGCGGTTAGCGGTTATCCCCAGGTGAGCCTTCATTCGTATGTAGAAAAGTTACAAAGTAATTTTGGGTACTCAAATCACTTTTTACCTTTTGCCCACGGGTTTTACTATGATATTCAAGTGTTGAAAGTAACGCACATTTTGTTTGAAATTTCGGAAGTCCGATCGTAAGGGGTCGCTTTTTTGCGGTTACCGAAGGGTTCGCTTAGCGGTTAGCGGTTATCCCCCAGGTGAGCCTTCATTCGTATGTAGAAAAGTTACAAAGTAATTTTGGGTACTCAAATCACTTTTTCCTTTTGCCCACGGGTTTCACTTTGATACTCAAGTGTTGAAAGTAACGCACATTTTGTTTGAAATTTCGGAAGTCCGATCGTAAGGGGTCGTTTTTTTGCGGTTACCGAAGGGTTCGCTTAGCGGTTATCCCCCAGGTGAGCCTTCATTCGTATGTAGAAAAGTTACAAAGTAATTTTGGGTACTCAAATCACTTTTTACCTTTTGCCCACGGGTTTTACTTTGATATTCAAGTGTTGAAAGTAACGCACATTTTGTTTGAAATTTCGGAAGTCCGATCGTAAGGGGTCGCTTTTTTGCGGTTACCGAAGGGTTCGCTTAGCGGTTAGCGGTTATCCCCCAGGTGAGCCTTCATTCGTATGTAGAAAAGTTACAAAGTAATTTTGGGTACTCAAATCACTTTTTACCTTTTGCCCACGGGTTGTACTTTGATATTCAAGTGTTGAAAGTAACGCACATTATGTTTGAAATTTCGGAAGTCCGATCGTAAGGGGTCGCTTTTTGCGGTTACCGAAGGGTTCGCTTAGCGGTTAGCGGTTATCCCCAGGTGAGCCTTCATTCGTATGTAGAAAAGTTACAAAGTAATTTTGGGTACTCAAATCACTTTTTACCTTTTGCCCACGGGTTTTACTTTGATATTCAAGTGTTGAAAGTAACGCACATTTTGTTTGAAATTTCGGAAGTCCGATCGTAAGGGGTCGCTTTTTTGCGGTTACCGAAGGGTTCGCTTAGCGGTTAGCGGTTATCCCCCAGGTGAGCCTTCATTCGTATGTAGAAAAGTTACAAAGTAATTTTGGGTACTCAAATCACTTTTTACCTTTTGCCCACGGGTTTACTTTGATATTCAAGTGTTGAAAGTAACGCACATTATGTTTGAAATTTCGGAAGTCCGATCGTAAGGGGTCGCTTTTTTGCGGTTACCGAAGGGTTCGCTTAGCGGTTAGCGGTTATTCCCCAGGTGAGCCTTCATTCGTATGTAGAAAAGTTACAAAGTAATTTTGGGTACTCAAATCACTTTTTACCTTTTGCCCACGGGTTTTACTATGATACTCAAGTGTTGAAAGTAACGCACATTTTGTTTGAAATTTCGGAAGTCCGATCGTAAGGGGTCGCTTTTTTGCGGTTACCGAAGGGTTCGCTTAGCGGTTAGCGGTTATCCCCCAGGTGAGCCTTCATTCGTATGTAGAAAAGTTACAAAGTAATTTTGGGTACTCAAATCACTTTTTACCTTTTGCCCACGGGTTTTACTTTGATATTCAAGTGTTGAAAGTAACGCACATTATGTTTGAAATTTCGGAAGTCCGATCGTAAGGGGTCGTTTTTTTGCGGTTACCGAAGGGTTCGCTTAGCGGTTAGCGGTTATCCCCCAGGTGAGCCTTCATTCGTATGTAGAAAAGTTACAAAGTAATTTTGGGTACTCAAATCACTTTTTACCTTTTGCCCACGGGTTTTACTATGATACTCAAGTGTTGAAAGTAACGCACATTTTGTTTGAAATTTCGGAAGTCCGATCGTAAGGGGTCGCTTTTTGCGGTTACCGAAGGGTTCGCTTAGCGTTTAGCGGTTATCCCCCAGGTGAGCCTTCATTCGTATGTAGAAAAGTTACAAAGTAATTTTGGGTACTCAAATCACTTTTTACCTTTTGCCCACGGGTTTAACTTTGATATTCAAGTGTTGAAAGTAACGCACATTATGTTTGAAATTTCGAAGTCCGATCGTAAGGGGTCGCTTTTTTGCGGTTACCGAAGGGTTCGCTTAGCGGTTAGCGGTTATCCCCCAGGTGAGCCTTCATTCGTATGTAGAAAAGTTACAAAGTAATTTTGGGTACTCAAATCACTTTTTACCTTTTGCCCACGGGTTTAACTATGATATTCAAGTGTTGAAAGTAACGCACATTTTGTTTGAAATTTCGGAAGTCCGATCGTAAGGGGTCGTTTTTTTGCGGTTACCGAAGGGTTCGCTTAGCGGTTAGCGGTTATCCCCCAGGTGAGCCTTCATTCGTATGTAGAAAAGTTACAAAGTAATTTTGGGTACTCAAATCACTTTTTACCTTTTGCCCACGGGTTTTACTATGATACTCAAGTGTTGAAAGTAACGCACATTTTGTTTGAAATTTCGGAAGTCCGATCGTAAGGGGTCGCTTTTTTGCGGTTACCGAAGGGTTCGCTTAGCGTTTAGCGGTTATCCCCCAGGTGAGCCTTCATTCGTATGTAGAAAAGTTACAAAGTAATTTTGGGTACTCAAATCACTTTTTACCTTTTGCCCACGGGTTTAACTTTGATATTCAAGTGTTGAAAGTAACGCACATTATGTTTGAAATTTCGGAAGTCCGATCGTAAGGGGTCGCTTTTTTGCGGTTACCGAAGGGTTCGCTTAGCGATTAGCGGTTATCCCCCAGGTGAGCCTTCATTCGTATGTAGAAAAGTTACAAAGTAATTTTGGGTACTCAAATCACTTTTTACATTTTGCCCACGTGTTCAACATGATACTCAAGTGTTGAAAGTAACGCACAATTTGTTTGAAATTTCGGAAGTCCGATCGTAAAGGGTCGTCTTTTTGCGGTTACCGAAGGGTTCGCTTAGCGGTTAGCGGTTATCCCCCAGGTGAGCCTTCATTCGTATGTAGAAAAGTTACAAAGTAATTTTGGGTACTCAAATCGCTTTTTACCTTTTGCCCACGGGTTTTACTATGATATTCAAGTGTTAAAAGTAACGCACATTTTGTTTGAAATTTCGGAAGTCCAATCGTAAGGGGTCGCTTTTTTGCGGTTACCGAAGGGTTCGCTTAGCGGTTAGCGGTTATCCCCCAGGTGAGCCTTCATTCGTATGTAGAAAAGTTACAAAGTAATTTTGGGTACTCAAATCACTTTTTACCTTTTGCCCACGGGTTTTACTATGATACTCAAGTGTTGAAAGTAACGCACATTTTGTTTGAAATTTCGGAAGTCCGATCGTAAGGGGTCGCTTTTTTGCGGTTACCGAAGGGTTCGCTTAGTGGTTATCCCCCAGGTGAGCCTTCATTCGTATGTAGAAAAGTTACAAAGTAATTTTGTGTACTCAAATCACTTTTTACCTTTTGCCCACGGGTTTTACTATGATATTCAAGTGTTGAAAGTAACGCACATTTTGTTTGAAATTTCGGAAGTCCGATCGTAAGGGGTCGCTTTTTTGCGGTTACCGAAGGGTTCGCTTAGCGGTAAGCGGTTATCCCCCAGGTGAGCCTTCATTCGTATGTAGAAAAGTTACAAAGTAATTTTGGGTACTCAAATCACTTTTTACCTTTTGCCCACGGGTTTTACTATGATACTCAAGTGTTGAAAGTAACGCACATTTTGTTTGAAATTTAAGAAGTCCGATCGTAAGGGGTCGCTTTTTTGCGGTTACCGAAGGGTTCGCTTAGCGGTTAGCGGTTATCCCCAGGTGAGCCTTCATTCGTATGTAGAAAAGTTACAAAGTAATTTTGGGTACTCAAATCACTTTTTACCTTTTGCCCACGGGTTTTACTTTGATATTCAAGTGTTGAAAGTAACGCACATTATGTTTAAAATTTCGGAAGTCCGATCGTAAGGGGTCGTTTTTTTGCGGTTACCGAAGGGTTCGCTTAGCGGTTAGCGGTTATCCCCCAGGTGAGCCTTCATTCGTATGTAGAAAAGTTACAAAGTAATTTTGGGTACTCAAATCACTTTTTACCTTTTGCCCACGGGTTTTACTATGATATTCAAGTGTTGAAAGTAACGCACATTATGTTTGAAATTTCGGAAGTCCGATCGTAAGGGGTCGCTTTTTTGCGGTTACCGAAGGGTTCGCTTAGCGGTTAGCGGTTATCCCCCAGGTGAGCCTTCATTCGTATGTAGAAAAGTTACAAAGTAATTTTGTGTACTCAAATCACTTTTTCCCTTTTGCCCACGGGTTTCACTTTGATACTCAAGTGTTGAAAGTAACGCACATTTTGTTTGAAATTTCGGAAGTCCGATCGTAAGGGGTCGGTTTTTTGCGGTTACCGAAGGGTTCGCTTAGCGGTTAGCGGTTATCCCCCAGGTGAGCCTTCATTCGTATGTAGAAAAGTTACAAAGTAATTTTGGGTACTCAAATCACTTTTTACCTTTTGCCCACGGGTTTTTCTATGATACTCAAGTGTTCAAAGTAACGCACATTTTGTTTGAAATTTCGGAAGTCCGATCGTAAGGGGTCGCTTTTTTGCGGTTACCGAAGGGTCGCTTAGCGGTTAGCGGTTATCCCCCAGGTGAGCCTTCATTCGTATGTAGAAAAGTTACAAAGTAATTTTGGGTACTCAAATCACTTTTTACCTTTTGCCCACGGGTTTTACTATGATACTCAAGTGTTGAAAGTAACGCACATTTTGTTTGAAATTTCGGAAGTCCGATCGTAAGGGGTCGCTTTTTTGCGGTTAGCGAAGGGTTCGCTTAGCGGTTAGCGGTTATCCCCCAGGTGAGCCTTCATTCGTATTTAGAAAAGTTACGAAGTAATTTTGGGTACTCAAATCACTTTTTACCTTTTGCCCACGGATTTAACTTTGATACTCAAGTGTTAAAAGTAACGCACATTATGTTTGAAATTTCGAAAGTCCGATCGTAAGGGGTCGCTTTTTTGCGGTTACCGAAGGGTTCGCTTAGCGGTTAGCGGTTATCCCCCAGGTGAGCCTTCATTCGTATGTAGAAAAGTTACAAAGTAATTTTGGGTACTCAAATCACTTTTTACCTTTTGCCCACGGGTTTTACTTTGATATTCAAGTGTTGAAAGTAACGCACATTATGTTTAAAATTTCGGAAGTCCGATCGTAAGGGGTCGCTTTTTTGCGGTTACCGAAGGGTTCGCTTAGCGGTTAGCGGTTATCCCCCAGGTGAGCCTTCATTCGTATGTAGAAAAGTTACAAAGTAATTTTGTGTACTCAAATCACTTTTTCCCTTTTGCCCACGGGTTTCACTTTGATACTCAAGTGTTGAAAGTAACGCACATTTTGTTTGAAATTTCGGAAGTCCGATGGTAAGGGGTCGGTTTTTTGCGGTTACCGAAGGGTTCGCTTAGCGGTTAGCGGTTATCCCCCAGGTGAGCCTTCATTCGTATGTAGAAAAGTTACAAAGTAATTTTGGGTACTCAAATCACTTTTTACCTTTTGCCCACGGGTTTTACTATGATACTCAAGTGTTGAAAGTAACGCACATTTTGTTTGCAATTTCTGAAGTCCATCGTAAGGGGTCGCTTTTTTGCGGTTACCGAAGGGTCGCTTAGCGGTTAGCGGTTATCCCCCAGGTGAGCCTTCATTCGTATGTAGAAAAGTTACAAAGTAATTTTGGGTACTCAAATCACTTTTTACCTTTTGCCCACGGGTTTCACTTTGATACTCAAGAGTTGAAAGTAACGAACATTTTGTTTGAAATTTCGGAAGTCCGATCGTAAGGGGTCGCTTTTTTGCGGTTACCGAAGGGTTCGCTTAGCGGTTAGCGGTTATCCCCCAGGTGAGCCTTCATTCGTATGTAGAAAAGTTACAAAGTAATTTTGGGTACTCAAATCACTTTTTACCTTTTGTCCACGGGTTTTACTATGATATTCAAGTGTTGAAAGTATCGCACATTTTGTTTGAAATTTCGGAAGTCCGATCGTAAGGGGTCGCTTTTTAGCGGTTAAAGAAGGGTTCGCTTAGCGGTTAGCGGTTATTCCCCAGGTGAGCCTTCATTCGTATGTAGAAAAGTTACAAAGTAATCTTGGGTACTCAAATCACTTTTTACCTTTTGTCCACGGGTTTTACTATGATATTCAAGTGTTGAAAGTAACGCACATTTTGTTTGAAATTTCGGAAGTCCGATCGTAAGGGGTCGCTTTTTTGCGGTTAGCGAAGGGTTCGCTTAGCGGTTAGCGGTTATCCCCCAGGTGAGCCTTCATTCGTATGTAGAAAAGTTACAAAGTAATTTTGGGTACTCAAATCACTTTTTGCCTTTTGCCCTCGGGTTTAACTTTGATATTCAATTGTTGAAAGTAACGCACATTATGTTTGAAATTTCGGAAGTCCGATCGTAAGGGGTCGCTTTTTTGCGGTTAGCGGTAATCCCCCAGGTGAGCCTTCATTCGTATGTAGAAAAGTTACAAAGTAATTTTGGGTACTCAAATCACTTTTTACCTTTTGCCCACGGGTTTCACTTTGATACTCAAGAGTTGAAAGTAACGAACATTTTGTTTGAAATTTCGGAAGTCCGATCGTAAGGGGTCGCTTTTTTGCGGTTACCGAAGGGTTCGCTTAGCGGTTAGCGGTTATCCCCCAGGTGAGCCTTCATTCGTATGTAGAAAAGTTACAAAGTAATTTTGGGTACTCAAATCACTTTTTACCTTTTGCCCACGGGTTTTACTATGATATTCAAGTGTTGAAAGTAACGCACATTATGTTTAAAATTTCGGAAGTCCGATCGTAAGGGGTCGCTTTTTGCGGTTACCGAAGGGTTCGCTTAGCGGTTAGCGGTTATCCCCCAGGTGAGCCTTCATTCGTATGTAGAAAAGTTACAAAGTAATTTTGTGTACTCAAATCACTTTTTCCCTTTTGCCCACGGGTTTCACTTTGATACTCAAGTGTTGAAAGTAACGCACATTTTGTTTGAAATTTCGGAAGTCCGATGGTAAGGGGTCGGTTTTTTGCGGTTACCGAAGGGTTCGCTTAGCGGTTAGCGGTTATCCCCCAGGTGAGCCTTCATTCGTATGTAGAAAAGTTACAAAGTAATTTTGGGTACTCAAATCACTTTTTACCTTTTGCCCACGGGTTTTACTATGATACTCAAGTGTTGAAAGTAACGCACATTTTGTTTGAAATTTCGGAAGTCCGATCGTAAGGGGTCGCTTTTTTGCGGTTACCGAAGGGTCGCTTAGCGGTTAGCGGTTATCCCCCAGGTGAGCCTTCATTCGTATGCAGAAAAGTTACAAAGTAATTTTGGGTACTCAAATCACTTTTTACCTTTTGTCCACGGGTTTTACTATGATATTCAAGTGTTGAAAGTATCGCACATTTTGTTTGAAATTTCGGAAGTCCGATCGTAAGGGGTCGCTTTTTAGCGGTTAAAGAAGGGTTCGCTTAGCGGTTAGCGGTTATTCCCCAGGTGAGCCTTCATTCGTATGTAGAAAAGTTATAAAGTAATCTTGGGTACTCAAATCACTTTTTACCTTTTGTCCACGGGTTTTACTATGATATTCAAGTGTTGAAAGTAACGCACATTTTGTTTGAAATTTCGGAAGTCCGATCGTAAGGGGTCGCTTTTTTGCGGTTAGCGAAGGGTTCGCTTAGCGGTTAGCGGTTATCCTCAGGTGAGCCTTCATTCGTATGTAGAAAAGTTACAAAGTAATTTTGGGTACTCAAATCACTTTTTGCCTTTTGCCCTCGGGTTTAACTTTGATATTCAATTGTTTAAAGTAACGCACATTATGTTTGAAATGTCGGAAGTCCGATCGTAAGGGGTCGCTTTTTTGCGGTTACCGAAGGGTTCGCTTAGCGGTTAGCGGTTATTCCCCAGGTGAGCCTTCATTCGTATGTAGAAAAGTTACAAAGTAATTTTGGGTACTCAAATCACTTTTTACCTTTTGCCCACGGGTTTAACTTTGATATTCAAGTGTTGAAAGTAACGCACATTATGTTTGAAATTTCGGAAGTCCGATCGTAAGGGGTCGCTTTTTGCGGTTACCGAATGGTTCGCTTAGCGGTTAGAGGTTATCCCCCAGGTGAGCCTTCATTCGTATGTAGAAAAGTTACAAAGTAATTCTGGGTACTCAAATCACTTTTTACCTTTTGCCCACGGGTTTAACTTTGATATTCAATTGTTGAAAGTAACGCAGATTATGTTTGAAATTTCGGAAGTCCGATCGTAAGGGGTCGCTTTTTTGCGGTTACCGAAGGGTTCGCTTAGCGGTTAGCGGTTATCCCCCAGGTGAGCCTTCATTCGTATGTAGAAAAGTTACAAAGTAATTTTGGGTACTTAAATCACTTTTTACCATTTGCCCACGGGGTTTACTATGATATTTAAGTGTTGAAAGTAACGCACATTATGTTTAAAATTTCGGAAGTCCGATCGTAAGTCGTCGCTTTTTTGCGGTTACCGAAGGGTTCGCTTAGCGGTTAGAGGTTATCCCCCAGGTGAGCCTTCATTCGTATGTAGAAAAGTTACAAAGTAATTTTGGGTACTCAAATCACTTTTTACCTTTTGCCCACGGGTTTAACTTTGATATTCAAGTGTTGAAAGTAACGCACATTATGTTTGAAATTTCGGAAGTCCGATCGTAAGGGGTCGCTTTTTTGCGGTTACCGAAGGGTTCGCTTAGCGATTAGCTGTTATTCGTTTATTCAGAAAAGAATCAGCATCGCAGTTTGTAAAAACAAACTGAATATCACTGATTATGTACAAATTTTCAACATGTCGACTACAAAATATACGTATATACATCTATTAAACAAATTACAGTACATGATGTAGAAACGCCTATACAAAGTTGTACATTATACTTCACATAGAACACCGAAGTAAGGACAGGAACGTCCTACGTAGAGTATCAGGACTCGTTGTACAGGCGTATAGCCTGATGCAAGGACGACCTTCTCAGTCTCTGTGTCCGGGCAGTTGGCACAGTAAGTGCAGTGCCGTTTCTAAGAGTCCTCCCAGTGACCGTAGTTCTGGCCGGCGGCACCAGGTCATGGAGGGGGTGACCCTCGTCCAGCATATCCCTCAGTAGCTTCACTGCCGCAACCTCTCGCCGTTCTTTCAGCGTCGGCAGAGCAGGCACCTCTCGTCTTCCCCCCAAGGAGACGATACGGAGTGCTCTCCGTTGTACTCTTTCAATTTGTCTCTCCTGCTCCTTACTACACCCTACTAGTAGTACGTGCCCATATTCGAGCACCGGTCTGATAAGTGTGACGTACACCTGGACCAAATTCACGACACTAGTGCCCTGTTTAGTAAGGAGCCTAAGATAGTGAAGCCTACGAGAGGCCTTCGTGACCATGGATGTCACTTGGTTATTAAACGTCAAGTACCTATCCAATATAAATCCCAAACCCTTGGCCTGTTCAACCCATGGCACCTGTTGCCCCCCTAAGATAATCTCTGGTGGGACAGGAACTGATCTGTTAAAACATATTTGCATTAGCTGACTTTTGCCTCCATTTAAAATCATCTTGTTGTCGCTAACCCATACATCCAGCTGAGTCGCTTCCTCCTCCACTGCCCTGTCGCTGTTTGCCACAGCCACATGGAGAGATCGCGACAAGCTGACGTCGTCAGCATAGCCAACATTTAGTGTGGAACTATACACTGGTGACCTAGTGCTCATAAAGAGCAAAAATAAGTAGGGTGAAAGAACACCCCCCTGTGGGACTCCTGATGTTAAAGTGTGCCAGGTGCTGAACTTGCCATGGGTCACAACTCTTTGCTGTCTATGTTTGAGATAGTTGTGTATCCATGCCAACATGTGTGGACTCACTTGTAGATTGTTAACAAGTGATTTGAGTACCCAATGTTAGCCTTCATTCGTATGTAGAAAAGTTACAAAGTAATTTTGGGTACTCAAATCACTTTTTACCTTTTGTCCACGGGTTTTACTATGATATTCAACTGTTGAAAGTAACGCACATTTTGTTTGAAATTTCGGAAGTACGATCGTAAGGGGTCGCTTTTTTGCGGTTAGCGAAGGGTTCGCTTAGCGGTTAGCGGTTATCCCCCAGGTGAGCCTTCATTCGTATGTAGAAAAGTTACAAAGTAATTTTGGGTACTCAAATCACTTTTTACCTTTTGTCCACGGGTTTTACTATGATATTCAAGTGTTGAAAGTAACGCACATTTTGTTTGAAATTTCGGAAGTTCGATCGTAAGGGGTCGCTTTTTTGCGGTTAGCGAAGGGTTCGCTTAGCGGTTAGCGGTTATCCCCCAGGTGAGCCTTCATTCGTATGTAGAAAAGTTACAAAGTAATTTTTGTACTCAAATCACTTTTTACCTTTTGCCCACGGGTTTTACTTTGATATTCAAGTGTTGAAAGTAACGCACATTATGTTTGAAATTTCGGAAGTCCGTTCGTAAGGGGTCGCTTTTTTGCGGTTACCGAAGGGTTCGCTTAGCGGTTAGCGGTTATCCCCCAGGTGAGCCTTCATTCGTATGTAGAAAAGTTACAAAGTAATCTTGGGTACTCAAATCACTTTTTACCTTTTGTCCACGGGTTTTACTATGATATTCAAGTGTTGAAAGTAACGCACATTTTGTTTGAAATTTCGGAAGTCCGATCGTAAGGGGTCGCTTTTTTGCGGTTAGCGAAGGGTTCGCTTAGCGGTTAGCGGTTATCCCCCAGGTGAGCCTTTATTCGTATGTAGAAAAGTTACAAAGTAATTTTTGTACTCAAATCACTTTTTACCTTTTGCCCACGGGTTTAACTTTGATATTCAAGTGTTGAAAGTAACGCACATTATGTTAGAAATTTCGGAAGTCCGATCGTAAGGGGTCGCTTTTTTGCGGTTACCGAATGGTTCGCTTAGCGGTTAGAGGTTATCCCCCAGGTGAGCCTTCATTCGTACGTAGAAAAGTTACAAAGTAATTTTGGGTACTCAAATCACTTTTTACCTTTTGTCCACGGGTTTTACTATGATATTCAAGTGTTGAAAGTAACGCACATTTTGTTTGAAATTTCGGAAGTCCGATCGTAAGGGGTCGCTTTTTTGCGGTTACCGAAGGGTTTGCTTAGTGATTAGCGGTTATCCCCCAGGTGAGCCTTCATTCGTATGTAGAAAAGTTACAAAGTAATTTTGGGTACTCAAATCACTTTTTACCTTTTGTCCACGGGTTTTACTATGATATTCAAGTGTTGAAAGTAACGCAAATTTTGTTTGAAATTTCGGAAGTCCGATCGTAAATGGTCGCATTTTTGCGGTTACCGAAGGGTTCCCTTAGCGGTTAGCGGTTATCCCCCAGGTGAGCCTTCATTCGTATGTAGAAAAGTTACAAAGTAATTTTGGGTACTCAAATCACTTTTTACCTTTTGCCCACGGGTTTTACTATGATACTCAAGTGTTGAAAGTAACGCACATTTTGTTTGAAATTTCGGAAGTCCGATCGTAAGGGGTCGCTTTTTTGCGGTTACCGAAGGGTTCGCTTAGCGGTTAGCGGTTTTTTCCCCAGGTGAGCCTTCATTCGTATGTAGAAAAGTTACAAAGTAATTTTGGGTACTCAAATCACTTTTTACCTTTTGCCCACGGGTTTCACTTTGATACTCAAGTGTTGAAAGTAACGCACATTTTGTTTGAAATTTCGGAAGTCCGATCGTAAGGGGTCGCTTTTTTGCGGTTACCGAAGGGTTCGCTTAGCGGTTAGCGGTTATCCCCCAGGTGAGCCTTCATTCGTATGTAGAAAAGTTACAAAGTAATTTTGGGTACTCAAATCACTTTTTACCTTTTGTCCACGGGTTTTACTATGATATTCAAGTGTTGAAAGTAACGCACATTTTGTTTGAAATTTCGGAAGTTCGATCGTAAGGGGTTGCTTTTTTGCGGTTAGCGAAGGGTTCGCTTAGCGGTTAGCGGTTATCCCCAGGTGAGCCTTCATTCGTATGTAGAAAAGTTACAAAGTAATTTTTGTACTCAAATCACTTTTTACCTTTTGCCCACGGGTTTTACTTTGATATTCAAGTGTTGAAAGTAACGCACATTATGTTTGAAATTTCGGAAGTCCGTTCGTAAGGGGTCGCTTTTTTGCGGTTACCGAAGGGTTTGCTTAGCGGTTAGCGGTTATCCCCCAGGTGAGCCTTCATTCGTATGTAGAAAAGTTACAAAGTAATTTTGGGTACTCAAATCACTTTTTACCTTTTGTCCACGGGTTTCACTATGATATTCAGGTGTTGAAAGTAACGCACATTTTGTTTGAAATTTCGGAAGTCCGATCGTAAGGGGTCGCTTTTTTGCGGTTACCGAAGGGTTCGCTTAGCGTTTACTTAGTGGTTACCCCCCAGGTCAGCCTTCATTCGTATGTAGAAAAGTTACAAAGTAATTTTGGGTACTCAAATCACTTTTTACCTTCTGCCCACGTGTTTTACTATGATGTTCAAGTGTTGAAAGTAACGCACACATTGTTTGAAATTTCTAAAGTCCAATTGTAAGGGTTTGTTTTTTTGCGGTTACCGAAGGGTTCGCTTAGCATTAGCGGTTACCCCCCAGGTCAGCCTTCATTCGTATGTAGAAAAGTAAGAAAGTAATTTTTGGTACTCAAATAACACAGGACACAAAGCCAATTCAAGAGTCAAGACCTCCCATGTGATCTTCTTACCCGTAAAGTCTAAAGTATGAAGCTACAGATTCTAGATGCTTCTGTCTATATCCACAGCCCAAAGTAGAATAGATCATTACACACATTTTCTTTGGTTATTCTAAGCTACTCCAGCGGCGCTTGTCGCGTGACAATCTTAACAGCTTTGGTTGTCAGCATGACAACGCTTAACGCGTTTCTCCCACCCACGGTAGTCTTAACGGGCATATGGTTTTGAGAGATAGGCCTGTATCCAACTGTTTCAGTCTTCCTGACATGTCTGATAGCCGTCTTGTGTTTGGGAGATACAACCGTTATCACCATGGAGACCGCCTGTGGATGATGTGTGAAGCTACCCACGCTGGAGATAATGCCTTTTACATTCGTGCTGGGAGCCGTTAAAAAGGGTTAACAAATGCGTGTGCAGTTGACGTCTGTACAAAGACATGTACATGATTAGTTCTACACGCTTTCTATTGATTGAAGCTCGCTGAGCGAAAATGATTGGGATATGACTTATGACTTTGTAAAACTTGAATACCATATCCAACATTATGTAAGTGTACATGTGATGTGAAAGACAATGCCTACAAGTTACACTACTTTGTTAATTGAAGACGTTTTGAACTACTAATGGTAGTTTTGCTCGATTGTTCAATGACCACTTAATGTTCCGTTAACGGTTAACGCTACATGATTAGATACGTAACGATAGTTCACCTTTATCCGCTGGGTATCCTATATCCGTTATTTTCACAAGCAGGGTATTCAGGGATAAGACGTCGACGGACGGTGGTTTCAAATTGCAATACTTTCAAAATATTACACTTTGAAACAACCCTTTATCGACTTGATATCCATTAGATATCTTGTGTTTAAGAACAACGGATATAGGTTACCCCGTGGATAATGATTAACAAGCAATTAACTGCAAGCCTTCCTCATCATGTGTTATTGACTTTATTTCACAACTATACTACCATGTATGAAGCATGGCATCTACTAGTGCATAACTACAGTCCCATATGGCTAATCTATTTAATACGAAAGAGTGCAGTACTTATGTAGTAGAGTGGACTCATTCCTCAGCAAATCGACATCTATTGCACCGGCCGCAGTCATCCCTTAGTAAGACATCTGGAGCCGCATAGTTCAAGTTAAGCATTAAACTTTATCCACCCTGATTTTCTTTGTTCTCTACTTTACGTCTTATAACAAATTCCGTCGAAAAGAATCTTGCACACTTGTCGCTTAAACTTGAGCGAAGCACCACCACGAGCGATGGCTCCTTGGAGATGTCTTCAACTTTTACTTTGATCTCGTCTTAGTCCGCCACGTTACGTTATCGTCGTAGTCCTCACGGAAATCATGTTTGTGGGCGAAAAGATGTCTGCGAGTTGAGATGGGTCATTCCGATATGTTTCCACCTCCAAGCGCACGACTAGAAGGCTTAGATCGACGACCCCGAAAAGGTCCGTCCGGGTTTTCACGTGTGCCTGAATATCACATGTAGTACATAGACGTCTGTGAGATGAGCAAAATTTTCAATGGGTAGAAGTTGAAAATCGTTCGTTCAGAGTGTAGTAGTGTGCAGTGGTATATAAGGCAGCAAACGTTGATGTAGATTAGACATCCAGGTAATAAGATATGCCAAAAAGCAGCTACTCAAGCAACTGGACATGCTTTTGTAAACGGTCAGACGAACGTCTTACAGTGTTCCTTATTGGACATCTAAAATTGTCTTCATTCAAATGGTATAAAAGACCAGTTTCTTCCAGATCACTTCAGTGTCACAAGTGAAAGATAGTGGATGCTATGTGAAACCTCTGACCGTTTACAAAATCATATCCAGCTGCTTGAGTAAATGCTTTTTGGTATAATGCAGCTAGTTGTCTTGCTATTTCTACAATAGGATATATTCTTACAGGAAGGTGTTGCTAGCCATTCCCTTTTCACGTGCTCCAGGCACCTTCCCTTCCACACGCCACGTTTTTACGTCCCTTTCGAAAGACGGGCGCAGCCGCAACCAAGATGCCCTATCCAGGGTCTCCCAGTAACCAACCAATTTGAACCATGAGGTCAATTGTGAATCCGCTACCAATTGAGCTACAGGGACATCCCTACGTTTTTTTAATGCTATCCTACATTTACAATACAAGGATGACCCCTAACATGTGTAGGCTGTAACTTGTAAGTAAGTCGTAAAAACTTATCGTAAGGCTAGGCCATTTTTTTTGAAAACCCAACGCGTTTTCTGACTTGTACCCTATTATTTCTGATGTCAATGCACGTTTATTGAATTTCGAAATACTGTGATCCATTTACAATGGTCAATGCAGAGATTATCACTGACATACGGCCGTTGTAACAAGTTTATAGAACTAACACCATGTTCTTGGAAAACCCAATTAGACCGCTGATTTGCATTACACGATTTGTGTCATTTGGCACCAATCGTCGAATCAGAATTACGTGCCCAAGTCGGCCTAAAGTAAGAACCACCCTCACCAGAAAGTTCGACTGCAGTACCAAGAAATACCGACATGTGGATGAAATGTAATTTTTTTCTTTGATACTTCGAGACGTAGCCAAATTTCACAACCATCTATCCGTAGTTACGAGAGTTATATCAAATATACGTCACTAAAAAAATCTTTATATACCTCAACAACAGTTCACAACAGTTCGTAGGACACAAACCACTTTGAACTTATAATGGTGTTTGCAGTGTCCTCCGAGTACACCATTAGTACTCTACCTTCAAGACGGGGCTGCCGAACTGTAATTCGTCATAACCTCGCAAGAAATACATCTATAGACTTTGAAATCGCCATGCATCATTGGAATCTCAATAACTACCTCTATGCCAACATTCATACAAATCTATCGAAAGGAACTCGAGTTACATGTGCACAAACACACACAAGTCCCGACAAAAACAGTACCCCCGTAGTAGGAGAATTTTCCTCACGGAGGTTATACCCCAGTTAGCTACGCCCGTTGAAAGTAATATACCTGCTTAATCCTGGGGCTTAACTACGAGGCCGCATGGTGTAGAGCTAAGGACAGGCTATCTATTTCTCTCACACAGTGTACTAAAGTATACTGCCGGCCAACAAGAGATCGATATCTCTCGTAAAGAAATAGACGTGGAATGAGCGGCGTCTGGTTAGGCCACAGCAAGTAAACTTTATGGATGACATCAGCGCGCGCATTAATTTTGCCTGATTTCAGAAAATAATTCCTCTTCGGGGATGGTCGGATGGACCAAAATAAGTAAACATGTCCTGTTGTAGCCTAATAATCATACTTGTAGAAGTGACACTGGGGAGGTAGCCATGACTATAGTTGCAGAAGTGAAACTTGTTCGATAGTTGTTAAAGTGCCACCAATATGAAAGCCATGAATGTAGTTGCCAACTTGGCAAATGATACCAGTGTACCACACTAGTATCGCTTTTACTACACCTGTGCACTTCTTGAATACAAGAAGAAGTGACTTGTTAGCTGCGGTACCATATCTTGTCACTTAATCTCTTCTTACAACGTTTATTGTGTCTACTTTGAAAATTTGGCAACCTGTTTTTTTTACCCATCATTATTTTTGCTCTCTGTATAGGATGCAATCCATAAAATTGACTTGTTGTGGCCTTAGTCTGTGTGACAAACTCTGCTGTCCGAGACTGTAACGTACCGGTCGGATGTTGGACGGGCTGCTATAAGCGAGTGTTAATCAGGCTAGCGTATGGTATGATCAATTTAACAAAAAAGAAAGGACATAATACATTTTGCTAAAAAATAACGCTAAAATGCTATTATCGCTATCTTATTACACGGAGATGGGAATCAGATCAAATCTAGGGGATAAGGCAATAAATAGTAATAAAATGAAAGAAACATTCTTTATCTTCTCACAGATGTTTTATTGTACTGCTTAACAGTTCTTAGAATTCAGCTGCGTACTCATTAAGATTTTAATGGCGGTAACAAGGCCTTCTCGGAATTTCTTGAACATCTGTAAATATCTGAAGCGTGCGCGCGTTTCGAGAATTATCGATGTTGCATTGAGTTAATTCGCCGAACTTTTTCTAAATGAATTTAAAAACGAGAGCTAAGCATATCCTTTGCCAGATCTGATTGTTACAAAAACAGCGCTACTTGTCCACAGTCTTAAATATTGTTTTATAGTCTTTTTTCAAACGCATTATTACTGAATGGTAAGGTTGATAATTGTTGGTTTTAGCCGTGTACCCATCGATCACTGTCAAGTTTGTTATGTTGTATATGTTAAGATTGTAATTTTAGGACTAAAACTGCCTTAATTCAGACAGTTTTACAGCAAGGCATAACAGGCTGCAGTGTTGTTTTAGTATCTATGTCTGTATATATATGCATGAATAAACCATTCCATTAATGTCGTGGACTTAGGGTAACCGGTAAAATGATTGAAGTTAACGATTTTGGTAATAATTTTTTCTATATTGTACATTTACATTTTAAGCTTTATTTCAAGCTTGAACTTAAACATTAGAACACCATCCAAAGAAAAAGACGACTGGGGGCCGAACATATACAATTTCGGGGTCTCATCAAGACCTACCGACAAGTCTACATAGTACGACGTAAGTCTTACAAGTACCAAGAAATAACAAGTCAAGTTATCCAAAAGAACAAGCCGGTTTTGGTTCTTATGGGGAATCTTATGGGGAATCTTATCAAGAAACACACACACACGCAGACACGCAGACACAGACACAGACACACAGACACAGACACACACACACATACATACACACACACACACACACACACACACACACACACACACACACACACACACAAACACACACACACATACACGCACAGACATATAGGCACACGCTTCCAAAACATAACCTTCTTGGTGAAGGTAATAACTTTTACGGCAGTTTTGATCAGCATATCGCAAACCTTATATACGTATACACGCCTTTCATTGGGTAACCCGTAACACGTGTTAGAGAGTGAGAGAGCCACCTGCGCAAGGCAAGCCAGGGGCAATAAACCAACCCGACGTCCCCATAGAAACGAACCCTCTTAATAAAAACGCCACGCACGATATCTCGGCTATCCACTGGTACGCAGGCAGTTGCCATGTGTTGAGAGGCTTGTGCTTGTGAGTTCGCGGAGCTACGGTGTTCAGGCCTCGAAAGCGGCACGGTAAAAAAGCGAAGGCGATGGCCGAAGCCCTGTACACGAACTGGACCACGAAGATGTCCGAGAATTTGCAAGAAGTGGCTGCAAACGTCGTGGTACAACCGACTTTTTACAACGTGACCATGCAGCAGAATCGGACGGGGGAAGAGGAAGGGAGGACCGTAGTCGGAGTCACGATGATCTCGCTGGTGCTTTGCACGATGATGGTCGTGACAATAGTAGGGAACACCTTGGTCTGTCTGTCCGTCATTTTGGCAAGAAAGTTACGAAGACCAGCAAACTACCTCATTGTTTCTCAGGTAAGTTTGTCTACGTCTTCTTCCCCCTTTGTTATTTATTGGTGTACGGTACAGTAAAGTACAGCGGTGCACCAACTGATCCCAGTCGTAAATCAGTCTACTTGTGAACGTGCCGAATTGTCGGCCCCGTTGTCTAGCAAAATATTTTGCCCCTGTAAAATATTTGCCCGGAAACTGCCTTTTGAAGGCTTGTGTGCCTTGATAATTTTCAAACAGAGGTCTAGGTGGACTTTGGGTTAAGGGGTCGCGATGTTGAGACTAGTGATGACCCTAGCCCTAGTGCTTTGCCTAGCGCTTTGCCCTCGCGCTTTGCCCTAGCCCCAAACCCTAGCCTTAGCCCCAGCCCCGACCCCTATCCCTATCCCTATCCCCAGCCCCAGCCCCAGCCCCAACCCCAGTCCCAGCCCTACCCCCAGCCCCAGCCCAGACTCCACACAGACGCACACTACCCTATGCTATGGAGCAAAAATCTGCCGGAGCCGAAAGTTAGCGCGACACAAGGTAAGAAACAAAAAGACGAATGTTAACAGAGCAACAGTTTACTAACTCAGGAATTAGTCTTTATTTTAACATCATGAAGACGATCGACATAATCCTCACCAGAATCTTTTGTAACTTTATCTCTTCGTCGAGTTAAATTGCGCTAATATATTTTCCCAGCAAAGAAAGGGGAGTACTTTTTGAAAGGGAACTCGACTATTTGCTTCTTTATCGTTTCGACATCAATCGAGTTCTTTTTGTTAGGACGAAAAATACCACCGTTGTTATAAGAAGCGCTGCTGTTGGTATTTTGCCACCTACAGTTATAGCAAAAGTCTGTGTGTGGTGTCGGTATATAAAGGGCGTTTGTTTTTACTGCGCCTGTCATAAATTAGGTACTAACACTCACCGAAAAGTCAAGGACACTTGAACCAACAATCTCTACCTAATTCCGCTTTAGTACAAATCTTATACAACTGGTTAGTTAGCCCTTCTTCTTTTATTAAATATTCTGGAAGCGTTTGCGAAAAATAAAGCACACAAAGCAGTCTTGATGTTGTTACAACGCTACGCCAAAACATATTGACATCGCTGTTTGGTATGTCATTAGATTAGGGAGATCTTCATACAGATAACATTATCAAATCATGTTCCCTTAGTAGACTCTGAATAGGTCTCTGAGGTGTTCAACTAATCTAATCCGAAGCGTATACATGCATCAAAGATAAGATTTCTCATTAGATGTACGAATACGCTAGACCAAGTACAAAACATGTAGAAATTGAATACAACGTTTTAAATTTCTAGTACCCTTCTCAATCTACCTTTTGAAACACAATGGTTAAATTATTAACACTGTCTAATTATCGTATGGCGCTGTAAAAGATTGGGGCGCTTATTGACCCTACACTTTCTCGTAGCTCCCGTTGTGTGTGGGGTCGACTTGTCAACAAAAACAAAAAGTGGCATGATTTGTGGCGTACTAAAAGGTCTATTAAGAAATACCACCACGAGACTTCAAAGTACATGGTATCGTCTGCCGTGGTACCAAAATGGTGACACAACAATTCGTCATTCAAGCGTGGGGAGCATTTCGTTTCCTGTTATTATAGAATTCATACGTCTGGGAATTGTGTATGCGTTTGTGGCTTGACTATAGATAAGGAAATTATTGTTTTTGATGTATAAATGTCGCAGCATTGACAGTGAGTAAAGTGAGTAAGAAACCGTGCGTGAAATGTGGTAGTAAAAAGAACAGGAAAACACGCAAAGTTATTTTCTCGATCACTGTGCACAAAATTGGTTCTTTAACCAAGATTTCAAGATTCATCTGTCTATGTCAATTTAGAATGTGGAAGGTATAGTTTCTGTTTGTGTGTGTGTTAGTTTAAGTAATTGTGTGTGTGTGTTTGTTTGTTTGCTTATGTGTGTGTGCGTGTGTGTGTTTGTACGAGCCGCTTCTCCTTTCCTCATATGCGCGTGTGTTTGTGTATGTGTTCGTGTGTGTGTGTGTCTCTCTCTCTCTGTGTGTTTGATAGAGAGAGAGAGAGAGAGATGGAGAGAGAGAGAGATGTAGTGAGAGACACGTTTTGTGGTGTGTTTGTTTGTATGTATGTGTGTGTGCGCGTGCGTGTTTTTGTGAGACAAGTGTGTTTGTGTGTGATAATTGGTGTGTGAGAGAGAGAGAGAGAGAGAGAGAGAGAGAGAGAGAGAGAGACGCTCGCTCCTCTCCTCTTGAACAACAATTTTTTCTCAAAACTCTTCACGAAGCCTTTAAGATCACATTTATAATTTACCACATTAATTTTGACAAACCATTTCACGGATGAACAGAGTTCCTCCTATCCTTTCTTTGAGAAAATTGCAGTTCTTAATAGAAGAATGAGAAGCGAGAAACTGCAAGTCACTACAATGGCTATTTGAAATAAATAGGGTAGATCACATCCTCTGATCAACTAGCCTCCGTTAAAAGTTTACAAATCGTCTGCTGTATATACAGGAACATGTTTGTGTGTGAGTTAGTGATTGTATCAAATACTGGTAGCAGCACCCAACTTCTCTCTCTAGGTGTTCTGTATCTGTATCTGTATCCGTATTGCCGGTATAACTTCCCTTCGGCGTAACACGCCAGTTTCTGAATCTGTGTAGTCGGTATAACTTCTCTTCGGCGTAACACACCAGGTTCTGTATCTGTATAGCTAGTATAACCACCCTTCGGTCTAACACACCAGCCTCTGTATCTGTCTCTGAGTAGCCAGTATGACCGTCCTTTGAAAAAACACACCCGCTTCTGTACATGTATCTTATGTATAGACGGTATATCATCCGTTCGGCCGACACGGCTTCAAATTCTGTATCTGTATCTATCTATATATGTACAGCTGGTATAACCGCAATTCGGCATAACGCACAAGTTTCGCAGGTATGCGACACAGCAGCTGCTGATTTTATTACACTGAACGACCTATCACACATAACCTTCGCATATTTGACTGTAAAGCGTTGTTTAAAGCTATCTGATAAGTATGCTCCTATCGTGCTATGTGGCAGACGACTTCCCCTCTACGATAGCTCAAGGGAAAACGAATTTTTGAACACATCAATCCTAGGCTGATAACTCTGGTTCTTTATGTTTTTGCTTTGAAAGTCATTGTATTCCACACGGACCTTTACTACTAGGTGGGTGGTTCACCGCTCGCCCTCTACTTTCTACCGGAGATGGCTTTTGGAGGTCATTCACACTTTGCTTGATAAGTTCTGTTCATGTTTAAATGTGACGTCTAGATTTGGCATTTTGCCCTTTTACACAATAGAAACATCCGATGAAAAGTATGTCCAACCTTTGCAAGTGCTAGTTGGTGCGTGTATGTTGAGTTCATTGACATAGCAGAACGTATACGCGAGTTCAAAGAACGTATACGCGAGTTCAAAGACCTTTGAATATTTACGATCGATGGTGTCTAAAAGGTATTGTGTTGTGTGGACACAGTAGGCGTACCTGAGATGTAATAACTGAAGGTAAAAGGTAGTGCCATAGGCCTTGTCTGGGCCAAAGGGGCAGAGGGTTGTTATCCAATGTATCTAGGGCACTGTGTTGGAAGGCGAAGCCTATCCCTCTCCCTCCACCGAAACATTTTTCACCTGAAAACCGTCCCTGTCACATATAGGCCATACTTTGTACCTTGTACAAGTGTTCCGGAATAAAGTTATTATCATAAGCGAGGTTCGGGCGATGGCCGCAGAATCGTCGTCCGATCGATTTTCGCCAAATGTGACAGGGGTAGAAGGACACAGATCTAACTAGGAATGCCAGGGATCGAACTCGTGATCTTTCGATCTCCGCTAGGCTAGCTAGTCTATCGGCCATTTGACGTCACAACCCAAGTAAATCACTATCTTCAAGCACGCTCTAATGACATACATAGCGAGAGAGATAAGGAACCCCCGGTGCATTTGACGTCATCTGCCTTGGTTGTAATCCCTAGTTTATCGCTTTCATCAGTTCATTCCCCTCCCACAACGCTGGATTCCCCAATTATAGTTTTACGCATAATATTTGTACGTAGGTACACGATTCAAAACAACTGTGCAAGCAAATGTCGACAGGCACGTGATCATAATTTGTGATCAAACTTAGATAACAGCTGTACGAATTTACATGAAGAAGAACGATTTCAAAACAAGCACGTAATGTGGCCATTTTTCTTGATGTAGGACCGAAGGTAAATAACAGTTGTACGAAGCTACAAAACAACACGTGGCAAATTTGCTTTCTGTATTGTAAATATAATACTGAGTGCACCTTTAAAACAATGGCTCAAGAAAATGATATTCCCATCTCTTTTGTGCAAACGAAACTTCATAGAGTTAATATCAATACCAATTGGAGTTAGAGCAAAAATACATTTTTGAAACAAAGCTCTGTAATAGCTACTCATGCAAGTGATGTCACCAAAAATAACTTTAAAACCTCGTAAAAGATAGGAAACATATATTTCAAACTTTTATCTAAAACAACGTCTCAAGTGAGTGATCTGGTCTTTTTTGTGCGACCAAAAATAGCAGGCAATACCTCCCGGACAGAAAACAAAGACTTATCCAAACCTAAGATCTAACCTAACGGCGCAAGCGCGTGATCTGGTCATTTTTGTGCAACCACGGCCAAAGTGTTGACTTCAATACCTCGCAAAGAGAAAAAAAGGATAGAGATTCCAAACGAAGATTTATAATAATGACTCAAGTGCGTGATTTGGTCATTTCTGTGCGACCAAAATTAGCAAGCGTTCAATACTGATTTCAAAGTAAGAGCTAAGATATCGGCTCAAGCCACTGATGTGTTCATTTCTTTTTGTCTGCGACCAAAAATAGTTCAGTCACCTCATTAAGAGAAAAAAAGGCAAGGACGAAATAATCATTTTGTCGAAAGGCTGGATAAGTCAGCTGCGGTCTTCACACGCGGAGGGATCTTTTGATCTCCACAGTAAACATAACAAGCTTAACGGGTGCCGGAGTACAGCATTAAAAATCAATCATGTACTGGAAGCGCTGCAAATGAAGCATGCACAGAGCGAGCTTTGTTTGCATGTAGTCTCTCATCAGTATGTATGTATGTGGGGACTGAAGGACTATTTTGAGGTTGCATCTCACTGCACATGGGGTTCCGGTGCGGCACTGCGGGGTTCGAAAGATGACTCAAACGATGTTTAGAGATGTTCAGAACGAATTCTCTTCCGTTTTGTGTATTTTGTTGTCATACTTTTACGTATTACGTATCATCTAGATTATAATCAAAATTGGAGAAAATAACAACAGTGCCGCAGTTGTGTACGAACCCCGCAGTGCCGCACCGGTACCCCAAGTGCAGTGAGATACCACCTTTAGGTAGATGTATGATTGACCAGAGTAACAGTTAAAGTTTGAAAAACAATTTGCCCCTGCAGTTCCAAGGACGTCGATAGGGAATATCCAAATGTACAGCGGTTACTTTCTGCCCTGAGAGCTACACGTATTTACTCATGAAAAATCACGACCAAAGAGTGTCCAGAACACAAGATATCAAAACTTTCCACTGCAGTATCCATTAGTGGGCCCATTATCGAATTTAATCTTCGTTTTGCCGACCCCCACCCACCTATACGCTATCATCTGGATCAATCTATGTTGAAAATGTCGCCAATGACGCAATCAGAAAAGGTGAATAGGGGAATGTTTGGTGTTCATTGACACATATAAATCCTCTTTCCCCCAATTTATTGATCTTTTAACGTTAAGAATTAACTACATAGGGAGAAATGATTTGCAATGCAATCATGTGTTCTTGTACTTACACGTACAATAGTCATGAAAACAGAAGTTCAGGAGTTTCAAACATGATGAAATATGACGTTTGTTAAAGGCAAATGAAAATATTGTTGCGACTTTACTGCAATACCTAATGGATTAATCAGTCAGAGCTAAATGGTTCATTGGATCATTACCTATCGTATCGATAATAGCCAACACTTTTGAGCCTGATCAATCATTGCCAGCACCAAAAATTAACCCAAACACACTCCATATTTTCTATACAAGACAAGCTCCTATTTCGTGAAACCGTACAAAACTTAATGTTCGTTCAACGCTCTCGCTGAATAATGATCGAGTCTCTAATGCCCATTCCCATAAATACCTCTATATACATGTATATGTGTTGTGCATTATTTCATTCTCTAAACCAGTCACCTGTACGTGTAAGAGTTAAGTTTCTACTTGTTGGCATTACCTCGTTGAAATTTTGTATTCATTTGGCATTGCACAATTATTCTTCAAAGGCTAGCCCGAAGTAATGACATCTAGCTCCTTCCACTTCTTTTCCGTTTGGCATTGCACAATCAGTTTTCAACACGAAAGACTGTGACACATGATCATCTGTCCGGTCAAAGCAGCGACAATTATTTCTTTTATGTCGACCGTTCGTCTTTTTCATTGTGTGCAGCTTGGGCGCAGAGCACTTTGCTTTGTTCCTGAAAACGCAGTCATAGGTGCATAACTATACATCATGCGGCTAACTATGGCACGCCAAACTGCTAAACTACATCAAACTATTACTTATGAGAATGGATGTCCCTGTGGCTCAACCGTTAGCAGCTTCACATTGAGCTTCTGTTTCGGATTAAGTAGACCCAAGTTCAATTCCTGGGAATATAGGATACTCTACCAAACAGATTCCCTTGTAGCGAAATGGACCATTGTTATGAGTACTGCCCATTCACAAACAATTAGGTCCAGGTTCAGGTCCGGACCTGGACCTGATCCTCTGGACCTGGACCGTACCTGGACGTGAATTTTCTGTACCGGGACCCGGCCCTAGTATCTTGGTTGGGGCAGCACCCGTCTTTCGGAAGAGACAAAATTTTTGGCTCCAGCGGTCGATGAGGTGCTTCGAGCAGGTTTAAGGGGGAGGGCTGGCAACCCGTCCTTGTAAAAATATACCCTGCTACTGAAACAATAAGAAAACTTGCTGCACTGTGTGCCATTAGCTATAGGTACTAGGAACGATTGCTTGTATGACAGGTTGGAAGTACAGTGGATCGATGCTCCGTTCTCCAACACTGTTCTTTATGGCGTTTCGTATTGCCATCCAGAGGCTTTACATTGCCGTTACTACTGCCCTTGCCTCCGCTGTAGGTCAGACATTAGTACGGTAGTATAGGGGATGCGTATGGCTCCGCGATGATAGCAATCTCACAATGTGCATGTGTGATAGCATCCGTGCCAGCAGGCTCATTAACTGAGCTTTTCGGCATTATCAAGTGCTCTTTTCGTATTAACTGTACACACGTATGCCAACTACTACAGCAGTAGAGCGTCCGGTGTTTGCAACGTCATTTGCATTACAGACATACATTTTGCAAGCACGATATTCTATTACACAATAAATGAGGGAGAAATGTTGATAACGATTTTTTTTCATCACCCAGGTTGAAATTCCTTTGTCACACAGTTGGCTCCAGAAGGCTAGGCCTTGCTAGGGATAGTAGCTTGAAACGCAGCATTATTTCCTTGGCCTAATATCAATATTCCAGTGACGTCCGATGAACTGACTGAAGGTCATGTTAGTAGTTGGTCGTCCTTGTGTTTATTGGTTCTTATTACTTTCTGATATCCATATAGATTGGTAAAAGAACTTGGTACGTTATAAAACTTTTTAATACTTCATGTCATTGTTTTTCAACACCTTATAGTTGCAATGAGTGGGCTGCCAATACAGTAGAGGTAAAATATTACATTTGGCAAATTTAGTTAGCACTGATTGATTGATACACACACACACACACACACACGTACAAACAAACACTCAAACACAGACACACACAGACACACACACACACACACACACACACACACACACACACACACACACACACCATGATCATCATCATACTAATCATCATCATTCTTATTCTTCCGGAATATATTCCATTTGCCTGTCACTATTGCTTTCAAAGTCAAATGATACATACCTAATCGAAATTTGTGATACTTCCCATTTATTGATTCTCATCAGTGAATGCCATATCCTGTAATGTTGTACAATAGAGTAATCAAAATTATGGTTCATTGCTAAATGTTAAGGAATGTCCTCTACTGTGGTAGCAGCCTCAAATTTGAGATCCTGGTTCCAATAAGTTGGTATCTGGGAGACCCAGTTCAATCCTTTAAAACCACGTCTAATTTACCAGACGACTAGGTATGTCTTTCGTCAATAGACGAAAGTGTGCCATAGGGAATATCATACTTAATATGATTATGGAAGGCAAGATTGATAGGATGTTTTATGCACATTAAAATATAAATCACGATTTGTAGTTCTAAATAGCGTAGCAATTTGTATAAGCTAATATATTAAACCCTAAATTATGAAATGACTCAATTGTTATTGAGTTTGAGTACGTAATTTTGATGGGTGATGCAGTTGATTTAGGCTGGGATGGCTTTCCTTATGCAACTCGATGTCGTTGATCGTGGCAGCGTGGCAGATAAATGGGAATACTTCAAGGTCTAATCATTTATAGGCAGTTAAACACAATGAGAAATGATTGACAATGAAAGACAGTAGAATGTATTTCGTTCTATTTGCTGATCAGACGAATTAATCACAAATAAATGAAAACTTAAGTTATAAGTTACTTTTATAAGTACTGCATGTATTTGCTGTCTGTAAAAGAAACTCACTCTCGGTAACTCACTGATTCACTCACTGCCTCACTCACTCACTGTCTCACTAACTCACTCACTCACTCACTCACTCACTCACTCACTCACTCACTCACTCACTCACTCACTCACTCACTCACTCACTCACTCATAACGACTCACCCACCCTTAGGGTCTGATTCCATCAAGTTAATATTTGACAATTTCACTTTATGTATCATAATTTTGTATGTCGTTGCAAATCAAGACAACGTTTTGTAATAAACGAAATTATATAAGACATACAAAGTAAACTAATATGTATATAGATAACATCGGCGTTATAATAACCTTCGCAGCATACACAATGTCAAGGTCATGAATTTTCTTGAACTTCTGCCATTTTGTATATTTCCAGGCCGTTGCTGATCTGCTGGTGGCCATGGCCGTGATGCCGCTGTCACTGACCAACGAGCTGGAGGGCAGGTGGAGCCTCGGCAAGCCTCTCTGTGACCTGTGGATCTCTGTGGACGTCTTCTGTTGTACCGCCTCCATTATCAACCTCTGCATGATCAGCGTAGATAGGTAAGATGTCAGTTTTCTAACAGGAAAGCAAGATAATCTAAAAAAGGCAGATAGTTTCGTGAACTACTTTTGGACATACTGATTTGATTTTATGGATGACATCCATCCATGTTAATTATCTACATTTTTATTTGGCATCTCTACGTTTTGGAGGGGTCAAGGACCTGTCCATTGGGGGCATCCCAGTGGAAAGGCTACTAAAAGCGTGATTTATATAGGCTTGGTAAGAAGGAAGCACATAAACGTTAATAAGCACTTACCTTTACGACCGTAAATGCTATGTTATGTTACCGTCTTAGTTTAAAGCTGGCATCCGTCATTCTCCACACACACAATGCAAGGTGATTAGTTTTACAGTAGAACATCAAGAAGACACCCTTTGGAAGATGTTGTCAAGATACCGTGTTAATGTGTCATTCTGGTGACAGGTTTGCAAATGGAATCACGCTTTTGGAGAGTATTTGTTGTCTTTTATTGTACGCGTTGAGCTAGGTTTGGTTGTAGAATACTGTACATAGCGGAAATTGGGATGTATTTCAAACAACTGGTCTAAAGCTGAAAAGACGGGTTTTTCCTCTGTGTCGGATTCTATGAACAGCAATTATGAACGGAATGGCTATATAGAGCAAGTGGATTATGGATTAGCAAATGGATAAATGTGACAATTCATAACCATTTTATATCGTGCATTTTTCCTATGCTATGGATAAAGAAAATAAACGGATAGATATCAGATACTTTATTGAATTAGGTAGATTGACACCTAGATTTACATTTCAAAAATACAAGGGGTCGGCTAAAAAACATAGTGCAACGATTAGAATGTCACGAAATACATTTGAATTATTGGTTTGATTATACGGATGACATCCTTTGGGCATTGCAATATTGATACGATAGTACTAAAAAAAGTTCCCCCGCGCTCCCCCCAAAACTGCCTTTCTTACGATATCTAATTGGTCAGGACTAAAATTACAGATGAAACATGACATACCAAACAATATGTTCTTTATTTTTGTTCTGCCCGAAAAACATATTGTGCAAGAGCTTGACGTTTACGACAAAATCAGTACGTTTAACGGTACAAAAGGGGCATTGGCATATACGCTTTTTGATCACGGTTTTGCAATTTACGGCATATCGGTGCTTAATTTCCAACTTCTTAATAGTTAACGATTCACGCAAACTTTTTGGGGGGTGGGAATGGATGAAACTTAATGAGCGTGTGGTTATCATCAAGCATACAATCAAGTCAGCGAGGATTTAGTCATTAAGATTTGAAAGATCTCCATGTCGTTGTTCTTACGAAACGTGATAGTCCCTTGCCAACAAAGTGAGTGTGGATCTGGTTATGTCCTGTATATTTATGGCCCCATATAAAGACTATTGTATCATACACGTAATCGAAGATGGCTAAGAATATTTTAAGATAAAGACGATCTAGAATATGAAAGTGGGTAATCTGGTCATAATACTGTCATTTCGGTCGTAAAGAGCGAAGCTGGAAAGTATCACAGCGATTTTTCATAACACTTTTATTGGTATACAGCACGGTATGCAATGCAATTTACAACAAGAAGGTAAATATAATGATTGGGGTTTGTCTCTCTACGGACTACTATCGGGATCAAGCAACTGAATATGATTTTGGAAACTCCAAATAATATCCAGTTGCTTGAGTAACTATTTTTTGGCATATCTTATTACCTATATGTCTAACCTTCATCGACGTACTATCGGGATCTTTACCCGCAGAACGCGGCGATTCTGACAGATTGCAACCTGTACCCCGACATATACATGTATATACATACCTGTGCCCCGGACACCTACATTGTTATACAATATACATTGTTTTACAGATACCTGGCAATATCTCATCCACTGTCCTACCGGGTTCACCGTACGTCCCGAGTCATGCTGATGCTGGTATCCGTCGTTTGGATCATATCAGGTAGGTAACCTCCCCTCCCAATATACATTATGCATCAAAGTCGAGATATTATTTTCAGCCAAAATGTTTCTTTGAGTGTGTGTGTCCACTCTTATTTGAATATTGTCGACTGTCGAGGACCAGGATGTGCGGAAGAAGGTGGTGAAATTGACAGGATGGGAAGGTCGGCTTGGCCCGGGTTCAAAGTTGTTCCCATGGGCTGGCAGGAAGTGCTCGGTGATTTGCTGTCTTAGATTCCTGCTTAATGCATGTTGCAAATGGGAACATGCATTGATTACAGAAAAATAATGATGAACTGATATCTACATAAGTCCAGTGAGATACCCGCTTTAGCTATTGAAATTAACGCCCGAAGGTCGACTGCGTCTGACAGTTGAAGTTAGTAATACTATCATATTTTCAAAGCCCTGTCAATAAACAGGACGCTTACCTTGAACTCAGTGAAAGCTTCTATACACAAGCGCAGTACTGATTATTGTCTTGATTAGATAAGCTATAAGCTCGAGCACGGGTCATTCGTGTTATGCCGATAAGCCATGGACAATATCAATATTGTTATGATATATGGCTTTATTGCCTTTGCAAGCCCCCTAGATAAGAATCTACTGTAAAGGGAGAAATGTTAACCGAAATTTATTCTGTGACAAAACTGAGTGTTTGCTTTGGTTATTTCTAAAGTTCGCGGTAGAAACTGCCATGCGGTGTTTTACTGTAAAGGGGGAAATGTTTTCGGCGGTTTTATCTTTGCCGTGAAGACATTACTGGGAAGAAACATAAAAGTAACGCGAACATTTTCCATCTTACAGTATGCGTTTTATGGTACATCTATCTCTATAAGATCACAACATGTCGTTTCGGAGATAAATGAAGTTTAATCATGTCGTGCCTATGGATAATATCGTTATGATATATGCGCTTTATTGCTTTTGTGAAAGCTCTTAAGGTGCTTTGTGTTTGGCGGCGCCTTAAACTCTTAAGAAGTTGGCTTGTCGTCTCTTTGTCCACATCATTAAGTACTCAACAAGGGACAAACGATCATGAGTCAGACGTGTGATAACCATTCACGTCCATATACCGACCAAATAGACACCGTCGGATGCAATGTTATACTTTTTGCTTTTCCGACAGGTTTGGTCCTTCTTTCCACTCAGTACATTTCATGTCAGTCAGCAACCCTGAACACAAGGCAACTTTTATATTGTATTTTACTCAGAAATGTAGGGTTTCTGACACCCTACACACATCTCTTGATCAGGTTAAAGGTCAAGGTTTTAGCGACTATAAATACCAACATGTGCCGGGGTTGTCAACTGGGTGTTTACTATTGATAACACTGGCATAGAATGGTAACATGAACGAAAGACTTTCATCAATGACACCTAGAAGGGGAGGCATTGTTTCGTTGCGTCTGTCGGTACGTCTTTGCTTTCGTATGCTTAGTTTGTATTCGTCACGTGCTAGGCACGTCTCACACTCTACAGGAAGTTAGTTCAAAGATCCCATAGTTGGATATCAAAGGTCATCTCATTTCCGGTCTTCACCTGTTATAGGACGGTGGTCATACCTGTTGCCTTATTGGTCTAATGGGAACATCACATAGGTAAGCAGTAAAAGAGATGTCTACCTTTATTTCAAACTAGCTATATTTCTAAACTAGCTATATTTAAGTTCCTGTCAATACAGTTAATCATACGTACTTCAACAAGTAAGGTAGGAAAAATGAGTTAGGTGTAGAATACCAGTTTGTTATTTGCTTTTGGAAATTGATATTCTTCTACACCCTTTAGCGTAGCCGTAGCCAAATCGATTTTGGGATCATAAGATAGCCGTATCCTTCAACTGCGGGAGATCAGAGGTAAGATATGAAAGCCGGGAAAAATTGACACGAGGGAACCTTCCAATGATTGTGCTCCGCGGGGATGTATTAGGCTATTACACAACACCCGAGCTACGTGCCGGAGGCATATACATGTAATCTCCAGGCAGATTAATCAGTGGCATAAGAAAGTATCAAATGTGACACAAGTCACTTGACTTGTCCCAATAAAGACATGAAGTGCTCATAAAATCATTAATTAACACCACGGATGTTCTTACAAGCCTGGTATCTAGCCGTAATATAGCTTCCGAATCTCTTCTCTCTTGGGAGCTATATTACGGCTGGATACCAGGCTAATATGCGAAGAGGAGATAAGAGACTCGTGAGCTATATTACGGCTGGATACCAGGCTAATTCGTACAGCTGTTAATATGGCCACAGGGAAAGGCAGTAGCACCACTGTTGAATAGAAATGCTCCTCCCTGTTTCAGTGACGGCAGATCTCCGGTAGCCAGACACACACCTAGGCCTGCTTCACTCCTGGCAGCTTTTGATACTATCTTATACTAACGTACGATCTACTTGGAGATTAAGAGTCATAAGGCAAACTTTATCAGCCCGGAAGCCATCACCCAATTTTGGTCAAATAGCGCCAACGATTGGGTAATGAGTACAGCTGGCAAAAGGGAGTCATCAGCCACTGGTATCCAAACACACACCTAGGCTGGCTTCATTCCTCTTGCAGCCTTTAGTACTATCTTATGCTATTGTTTAGGCATAGGGCAAACTTCATCAGCTGAGGAGCCATCACCCAATTTTGATCAAATAGCGCCAACGATAATCAGAAGGATGTCCTGGCATTGCCGTGCAGTGAGGTGCAGCGGAGTCACTCAAATGAAGATAGAATATTAGAGTTGAAAACCTCGTTGATCCAATCTTAATTTCGGTGTAAGAATATAATTATCCTGTACATTTCTAAATTGTCTGACGCAGTTTCATGTTGATGATATAAGACACATTGACAAGAAGTCAGATGTTGACATTGCAGTGATACGAGTTCGTTTTTGTACAAGGCATCGTACAGACAAATAAATATTACATACAGACAAATGAGTTTTACGACAAATGAAGTTTAATAATCGTATATCTATCATTATCATCATATACGTGGCCGTTCGTCGTAATTTTAGGGTAAATGTACATGCATGAACCCAGATTTTTTGTTCAAATCTTGTCATGTTTCGGATCTTGAGCCCTCAATGGGAAAGGCTCTTTACATGACTTTCAGTTCGTCACTCGGGTTTGAATGACTTCCATTCGTATGTGGCGGTTTGCTAACATATATCAAAGTTTCATTTGATTAGTGCTTTGTCGTACCAAAAGCATAATATAAAGCAATACCCGGAAGCGTCATAGAAGAGCATACTACTGTAAGGGTAGACACCTCATGTCGACTTATTTTTTCTGAATATTTGCTGTATATGTATATTCTATATAAATTCTTCCAGTGTGTTGAAATGTTTTCTGGTTGCGTATGATATATCGATAATGGAAAATGGAAGAATATGATGATGATGGAAGAACATAACTACATGTATAATGTAAAGAGGACGGAAGTTGTTTTATATATCGACAATAACTCTCATGATACCTTTCATAAAGCCAGCGGATAATCAGATGAGGTTGATGACAGGCATGGCTTTATTCGAATACAATTATATCATCTTTACATTGTACATGGCATCTGATAGGAAAAAAATCTACGAAATTAATTGCACGGACAAGAGTATCTGATACAACCGTCACAAACGTGACAGCTCAGTAATTCTTTAGTGTATTTTGAAAGCACGTGATGAGGCTTTTCAAAGACAACCGGCTACAGAGGGAAATTAGATTAAGCTGAACAAAAGCGAACGCGTAGTTGTACAGTAATTCCGTTGTACACACTGAAAGCATCTGGCAAATCATATCAAAGCGTTTAAAAACACAACGAGGAATTCGAAGTAGTGAAGACAACCAGGCCATAATACAGGCTTCTAAGAAATTGTACTCTTCCCTGAGTGGAGTTGTGTATAGCCGATACTGCCGTCCCGTCGACCGAACAAACAGGCTTCTGTATCTGTATCTACTATCTGTATAGCAAGTAACCGCCCTTCGGCGTAACGCACCAGTCTCTGTATCTGTAAGATCGGTATAACTGTCCTTCGGCGTAACGCACCAGCTTCTGTACGTGTATCAGTGTAGCAGATGTAACTTTCATTCAACGTCACACGGTAACTTCACAGACACGAAGCGCGGCAGCAGCTGGTTATATAAGACCGAAAGATCTATCGCAACTAACCTTTGTACACCTGACTGCAAGCGTTAATTGTTTATAGCTATCTAATGATTATGTGCACCGAAATTCGATACAAAAGGTATTTTTAAAGTTTCATGTGCAACATGTCACTGGAATGGTCTTGATGTAGGTCCTCATTTCAGCCATGGTCCCTGGTACACCTGCGCCCTACTATCACACATTTTCGCCTCGGTACCTGCATCTTAAACTAATATTTATTTTCTCATTGTTTTGTCCATGTTCTATTAACGCTGTTAACTGCAACCAGAAAAAGCCAACTCTCTCTGCAATCGACAGAACCTAGTTGGTTCTACCATCGCTTTGAACAATTCATCTGAATAAGCCACTTTCAACCTGCTTCTCATGGTTCACTCTTCTTTCTTTCTGACGAAACTATCAGAACAATTTTCTTTTGTAATACATACCCAATAAACTGCCTAATGGTGTAGCACACCAGGTTTGTACTGGTCAGTAAATCGGAATAAGTTCATTTCATTCACGTGCTCGAGCTAGGTGTTGCTCTAGTTAGATTTTAGCCCAAACATATTTTATCGATAACAAACGCTTCAGATTTTATTAAATGTACTGTGTATGACTCCTTTAACTTAATGTATTATTTACAATAATTATGAAGTTCTTTTACACCTTCTCTTCTGTCCCAGACTGTCCCACCCCAATGATGTATTGTTAATAGTTATTGTACTTATACATATTGCATTTATAATTCAGATTCCAGATGTGACACTGATATTAGCAGCTTGGTATAGTTCATTACCACTGTGCCTTGCACTTTTTCATGTTGATCAATAAGTATAAAAAAAACCAAGAGCTATCCAACACTACAATTATGATCATAGAACGAGATAGCAAAACTGGAAGTTAATCTTTAGTACCACAGAACACCGCTGGGAGACCCAATATCAAATCTAAATAAACTTAATCGTTTTTCAAACAAAATCCATCCAGAAATGCCCACATATAGATACAAAGATAAACAGACAGCACCCAAAACATAACCTTTTTTTGACGAATAAAAAATGAAACAAGCAAAAAACTGTAGGTATGTCTCAGCATATACGTGTCAATCCGCTGCATGATGAACTCATCTTGGCATTATCACCAGTGAATGCCCTATTTGTGGTATTCGAACCTACCTTCCAGAAATGAAAATAAATTGCACAAAGACCGAGATTTGGAAAACAATTTGCGGTGTTTTTGGTTGAATAGACAGGGTAATAGCGTGACGTCAATACGTGCACGGAATCGGACTTATCATTCCGAGTCATGTCATGAGAAATAATTTGATGGGTGAAGTTCAACGCAGTGGGTAAAGGTCATTGACCTGACGGTTACTTCATGATTTTTAATGATAACTTGATTTTTTTATATACATATTTTAGTATGATACCATGCCAGTAGCGTGCATAATGAGCTATTGCCCAAGAAGTCGTGGGTTCGAATCCCGGCTGTGTCGCTCAGCTCAACATACACGCTACTGGAAATGGCTGCAGTCCGTAGGACTTTAAGGGACGTTAAACTGTGGTCTGCTGTTCATTGTGCTTCTAGAAAAGAGCTAGGGGAATTTCCCCTGTACAATGAACCAGTAAATACTGAACATCACCATCTTCATCATCCTAGCTGCATATCAGTCAATGGTTTACTGAGTTTACTGGGGGGGCGAGATCACGGGGGGGGGGGGCGAGATCGCTGTCACACCGTCATTGTTCTCCACAGTTTCTTATCTGAAACTAAAAACTGAACATGGCGCATGTATTCCCTGTCACGACAAGCTGGAGAGCAACTCAACAGTGAGCTTAACTGGTTTTAGATCACTTTTAGCGCCCTCACTACGTTCACAGACGAACAGAAAGCAACTTTTCTCTTAAAATGACAGAATCGACAAATGGTAGAAAAGTGGACATCTTCGGCTTTCTCTGCTCACCATTAAATCCAAATTGTTTTAGGTATAGCCAACAATAATATTTGAGTCTTTTTTTGCAATGATGTTAATCCATTGTCACATGTATGTTCCTTATGTTTCTACCATGTGCTTGTAAGTAGCCTTTGGGCACAAACTTGCACATAAACTTTCATATATTTGTGTTAGAACGCACAAGTAACGTCCATAAACCCAAATACTGCTGTCCTCAACTGACCCGCCACGTATTGAATAATAGATTATAGATGGTTCAGTGAATCAGCCAAATGACCAGCCGATTCTATAGCTCCAGCATGAACGATGGTTTAGTAGGCAATGCTATCACATACCACCAGCTGAACAAGGCAATGATACTCGTTGCAATAGGAACCATTTATCTATAGGATGAAGACCGTTGGGCTACCATTTAACGTTCAAAATGTGAAAGATTTTCAATAGCTTTTCAATAAGCCTTCGATTTCTTGCGATGATAACTCGATTGTCTCTCAATTATCGCAATGATGGGAGACAAGAAATCATTGGTCATTTGAATCATTGAATAATATTTGAAAGTTCATTGGACTTCCTTCGGCATCGTCAGAACTTTCAGATCAGATTTTATGAATGCTCAACGGTCACACGCCTCTGAAAGACAGTTGAGAACTTTTTCAAATTTTTGAACCGTCAACGGTTTCCTAACGGTCGCGCCTCTGTGAGAATACAAACATGGACGGACGCCAGGCCCGGAAACCTTAGGAACATTACGACTTACGCTGATAGTTAGCCAGAGAGCAAAACGTCCATTTCACGACCAAATTGCACACGATCCGTTACCCTCGACTTGACTGAGTCATTAACAATGGGCCAGTATTTCTTTGAAGTTGGCATCCGTACTCATCCACCCTTTATGCAATGTAATCCCTACATACCAATACGTACCATTACACCAATGATGTACAACATGAAGTCAGAGACGTACAGACAAAAAAAATAGGTGTAAGAAAACGGAAGCATACTCCTTTTGAGAGGTATTGATCTCCTCTGCGCAATTAGGGTTGGATAAACACCCCAAAGTGCTTCCGAGTAGATCAGTATTTTCTCTGGACCATAAAGCGTAATCCGTGCCGTGTGATTGCACTAATTTACGATGCGGATCCGGTGAGGTTCCGGGTAATGTGTGTTTGGGGGTTGACACCAAAGTTGCGCTGCGCTGTGAAATGCTTTGTAGTGGCTAATTAGCACTCTTAAAAATGGTCGGGGAGGTAACAAAAAGACTCCATTTACCTTCTGTCTGTACTGTGTATGTGGCACTGTTGATAATGTAAGTTACTAACTTGAGTGCAGTTCCGCATTGTCCTCGTCTGTCCAAAAGCAAAATAGAAAAAAAGATATATTCTGTAAATAACAATCGAAGTTGGAGCCTTCTTTAATTTGTTTAAAGGAACAGGTAGGGTCTACGCTTTCTTTTTTTCTCAATTCACTAGTATTTTTTGGCGTAAAGATAGATCAGAGTGCTCTCAGACTGATTAAAGTAAGTTGGTTTTTTTGGACATTTTAGTTGTTGTAAGAGTTTGACCCCTTTTTGTCTTTGCAAAATTATCAAAATTCACACTTGTGACATTCTAGTGGAGCAGTAATTTTAAGACTGAATGTGTTAAACTACTTTTACAAAGCCTTTTTTCTGTCTCCTATAGCAAACACTGACAGTGGTTATGTAGAGGTAAAACTTCCATGTATCCCTACGTGTCCGCTCATATATCGACCCGTACAATGTAATCTAGTACGTCTATATGGACACCCCTAAAGGGTAAGGGAATACTTCCGTGTAGATTACCTCATTCGTCTGACCCTAACGTTATGTCTTGTTCAGTTATAGCTCCAGGGCAGACATTTGTTTGAATGAAGCCACTTTTTTTAACATGCTCGACTGCGTGGGTCTATATGGTGACTTCGAGGTCAACGATAAAACGGTTTAATACATTTCTAAGTGCCAATAAATACTGCAAATCTGCGACATTATCGATAAAACTTTTCAACCAGCTCAAGGGCTATTCAAAGCTGAATAGCTGTACTTATTGTATACAGCTGCGTTCTAGTTACGCTGCCAAAATCATTAAATTGCACTATTGAGAAAACGTGAAATAAATGGTTAGTAATACTTTCTTAAACGTCTACTAGTTTAGGACAGTCTGTGTCATTCTTAATAGAAAATTCTATGTTTATCTATTTATTTATTTGTTGAGATTCTCCAAATACAGTGGAAAGTATGTCAGAACAAGTGTAACAAGACTCCTTTTCAAGGCCGCCATGCCGATGTTTTAAAGTTTTTAACAACTTTTCATCATATAGATCTGCTCTCTTTTGTTAAGCAAATCTAAAACCTTTAAACTGTATTATTGAAAACACGTGAGACACGTGAACATGAAAATTACACACAGCCGGTTGTTAAAACGTGATGGCACTTACCGAAAAAGTGCAGTTTTGGTTTTCAGACTAAAAAAGGAAAGGCAGAAACGTGCAAATCATGCTTATCACTTTCTTGGGAGAGTCCTTAACTCAATGCCGTAGGCTGCAAGTTGGTGATAAAGCCTTCGAAGATATTAATCTTACATCTAAGATATTGGCACTAGAACTGAAAAAAATATTATTGAGAAAAAAAACCTCCATGTGAATATGAAGTACAACTACTTTTAAGCACATTTTACTTTACTAGTTTGTACTCATTTGTTGTTTGTGAGCTGTTAAAAACAAGCTGCACTATATCCTGAGTTTTTGAAGTCATCTCAAACAACAACAACATACTGCACTTTTCTTTTCTTGGTAACCATTGCCTTAACAAAATGACAGTGATTGATCACATACCCTTTTTTCCACTTTACGAGAAAGTCAGTAGCACTAATTATGCTCACAGCGGAACGTTAAGGCTAGCGTGAAGCGGAAATGAGGGCTTCAGATGGATTCCCAGGTCTGTCTTTATCGTCCCAGTGCAATAGGTGCGCCCCTGCAATTTAGAGTTGTATTAGGACTTGCGCGTCGACTTGTTAAACTGCGCACGTGTGGGCCATCGCAACTGCTTTTCCCTTATGGCCTCTATATACCCATGTTGAGCTCACCCCACCATAAGGATCTCGTGAATGGGCATGAAAATGTATGGTATTGGTTTGAGGGATTTGTTCAGCAGTATTCGACTAGTTGTACGTGTTAGAAAGTATTATGGAGTGCTTCCTGTTGAAGATATAATATTACACATGGATTACTCACAGCAACCGGCTTTTACTTATATACGAAGTAAACGTGCCAGAAAATGTATGGGATTGCTTCAGAGGATTTGTTGAGTAAGATTTCTATCTGACTTGTAACTGTAGTACGAGTTACAAACTATATGGAAAGCCGTCTATTGAAGACACTATATTGCGTAGACATATAACTCGACAATGACATTAACATCTTAACTAACTTAGAATGCCGGAAAAGGCATAGAACAGCTTTACAGGAATTGTTGAGATTAAGATTTGAATCTAAATTATATGGAGTACTTTTAGTTGAAGAGACTACATGGGAATTACTCGACAATGACGTTAGCATCCGGCTTTTACTTATGCAAAGTAAAACTGCCAGAAAACGTATGAGATTGCTTTAAAGGATTTGTTGAGAAAGATTTCTATCTGACTTGTAACTGTAGTACGCGTTACAAACTATATGGAAAGCCGTCTATTGAAGACACTCTATTGCGTAGACATATAACTCTACAATGACATTAACATCTCAAGATGCCGAAAATGCATGGAATTGCTTTACAGGATTTGTTGAGTAAGATTTCTATCTGACTTGTAACTGTATTACGCGTTAGAAACTATATGGGAAGCCTTCTAATGAATATACTACATATTGCGCGGACATATAACTCTACAATGACATTAACATCTTAAAATACCGGAAAAGGCATAGACTAGATTTAGAGGATTTGTTGACGTTAAGATTTGAATCTAACTTGTAAGGGTAGTACGTGTTAAGAACTATATGGATCACTTCCTGTTGAAGCGACTTTATTACATAGCTATTACTCTACAATGACGCTAGCGTCAGCCCTTAACGACGTTAAGGTGTCGGGAATGAATAGGGTTTCTTGAGTAAGATCTTCAAGTTATAACTGTAGTGCGTGGTGAGAGCCATATGAGTTTCTTCCTGTTGAAGAGACTATATATTGCACAAGCATTACTCTATCATGACCTAAGCATTAGCCTTTTTCGTATACGGCCTGAAAGTGTCAGAAAATGTATGAGCTTGTTTCAAAGGATATCTGTTAAGTGCGATTTCTAACTTGTAACTTGTCAATTTTCTAACTTGTCAATTTCTATCTTGTATCATAAAGTGTCAGAAGATGTATGAGACTGCTTTAAAGGATTTGTTAAGTGCGATTTCTAACTTGTAACTTGTAAGAACTATACGAAGCGCTTCCTGTTGAAAGACTATATTGCACAGGGATTTCTTTTCAATTACATCGGCATGCATCCCTTGATCATATATGACGTTAATGTGCCAGAAAATGAATGAGGTTGTTTTAAATGAATTGAGTATGATGTCTCAAGTGTAACTCTAGTGCGTAGTATGAACCATATGTAACGCCTCCTTTAGAAGTCACTGTCTTGCACAGATATTACTTTACGACGACAACCATCTACCCCTTAATTAATCACAGGACGCCAGAAAATGCATGGGGTTACTTTAGAGAATTCGTATGATTGCTATCTAACTTGTAACTGTAGCGTATGTTTAGAAATAAATTGTGAGCTTCCTGTTAAAGACATTTTAATGCACCGGCATGACTCTACTAGCATCCGTTATTTACGTATGCGGCGTGAAGTGCAGGCAAATGGTATGAAAATGTTTCGAGAGATTTGTCGAGTAAGATTTTTATCTAACTTGCAACTGAAATACGTGTAAAGAACTACATAGAGTACTTCATATTGAAGAGACTAGCATCCGTTATCAACGTGAAAGTGCCGGTAAATGTTATGAGAGCGTTTCGGGAGATTTGTTGAGTAAGATTTCTATCTAACTTGCAACTGTTGAACGTGTTAAGAACTTTATGGAGCACTTCCTGTTAAAGAGACTATGTATTGTACGGGGATTACTTTACAATGACATCCACCTCTATTATACGACGTGAACGTGCCAGAAAATGTAAGAAAAATGAACGGCGCAGTTTCAAAGGATTTACTGCGTATGATTTCTAATAGCTAACTTGACTGTAGTACGTGTTAAGAACTACACTCGGCACAAAAAGTTTGGAATATCAACTTTGATATATCATATTTCTGTTATTTATGCATCAATTTCAATGTATTATATATCAATAGAAAGCTTGTGTGATTTTCTTTCCTATGGTATCAAACTTATTATGATTGTTATTACATGAAACGAGCACAAGGCCTGCTTACGTGAGTGGGCCACGAAAAAAAAGTGCCCAATCCCCTATTTCTGTTCAACACTGCATCGTCCTGTTGATATTGGCGCGTGTGTCACTGGTTCAATCAATCCTCTTTTCACCTCACATTTTGTATACGGAACATACAAGGTTTATGTACACTTGAGTAGAGTTCATCTGCCCTTTCGATAGTTGGATGGCAGCGTGGATGCGGCAAGGAGAACCGCACGCTGACAAGGCAAGAGTAACTTTCGGCATTTGGTGGTGGAGGCAGCGTCATGGTGTGGGGTGGTGTAACCACCATAGGGTAAACAAAACTCGTCATCATTCCAGGCAAATTAATGTGGTGACATATAGGGACACCATCCTCCATCCAGTTGCAACATTCTACCTCTTCAATACTAAATGCCATTTTGCAAGATTACAACACCAGTCCACACAGAGCAAGGACCATTGGATACTGGAGCACAGTCTTAGGGTGGAATAGCCTTCCTACGGCTTATGGCTAGCACTCGATTGATCACCTCTTGCCATGGTTCAGATTTTTTGCTTGAATAAAGATTAATAGTAGCTTTGATTGACATGTCCTGTTTATTCAATTTGCCTTCATTCACAATTCAATAAATACTGACGGAAGAAAATGAGCAGCATGGAGTGATTGACTTTAGTAGGGTAATTTTGGTACTTTATCTTTAGGACCCCCTGTACGTAAGCGGGCCTGGTGCTCGTTCCATGAATTTACACTCATAAAATACTCTACTCAGATATGCTAAAAAGAAACTGGGATGTTCTGTATACCAAACGTTAGGTGATAAAAGGATTGATTGAATCATTGTCACCCGCGGCCATAACAACGGTTGAACCGGACGATACAGTTTTGAACAGAAACGGGGGAATTTGGGCACTTTTTTTCGTGACCCACTCACGTTAGCAGGCCTAGTGTATGTTCCATGAGTTAACAATGATAATGAGTTTGATACCATTGGAAAGAAAATCATGCAAGCTTTCTATAGATATATAATATATTGAAATTGATGCAGAAACAACATAAATATGATCAACCGAAGTTGATATTCCAAACTTTTTGTGCTGAGTGTATATGGCGTACTTCCTATTGAAGAGACTATAATGCACGGGCATTACTTACAATGACGTTAGCATCCGTTAGTTATGTAATACTATAAAACGAGAAAGTGCCAGAACAATGTATGAGAATGTTCCAAATTATCTACTGGTTATGTTTTTTTAATCTTACTTGGAACTATATGGAGCACTTCCAATTGAAAAGATTGTATTGCACAGGCATTACTTACAATGACGTTAGCACCCCGTTAGTTACGTATACGCCGGCAAATATATGAGAAATTTTCGGGAGATTTGTTGAGTAAGGTTTCCAACCAATTTGTAACGGTAGTACGTGCTAAGAGCTATATAGAGCTCTTCATGTTGAAAAGACTACATCGCACAGGGATAACTGTACAATGACGTTAGCATCCACCCCTTTAGTTATTAATCAACGTTTCGGTGCAATCGGGAATCGTGCATGAGACACAGCCGGCAGTAGGATAGTACTTGTGTTATGAGTTTTTTGGCAGGTGTACAAAGTGGGGTTTTATAAAAAAAAAACTGTGATTAATTTCACCGCTTTTCTGACGCAATGTAGACTGTGACAAACAAATAAGGTCCGTATATTTGCATTCTAAAGTAGTAAGCAATATGGTGCTCTATGATGAAATCAACGGTGTGATTGTGTGTCGTAATCGGCAGGGCGTTGGGCTCAAGCCGAAGAGGTCCCGAGTTCGAATCCTCGTCACAATTCTTGTGCCCTTAGGAAAGATAGTTTTCACGACTTTCCTCACTTCACTCAGGTTAGAATGAGTACCTAACTTTGACTAAGGCCGTCCTTCGGACAGGACGTTAAATGGAGGTCCCGTGTTTGGGGAGAACCACACCTCAATCCAACACACCTTTCGAAAAATAATAGGGGCATGCCCGGTGTGCGATGGAGCAAATCCTTCTGTCTGGAGCTGGTGATTCACTTCAAATCACACAGATGGAGGCCCGGCGAACCTCCTTTTCGTATCAGCCACTCGGTGATTTACACCATTCGCCCGGACGGGAGACCTGGCGCATCCCCGTCTTGTAATTACCCAACGAAATGGGCGGTATTACCACCCCGTAAGGGGCGATATTACCCCGTCGTGTACGCGCGTCGACAGATGATGATGATGATACTCTATGCACTGTAGAGCACTGTACTGTTGTAGACAAAGGAATTTGAAGATGATGTCCTTGCGTTTGTTCTGCAGAAATTAGAAGGCTTTGGGTCTGTATATCTATATGAGTTGTATGATATTTATCACCCACATAAAAATGGAGGTAGAGTTTGCAAGTGTGCGATGTTTACGACATAATCAATGATTTGTATGCTGTTTGATTCTAAACACTTTGTATGTATCGATATATAAAACCCACAATTTGTATGCACCCATTCACATTACCCATGATTTGTATGCTTTTTCATTCTAAGAGATTTGTATGTACCCAAGGCATGCACATAACCCATGATTTGTATGCTGTTTCACTAAGAGTTCTGTATGCACCCATGCACATAATCCATGATTTGTATGCTGTTTCATTCTATTAGAGAGTTCTGTATGCAGTATCCATGATTTGTATGCTGTTTCATTCTAAGAGTTCTGTATGCAGTACCCATGATTTGTATGCTGTTTCATTCTAAGTGTTTTGTATGCACCCATGAACATAACCCATGATTTATATGCTGTTCTATCCTAAGAGTTCTGTATGCACCTATGCAGCGCTGATCTCTGTCCCTGCCTTGCTGGGCTGGGGAAAAGGAAACGAGTATGACGGAGAGACCTGTCTGATCAATCAAGACAAGGGATACACCATCTACTCAACCCTCGGCGCCTTCTATATTCCAATGCTGGTAAGATACACTAGTTCATCAGTCTGCGCTATTCCTTAATGTCACAGTAAGTAAAGCTGATGGTTCTGGTCCCGCGAAAGGATTTAACCTTGTCTAGAAACTAGCAAACAGACATGAGTGTAGGTAATCCCCAACCTGTTTGCCTCAAATGAACTCAATGAACAATTGAGCTTCTCTTCCACTAGTCGTTACAAACTCTACATACAGTAAAGACAGACTAATGGTACGAGAAATTCCTCTGGTTCTTTTAAACAAGTACAATGGACAGTTGACCAGGTCTTAACGTTACGCCCTAAGGATAGTTACGCCCATTTAGTAGTGTGCATGGTGATTTAACGACACAGTTTAACAGATTCGAACTCACAACTTCTTGGTCCTAAAGGAGGGACGCTTTCCACCGGATTATGCATGTTATACAATTTGGAAAGAACTGATATGGATGTCTTCTTTTTTATTCTTCTCAAAGATTTTATTGGCAATACAAACGTGATTTACAAAAAAACAAAAACAAATATACACAAACAATACAAATAAAAGCGTATGCAAATGTACAATGTTATCAATAAAAATGAAAATTACGGGCAGCCACAACGAAAGCTCTACATGACAATGCTAACCCAGCCAGCAAACAAGAGTCTAGTACCCAAAGACCATGTGAAGTTTACCAAGTGTTGATATGAATGTCTTTACTTTGTTATCTCTTATTGATTAATATTATTGATGATTTGGTTATCTTTGCATAGTTGTTATCGTCTTTGTATTACTTCACCTTTTCCTCTATATATCGATTATAATCAATCTAAATTAGAAGACGAGGGCCATGGCTATAAGTTTTACACGATGCCCCCCTTCTCCTGCACCTGTTTCATTCATCGTTTTTGTATGTTCTATGTAATATATTTTGTTGTGAAAACAAACAAAAAAAGCAGAAACAATGACATCCATGTCTAGTTGTGCTCTCCCCGGTGAGTTCTTCGTGCGTGACAAAGCAAATGTTTACTTAGTTAACCCGGTGATGCAATCTTCATTTGGTAATTCTCGTCATAGGAACAATCAACTCTGTCGCCAGATTGACTGTAGACAACATCGTGGCAGATGGAAAAGTTAATTACCTTCATTAGAATAACTAAAAGCAATAGTCTTGTGATCCATTATTCAGGAGCCACATTAATTTTGAAAAATTAATCTTGTCTTTTACACTCTTCTTGGTTTCTAGTGAAAGTGATTTTAAGTGAAAGCGATCCCGAGCCAATTCAGCTTAAATGAATCCAATGAATAGTTTAGCGTTCCTTTCACTGGGCGCGATAGAGAAAGCAGATGCTATGTATAGATGATACAGGTACGGGGGAATTTTTCTAGCTCTTTTCAACAATGAACTGTTCATCATGCCTTAACGCTTCTTCCTAAGGGCATTTTAGTAGCGTGCATAATCATCTTCATGACAATTATCTTCATGATAATAATACGATCTCGAACCAGTTCAGCTTGAATGAATCTAATGAAGGTAAAACAGATGCTATGTATAGTTGATAAACGACTTTCCTAGCTTTTTTATCACAATGGACCGTTGATCACAGCCCTTTGGATATCTTAACCTATTCCTTATACCCCCTCACATTAGACGAAAATCGATCGGACGACGAATCTGCGAGCTCTAAATTACGAGGAGGCATGACCCTGCTACAGGCGAAGAAATGTCAGAGTTCCTCCCTTCCCGTCAGGGTCATGCCTCCTCGTAATTTAGAGCTCGCAGACTCATCGTCCGATCGATATTTGCCTAATGTGAGGGGGGTATAAGGACTACAGCACATTTTAGTAGCGTGCATGTTGGGTTTTGAACTCACGACCTCTTCGTCCAGAGGTGCTGTCCCTGACCAGTGGACTACGCACGCTACATCAATCAATTATATCTGATATGGATATCCAGGACTTACGTGCCTAGTTGCCCTAGCACAATGAGTTCGTCGTTCGTGACAATCTGAATATTTGAAAACTTGATCAAGTTTCATTTGGTAATTTTCATCATAATCAACGTCATGATTTTCGTTGCGAATAATCAACTGTGTTGTCGCCAGTCTGACTGTAGACAACATCCTGTTGATGCAATCTTCATTAGGTAATTTTCGTCATACGAATAATCAACTCTGTCGCCAGATTGACTGTAGGAAACACACCGTTGCAGATGTAAAAGACAACCACTAAAAGGGTTCATTATTCAGGGGCCATCAATCTCAGTCTATCACTATCTTGACTGTCTTCGCTTGTACCGAAAGTCATTTCTATTGAGAGTGATCTTGAATCAGTTTAGCTCAAATGAATTTTAGCTCATTCAATGAATATTTTGCCTCTGTGTACATTATTTACAGGTTAACTATACGGGGAAATTCCTAGCTATTTTCAAAAAGTACTAGGAAAAGTACGTTGACCATGGTTTACAGTCCCGTGCTATATAAACAGAGACGCATTAGTATTTCTGTATCGTGCATGTTGGGTTTCGAAGTCACAACCGCTAAACCCAGAAGCAGGGTCACTAAGCATTGGAGTATGCACGCTTCACAAATTGAAGCACCAGATCTTGATATCCCATTTGCCCATTTGCCCTTAAGCTTGTTTGATGAGTAGGTCGTGTGCAACAAACCGCATATATGTATTTGACAGCCCGTTGATGCAATCTTATTTTCAGCGTATGAATCATCGACTGCTATGTCACCAGATTGACTCTAGACGACAGAATCGCAAAGACTTTGCCAAAGTGGGAAAGCTAATTGCATTCAGAGGAGTAATTACAAGGGGTGAGATAGTGATTAGGAAGCAGTAATTAACCTTAGACGAGACAGCTTGCTCCTTAATTCGATACGTTTGACGCCTTCAATTAGAATTGATATGGAAATTCAGCACATTCCGTCTGCCATTCGTTCTCAGTCCCCTTCGTGTATACGTCGTCATTAGCAAATATGTATTCACCTAACTATCAACCTTCTTGTAACCCGGACGGGGGCTAATATCGACCTCCAACAACCTTTGACCCATTTTTGACGTCACGTGTGCATGGCGTCACGTGTGCAGAGCCATTAGCTTGGAGAACTAAAGTGAAATGAGTGATTCAGTCGAAAGTTTCGTGATCCTGTTAGCCATTTTGCTTTGTCGGATGAGGGGAAAAGTTTTATTTTTCAATAATATATTCAACTGTTAATGCACGCATCGCAAATCGTAGTTTGAACATGATAACGGGCATATCGCAATCATTCATTCGCATAATTCTCAAATGCAAGTTATAAGTCCTAAAATGTTTCAAGCACGAACTGTAATAGCGAGAATCGTATGTCCCTTGACGCTTGATGAAAGGAACATTTTACATAGACGCACTGCAGTTTTGGCTATCAGCCAGTCTAATGGACTTTTAAGAGAAAAAAGAAAACTTACAAAGGGTTAGGGCTATGTGATATGCTGAACACAAAATGTTACAAACTTTACAAACGTCATATTTCCAATCATATCACGTACATAAATCTATAATAGCCAATTTCCTGGTTCCTCCGGAGAGAAAAGCTGAAATTGTTATAAGATTAGTTCCGGTTTGCTTGGCTGACTATGGACACGTTGTGCTGAGTTAAAATGTGTACACAGCAGATGAAGTTTGAAATAATCCACGCATGTTTATGTAGGTACTGTAAATTTCTTTATTTTCGCGGAAGGTGTGAGAGGGAGAATTTTCAGGTGCTTCGAGAATCGCGGCTGAAATACATACTATAGATACTGTACAATTCACGAATATTTCAAGATTTACAGTAGTTGATTCATCTTTAGATTTTGTAGGTCCTTGATGTTTATTTCTCCTTAGCATAAGATACATCTGTTTTTATCTACGGCCATATCTTTGTTTTCTACAAAAATCCACCAATGAATTAATCCCTCTCTTACCCGGGACAGGGGGCGGACGATATCGACTTCCATCATCGACCTTTGACCCATTGCTGATGTCACATGAGTAAAAAAGCTCTAAGAGACATAGTGTAGTCCTGTCTGAGATCTATGTGTCAAGACGACACGTACTAAGATTAGATCACCGTGTAATCTCGCGAGAATTGAGATTGATTTGTGGTGCAGACGAGATCACCAACACGTAATCCAAGCTGGAGGAATCTAGTCCTTGATGTAAGACACACCATTAACGTAAGACACATCCGATATCACCTACGGCCACCTATCTTTAGTTTCTACATACAGCAACCCGCATGTACAACCACGACGCGCCTGCACCACTCAACAGTCTACTTCCTGAACCCTTCGTACGTCGACGTGAAACCCGCCTGTCAACATCTCAACACTGCAATGCCCTGGAACCTGTGAAATCAGCGACAACATCCCACCGTCGTACCTTCCTCCCAGCTACAACAAAACTCTGGAACTCACTGCCCCAGTACATAGTGACACTTGGGTACAGACAGAAGTTAATTAAGACCAGCATCAATAACCACCTCAGCGATCCACGTCAGCGCCCTTAAGGACAGCTGCTAAAGCTGAAGATTGGGGTTAGACTGCATAGATAAAAAAAAATGAAAAAAACAATTAACCTTCTCGTAATCGGGAACGGGGCCGATGTCGACTTCCAACGACATTTGACCAACTGCTGATGTCACATGAGCATAAAAGCTCAAAGAAACAGAGTGTAGTCCTGTCTGAGATCTATGTATCAAGACGCCACGTACTAAGATTAGACCACCATGTAATCTCGCGAGAATTGAAATTAATTTGTGGTGCTGACGAGATCACCACCACGTAAGCCAACCTGGACGAACCTTAAACCGGACAGCCCTTGATGTATATTCCTCATTTGCGCAAGATACATCTGTTATTACCTATAGCCACCTATCCTGGTTTTCTACCCACCTCTCTATGTAATCCTTCTAAACCCAAACAAATGAAGCGATCGATACAATGACTCACCGCACACCAAGCAACTTGATTTTCTTAAGACTAAGAAAGTCGTCTTCAAGGACAGAGCCAACAACCCATTGGTAAAGATCTTACAGCATTAGAGTACAGGGTGACCCGAAGTAAATCAAAGAGCTTTGTCATTAACTTGCTCACGATCACGTGGCTGTCACCACAGGTAGTAACCAACTTCATTAATTTAAAGTTTGCAAACTACTTTTAAACTTTGTTGCCTACTTTTATCTTTTCTGCCTACACAGCCTTGCCTGTCTCTGATCAGTGATTCAATTGTTCAACTAGAAAAACGGTTTTTGTTGGACATGGCAGCTTTTGTAAGCTTTAAAGCTATGCCTCTATATATCCACAAGCTTGACACCTTTCTAACTGCGCAAACTGAAAACTAGCCCCCGCACAGTAGTTCAATCGGTTATGCAATAACGTTGGGAAGTCTTCAAAGACACGAAGTCTAAACCGCCTCGAAGTTCCTTTTGTTGGACGTTTGGAGAGCTCGTTGACCTCTGGGTTGTCTGGAATGGTTGAAAAATTTTGCTGCAAATTGGATTCTGCATCCTATAGACGATGAGATTACCCCCCGGCAATGTACAGCATACAAAACCGGTCAGGAACACATGCTCTTTTCACAACCTCACGTCTGGCGATGTCTATTGCACAAAGGCAACCAGGCATGTTAGGCCATGTTGACTGGATTATGTGGATAACATACTCTGGGAACCTGAAATGCGAGCGTGCGAATAGAAAGGTTTCAAACTTGGTTGCTTTCATTAATGAAATCTATGTGGCCATACCCTGCCATGAGTGAGTGAGTGAGATGTGGTCCAGGTTAAACACAACACTACATGTAAACATGTATGCAAATTTACCGACCACAAGATTTTCCACTTGTTCTTTTGCATCTCGTTCTGTGAACTTGGCTTACTGCGACAATCAGTATCCAATTTCCAATTCTTTTTGTACGGCATACATACATACATGTTTGTTTGTTTGTTTAAATCTTTATTTATTTATGAGAAGCTCAAGTCGTCTGCAGGCCGCTTTTCACTGAGGTCATGAGGGAGGTAAGGGTTAGATGGAATATAACAGAGACAAAGATTATACCGGTCCCTGATAAATCTATCAAGATATATCACTTCATATGAATGACACAAAGCATATAGTAGAGCGTAAGCTCAGGGTTCATAGTCCGTGTCCGTTCGTTTTGGTCATTTCTTTTGTCTTTCATGTGTGCTCATTTTGCAGCTGCTTTGTGCGCTTTACAGTATGGTAGAAAACTTGTTTTTCTCGGGAAACGGACCAAAACTGATGCGCGCGCGGATGTCATCCATACGATCGAATCAGCACGGCCTACATGAGATGAAAGTTCGACCAACTCTATTAACTTGGGGCTGTATAGTTTTAGATCAGGGATACTGATAACATGCACTGGTACCGTGGCAATGGCCCGACCGTAGCGTTGCCCGGCATACTCTCCAGGGTTACTGTGATAGCCCAGGTAATGGAACAGGTGTTAACGACATATTAACGACATGAGCTCTGCAACGGTGCTTAAGCGTAGACAACCGGCTCACTGTTTTGTATTTGACTGTAACGTGCCCAACTCTATCTGATCATGGCCAAGGGCGACGTTTTCACAGAATATAGAGACACTCGAGACAGCGCTGCGCAAAAAAAAAGTGTTGGTCAGCAATATTGCATTCCTAATTTGTAAGACTTTACGATCGGTGAAAGTCTATTGAAAGATTTGAAAGATCAGGGAAAGATCAGTGAGCATTGAAAGATTGTTGAGAGATCACTGTAAGACATTCTTGAAGATTACTGAAAGATCATCAAAAGGCCTATGTCACCCTCATCAAGGCATGATATACTAGTGCGTCTCCTATGTCATTTGTATATGTATATGTACATGTATGTGTATATGTATATGTATATGTATATGTATATACTGCCTGTCTGTAAACACCGTTGGGACTGCATCTATGTATTGTGCAGAAACACATTCTTCTAGTGGGTATCAGAACCAGCCAGAATTGCCCTGACGAAGGTGACATACGACCACCACAATTTCGTTCTTGAACAAAACACTTGTTGAATGTGTTCCAGTAACTTTTGTTATCCGGTCTCGCAGCATCTCTATTAGAGTCATGCAACTAAATTTCTTTATTTTACTGGTGTAATATGTATATGTCATTTGTTTTGTTTGAAGTGGTCACCCATCGGTACCTAATTCCGTACCAGTACACATCAAAGATTGCAGGATCAAAGATAGGTTTGGTAATGGACGACCAATTCCGGTCTTTTCGACCGAGTGCTTTGGGTAAATCCATCCCTATTGGAAATACACACTGCCCCCTCGGTTCAAACACACTTCCTTTTATTAAACACTCTCAGACATGGGTTAGGGCATGCACCGTAACGTGTCATCCTGGCAGGTAAGTGTGACGATCGTTCAACTGACCTTGGTGGGGGCACTTAGCCTTTCCACATATGGCAAGTTGTTTTTATCGATGTCTCCATCAGTAGCTTAGGATCATAATATTTTTCAGCCCAACTATAGCTCAAACCTGATCAAACCAGGTCTATGTAGAGTGGTCACTATAGACTACAGTATATCCTATATTTCTCCCCATTTTATTATGTATTCCTAGCTCTCTTTCAGACTATCTAACTATTTAATCTATCTATCCATCCATTCGTCCATCCATCCATTCGTCCATCCATCCATCAATTAATCTATCCACCCATATCCATTACTACGTATGTACACGTCTATAAGTTTGTCTAAAATATCTTATAGTATCTACCTATCTATCCCTATCTCGCTATGTGTAGCTATCTATCTAATCTATATTTCTGTTTCTTTCAGTGTATCTATTGGAAACTGTGTGTTGTTTCATCTCCATCAGCTTTTTACTGCTCCAACCAGAGCTATTGACCATGCCACAGCCATCTAAAGCCACTGACCAATGAACATCATTCGCAGCTTAAACATATTAACGCCAGAACATAACGTTTAATGAACTACGCACCAAGCTTCCTTTACGAGGGTTTTAAACGATTTAGGTTTGGCTGCATAGTATTGCGTAGATAGCCCCATCATGCTTTATATGCGTTAAAGGCATAGTTGTACCGTTTACTGGTATTAGGGTATTGAACTCTTAACATAAAAGCTGTAATACATTTTTGACAAGATTACTGGATGGAAAAATTAGGTGCTCTTTCAAAACGCTACAAAATACAGTACAGTAGGTTGTTATCTACTGTGTCTAGGGCACGGTATTGGGAGGCAAGTCTGGTTAAGGGCCTTTAGTGTTACCAAAGGGTATAGTATTAGTGGCATGTCTGTTGATCCGAACCCAAGACTTCCGACTTCTGGGCCAAACAACCTAACCGTTGCACCAACGCGACACCACTGCAAACTTTTATATTTACTTTCGAAACAAAGTTGACGCTTCTAAGTCTACGGCAACGGCATCTTTGTAGTTTTTGCCATCCAAAGCCTTTTAAGTCTTTCATAGAACGTTCTGGAAACGATTTTGTGCGAAGGCCAACTGTGTCAATCGACAGACGTCATTCGGAACTTTGTAAGTGTACAAAGATGAAAGCTATTCGTTGAACCGAAAATTCAATCAATTTGCTGCAACGGTAGTTAGCAGGGTGATGACGTCAGCAAGAGCGCAAGCGTCGGTAGCCATCGCAGTAGAATAGAGTTACTTGATTGGTTCATAGTTTGATTGACGCCAAATGGAAAGATAACGGGGTAAAGATACTGAATAAAATTTTCTCCTTCGTCTGTGAAAGAAACTATTGATAAAAGACCATTAAATTAGGCAGTAGAAAGAAATGTATCATATTGGTTAACAGACCATAAATTTTATGATTTGATTATCGTAGGCGTAAAAAGATACGTGTCATAATAGAATTATCTCCTTTGTCTGTTAAAGAGTCTAATAAATCAGCGCCAGTCATTTCATAAGAAGTGAAAACATCTGATTGGTCAACAGATCGTAATCGAGTTAAGTATTTACGCGTCATTAGTAGAATTGACAGATTGAGAACGATCTATGTCGGAATAAGGTATTCTCCGTCTGTTAACTCAGCAATCTAATGACAAAGACGTCCATCATAATTATTATAGACAAAGTTTATTGTAAATTCGTGCCCGTAGGCTAATTGCAAGTGAATAACAGTTGATGAGAGTGTACAAGCATTAAGTGAATCATAAAACGTACAAGTGAAACGGACAATGAGGATTGAACATCATAACACACAGGCAGTTGATGAGAGGGTTAGTGGTTAGGGCTAGGGTCTGATTGGATTATAGACCATAGTATACGTACGTTCAACCATTTCATTGTCCCTGTTGGGCACTAGTAAACCGAATTGCCTTTCGTCTAAAAACCATGCAATCCTCATGTTTTCGCCGTGTTTTTTCTTTGTGACATTATCAGAAAGATTAGTAGCGTTCGAGCATCTTATCAAAGTTTGCGTTATCATATAAAGATACACAATGATAAGATGGCAAGTTGCCTTCTTCACGAAGTTTCTTCCTAAAGGAAGAAAGTATCTTTTGAGATGCCTTGGAGGTGATAAAATCTGTTGCGTGTCTGCGATACTGACCCGAAGATGATGGGGTCGGTAGGTTAAACACTACGCCGTTAGCCCATCGGGGAGCTCTGCCCACGCACACCGGAGATGGTAAAAGACAGACCCGGGCGAGGGGCACTGTAGCGCGATTAATGTCCATCACAGGACGTGCCTGCCCTCCAGTAAACACGCCTGACGTAAAACAGCTCCATGTGGGAGCTCACGCGCTGGTTGTAAAGAACAGAACAGGATAAAAGGCACTAATGCACAGCGTAAGGTAGGGAGAAGGCCGGAGGAAAAATCCCATGGAGACCCAGTGAAGTAGTAGCGGTAATAAAACAGGATTAAGGTACTTAGCGCCTGGGGGATCCTGGTGGACAGAGCGCACCTCTGGTAATATTTTGGAGATTATAGCGTTAGTTCAGTGGGCAAGTGCATCCATAATATACAACCACACCTTAGATTACAATCAATGGTTATTTCTGACTTCAGATAATAGCATGGAAGCTGGATATGCTGCGTATCTATAGGCCGTTTTGTTGAGAAACAATAGAGGCGGTTGCAACACATTTCTGTCTTGAAGTAGATGTTGGGATGGAAGATCGTAACTTTTTCATGAAGAAGCCTGATGCTTGCTTGTTTGTTTTTATTGCATACCCGGTAAACCACCTCGTGTAGTTACTCTGGATTCCATGTATAACGGGGTTATTTGGATAATATGTTTCCAATTTCTTGCCTAATGGCTACCTATAACTGTTTAAGAAGTCGTAAACTTTCTTCTGACGCAAGAGAATTCAGATTTACCAACTTTTTGACAGATCGTATGGTCTTTTGGGATTAATGACTCCGTTACTACACTTAACCATATGTTACACGGATAGTGGTTGGGAACCTGTAACGACCCCCGTCTTGGTTAAGTAAATGTTCGTGTGCAGTCACGCAGGTCACGTCATTACTGTCATCAGCTTCACTTTGAACGACCCGTGATCCAAGTATTAGAGCAATGAGAGTTGGAAGTGTGTATCAACCCCCGTCTCGGTTGAGTGGGAGTTGGTGTTCATTCATGCCTATAATTTATTTTAGCTCCCTGACATTTTGAGCAGCTTTTATGCGTTGGCATTTAATATACTGGGCGTGTTTGAAAGGCAAAACGACACTACCGGTGTATTTTACTACATAGCCACAGGTCATAATACCACTCACGCTCCACGAAACGGACGGGTAATATGCAAAAATCTTAAAAACTGACAAAAGCCTTCCGGTCGAAACGTTAGTTCCCGTCCAAGGTCTGCAAATGGAATCCTCAAGGATAGAATCAGAGGAAAGCCTCGAGAAAAATTAACTGGCGCCAGACCATTTACATGGAAATCCACAGAGTGAAAAAGCGAAGTGCTGGGGCGAAGTATTGAGTTAGCTGGCAACTTTGACTTCCTCACGACGAAGGAGAATGTATAGATAGATGTCTTTATACAGTCTTAAGTAGTTTTCAGTCAATTTTCTCATGTGGCATCTTGGTGATCTTCAGGGTTGGCAAAGTTATTTTCCTTCAAAGCCCGTTTTGACGTTGGCTTATGCCTATTAGGAAAACAGGTCCCTTCGGATAGTATTAGGGCAGTTTTTCTGCACTTTCGGACGTGACTCCCTCGTATCCCGGGTACTTCTCGAAGTTACAATCAACCGGGGGCCCGGCAACAAATAAACGCCGTGGATTAATCGTAAAAACAATTAGAGGAACCGGGATAGATCTGAGGCTTCAGAGCCCGGCCGGGGCTACATCCCATGCGGGTACTGGTGCAAAAGGGACCGTAGGATAAGCTAGCAACGTACCCGCTACTGAGTCAAAGCTAGGTACTTTTACGTCCTCACGAGTCATAGGATATGCAGGATCATCTTAGGACTATCTAAAGTTTTGTGCAGCTTTTTCGTAACTAGAAAGTTTGGCAGAGAAGAGAGAGAATTGTTGATCAGGAAGTTTGCTGTATTAGTATTTGTGTAGCATCTATAGCCACCCTTCGGGGTAACACACCAGCTGCACTAACACAAGCACACTGTAGACGCTGGCGTACTTTGAAGGGATTTCAAAGTATACCTTGAAGAATACGTTGCTCTAATAACATCCTTACATGCTCCATCAGTGTGTAATGCGTTGATCTGTCCTCCAGGTGATGCTGGTGCTGTACTGGCGGATCTACATCACGGTACAGAGGCACAAGAACAGCAGCTTACGGCGTACTTACGTCACCAGGATGTCTCCTGCCGCCGCCGAGAGGACCATAGCTAATGATGCTCCCACTGGCTCAAGCGGTACGTATGTACGGAACTTTGAAAAAAGTTTATTTATTGAAAGTGCAGACAATGTCATACATGGTAAACCCATGCAGGCAGCATGGCTGATATTGGGTGCCAACACACACATGCATTAACACCTCTCATAGAATACACATGATCAACTCAAATGGCTTATAATTTCTTCGAATGAAACAACGATATTAAAGACAAACCTTATTGAGTAGAACATAAGTTACGTATCTATGTTTGTTCTTTTGGTAGTGGGCACAGTATTTATCATTTTTTATTTTATTATATTAATTCATCTTATTCTATGTTGTTTTGTTTGATCTCACTTAACCTTATCTATTTTGTTTTGTTTTTACTTTTTAAATTTTCTTTTTTTAAATTTGCTTATTTCATTTCATTTAATATAATCTAAGTTGATTTATTTTCTTTCACTCAAATTGCAACCTGTAGGGTCTGGGCCAAACGCCCATCCATTGAGCCATACCGACGCCAAAGCTATCAGAGAAAAGTGGTTAACTAAAATCTTACGATCTTCAACTCCAACATCTACTTTGATATTAGAGACCCCATATACATGATCGATATAAAATAACACATTTATTGTTGTGGTTGTGCTTTAGGTGCTGCAAACGGACGCGCCCAAACAGTGGAGAAACCCAACCAGTCAGAACCCAAACGGATATCCTTAACCAAAGAATACAAAGCCGCCAGAACTCTCGGCGCCATAGTGGGCGCCTTCATCCTCTGCTGGCTCCCCTTCTTCGTACTCGCCGTCATCAGACCGTTCTGCAACGACACCTGCCGGGTCCCGCCGGTAGTGGATGGCGTCACGCTATGGTTAGGGTATGCCAACTCAGCGCTCAACCCCGCTATATACGGCGGACTAAACAACGATTTCCGGGCCGCCTTCCGCGCTGTTATATGCTGTTCTTTAAAAGACTTAAACAAACGGAACCAGGGTATGATCATCACGAGAAACTGCCGAACGGAGATTAGAAGAGGAAGCGAAGAATCGGCATCGTCTCCTCAGGGAAGATGGACGTCTTTTAAACTGTCTTATATCACGTTCAACAGGACCCTCAGCCGTAGTAGTAACAAGAGCAGTGGGAGAAGCAACAAGCATAGATTAGCAGGAAAAAATGTACAGACAACCCGTGTATAAGAGTTTGTAAATATTGGTGTTCTATATTGGATGATTTCTGAATATCATGTTGATTGATAGATGGATATTACAGTTCTTTAATTCTTGTCATAAGTGGATAATTTAGTTCGTTATTACCAAGAGTGTTTTCCTGCCAAGAAGGTATCAGTTATACAAAGAGCCACAGAATTTATTGGATACGTTGTTTCCCTCAGACTCTTATGATGAGGGGGGATATAAACTTAGTCACAGTTGGGACCGCATTTTGCTCACTGGGGCGCCACCTAGCGGTGGACGTACAACCAGTCATCATTCATTTGAAGGCGATACAAGGACTACCAAAAAGCTGACAGGTGTCACAAAGATATGTATCATCAATATACAAAAATCATGTTCATTATCATTCGTTGTTATGATGTGTCATTCTATATTAACAATGTCTATAACTCAAGGAAGCATACGAAACGAATACTAGGTTACGAATACACTGCTGCCTATGTTGCGAATATTGTAAATGAAACATCGCGATTATTGAAACTAACGAAAATTGTGATAGGGTCGCATCATGCGCAACGATACACATAATGTATTGACTACATATAGATTGAAAATCTTTGATTGTAATCTGAAATGTGTTTTGTTTCGTATATATTCAAAGAAATCAAGTTATACATGTATATGTAGGTAAGGATACTTTCATGTATTACTTTTTCTTTTCATCTTTTGCTGCAACAAGAGTTCAAAAATCCAAAAATTACTTTTAGAATGTAGAGTTAAGATAAAATCTAACATGTAACATACTTTAACAACGTTCGCATCCAAAATGATACAATAGCGTCTAAATCCATTTGAAGGGGAAGCATGCCTTGTTCAAAATCTACAAAGTATCGTCTGAATGTCAAGTACATATGGCTATGCCATGTTGTCTCTGTTCATTGATTGTCCATGCAACATTAAATCTATTTTACATCTTATCATGACATTTCTTCTTCTTGTAAATGTAATGATGCAAAGAATGAAGTACAAGCTTGGTAACAAAGAACATTGCCCATAAAACTGGCATTAATGTACTGAATGTAAATCCGGTTAGTAGTGAATGAAGGATGATGACAACTATCAAATGTTGATGTACTCAAATCTGACGACACTGCATTATACTTGGCCGGTCTCACTGTACGGTACAGTAGTAACGCCATCCCTTGACTGCCTTCACAGGTTGTTCTAAAGGAAAACAAAATGAACCAACTATGAATGCTAGAAACATTGGAAAATCAAATTCAAACTAGTACAGGTAACTTATACAAGCAAACTCATAATGTTTCCTTTCTCATTGTCTGGCCTAACAGCCTACTGTTGTATATGTTCTTACTCAAACACATTCATATGTATGGTGACCAGCTCTGTCCTACCACTTACTACATCATGTAATCGAACTACGTATTTGCTACCTTTCGGGTAACCATGGTGACAACCGTTGACCATTGAACATATTTGCTGGGAACGGAAGAAAAAAAAAGAGGTAGAAGTAACGCATAAAAAACAAGATATTTTGCTTTAGCTTAATGAATGTAAACATAATAAAAACACCATGAATGTATTGAACACTTGCCGTCAGTTTTGATGGAGGCAATAGTGTCTGGGACTCTCTTCTTGCCATCAATTTCCTGGAAATGACATAAACATACTCATTAGCAGGTGCACTGGAAAGACATGTTCTCAGCGAGGACACATTGTGAATTTTGAAATGAAAGTGATTGAAAGGTATTGAAATACTAGTAAGTCAATGAAAGTGATGAAGGTGATAGCCCATTGAAGAGCTAATCTTCCGCTGGTCGTGACGGAGAATACAGACGATGTGAGCAGTTTTACAGGTACATTGTACATTGCACCAGCTCTTTTGAACAAGCACAATAAACAATGGACCACGGCTTAATGTCCTATATAGATCATTTCCAGTAGCGTGAATGTCGGATGACCCAAAACAGCCTGGATTCTTGTTCAATAGGCAGGGTCACTACGTAATCAATGGACTTTGCACTTTACTTTACTTTGCATTTACTATTGAGTTGGTATCATAATACTGCTCAGTGGATAAAGGTAGGTATAATTCTTCTTTACATCGAATTTCTTTTGAAAATCTTCCTTGGTGTCGTCACACAGTGTCAGGATGGCTTCCTTGAGTCGACCCCATTCGAAATCCACTCTACGATGACCTGTAAGGTAAAAGGAGACAATTTTTTTCTGCCTAACAAAGTGATGAATATTACTTGTCGTTGAAAGCTATAAAGCACACGTACAAAGGCAACGATATCAAAACCAGGCGTGGCAAATCTCTCACAGTAAATATAACAACTATATCAATTTCACATAGAACATGCTCCATAAGTCATAAACAATCACTTCCTGCCAGCCTATGGGGACCACTTTGACCAAGACAAAAATCAACCTTTCCATCCTGCCAGTCTTCGATTACACCCCCCTCAACTCCTGCCAATTTACTATCTTCAGATAACTACAATCACAGACCAACACAAACACCGAAAACAATATCTGCGTTTTTTTACGGACGTAGTGAGTAAAGATAGACTACATGCGTTGGCATTCTGTTAATACATTTTCATCATAAAGACAACAATGCTAGATAGATAACGGCAATCGCGTCAATCTTTACACAAGTTATATGCAAGAAAAATATATATTGAATCATAAATCTTCTTTATATTAGACTACAAAGCTCTTTTTGAGAGGTAATAGAAAATGAGTCTACCAAGGTCTTTGTTCAGTTCCAAACTTTCCATGTACAGCTTCCTGGCCGATTCATAGTCTTTTTTGTCGTGGTGGAATCTCCCTATCAGGTACACTGTATCAGCAATGTCTGGGTGCCTGAAATACGAAAATGGAAAATTCGTCATGTAGAAGCTGTATGATATTGTATATGCATAACACATTAGATTCTATTTCATTCACTGATAGTCTAATTGACATGGGGCCTAATGGTAATGGTCAGCAGGGTATATTCTAACTTGTAAATAGTTCCCTCTCGACCATTGACTCGATTTACATAACAATGACTAAAAGTGTTTTGGAATTTGTGTACGGGGCCTTCAAATTTCACATATTACCCACAATCCATATAGCTGCGCATGCGTATTGGAATGGCGATCAAGCTTTTCCTGTACTCACCGATCGTAATTCTTCCTGAAGATGTCCAGCGCCTGTTTCCCTTGGTTGATGGCGTTGTCGTATTCCCGTTTGGCCTGGTAGCAGCGAGCCATGTTGTAGTGTAAGAGACCACTGTTACTCTGACCCTGTAAGTGTAACGGAGGAGGGAGTCAAGGAAAATGATCTTATGTTTAGGATAGACGAGGCAGCTGATTGTGTACATATGACGTACGATGGACAGAATACCAATCAATAACAAATAAGTACGTAAAACCCATTGTATATAGATGACCCAATATAGCCCATACGGTGTCTACAATTGTGTCTAGTATCTACAGCTACAGGCCAGGGTCAGGGCTTACATAATGGACTTATAGTAGATGATCTGTTTAAAACCATATCAAAGCAGTAAGGCATTGAGCAGAACTTGCCTCGGTTTTCATCCGTTTCTCCAGATCCACTGCTTTGTCGAAGTATTCCAGCGCCTTGTCGAAGTTCTGCGAGCTGAGAGCCGATATGTTCTCCCGCGAGTAATAGAAGCCCATATCCAGGTACATGGTGCCGATGTTCATCAGGTACGTGGGACAGTCGATGTGCTGGTCAGAACCTGATAAAGACATTTTGATTAAATTATCAATTGAGCCGTCGCCATCAGCCAATCATGTGTCCCCACCTGTTCTTCACGCCAAAGTTACTAGCCAATCACGTTGTCTCCTTGGCGTAGGTGACCATCAGTCAATCAGACGCTCCCCAGTTGTTGTTCACGACAACGTTACCAGCCAATCACGTCGCCTCTTGACCGTGAGTGGCGATGTGATTGGATACTACATTTGCCACCAAAACTTAGGTATCTGATTGGCTGACGGCTGATCAGCGCTAGCCATTTACAGGACGGACAGTATGCTTACAGACCGAAATCTGTGTACTTGAATTTGTGCTTGAGAAGTTTTTCGAAAATTTAACGAAATCTTATAAGTGTGATCCCAGGATCTTTCTGGTAACATATAATTCTCAAAGTAAAAAAAAAAAACCAACGCGGTGGTTATCACCCGCTCCTTCATTAATATTGATATAAAAAGGGAGTGAAAACGCTCTATTTTTCAAATATCTTTACATTCATTATTCATATCATTATACCTAGAATGCAAAAAGATGGCGCACCTATTGCTTTTTGGACCATCTCATATGCCTGTCGGTGCCGCTCCAGTCCCTGGTTGAGAATGTTCATGTAGGCTAGCGGATCGCTGTCCACTGTTCGGGCGTGGTGGTGGTGGGCATAGCCCAGGGAGTTCACCGTCCTAGCGGTCATTATGTCATCTCCTAAGATCTGAAGTAAAGATGAATAGAAGTCTGTGAAGACAAACAAACGAACAAACAAACAATACCTCAATGAAACACACTTCGTTAATGCTAATGTTACTATTATTGTTAGCATGTTGTCATATGACCATGAAGAGCTGCTACCCTATTCTCGGTTGCAAAAGAGATAAAACGTATATGTGTGGTGGCCCAGCAACACAACTTTAGTCGTATTTCTTAATCATCGTTAGCGTACGTAAGCAATGGAATCACAGGGTTTTGCGTTGTTGTCTTTCTCGGCCGCCGTAGAAATGCACGACATAGAACTTGTGCTTTCAATGTTCACGTATATCTGTGTGGATAATATTTCATACCTCCGACTGAATCTCAAGGGCCTTCTGTAGCTGCTGAACATTTTCTTCATACTGCCCGAGCTGACTGGAATACACTCCTGGAACAGACAGCATCAAGCACACAACATACGAATCTTCCGCCATGAACTTAATGCAGAAACGTAGGCATCATAATGAAATAAGCTTAAAGGTAAAAGTTACTCATCATGTATTGTTTATGATATGCTTACTCGGATGCGTATTCGGAAGTGCATACGAGTTTATTGTTTGACAGGCGTAGACATGTACCTTCTACGTAGTGATAGCGCGCGAAGCTGAGTCGGATGGTCTCCCTCTCTTTATTTGGCAAGTCCTGTAGGGTTTTGAACGCCTCGTCCAGAAACCGCCGGGCTGCCTGGAAACTCTGGTTCTGCAGGATGTTCTCAGCCAGCCAGCACATCATCTCTGCAGCGCACTGCCACTTTCCCTAAAAACAGACCCATTTTATTTGCCCTAAAGTAACCAATTTCCCTGAAAGCAATCCATGGAACTGACTCAAACTGGACGTTTTGAGTGACTAGAGTCTAGTCATAACAGCAGAGTCTACTGACTCAAACTAAGCATATTCAGTCAAGTGATTCAATCGAGATATTTGCCTCAATGACGATATCGTAAATCTTAAGTAAGTTCACTCACAACACACTTTGTACTAAGACACACTGTTGGCCCAAGATACTCCGGTCTGTCAGGAATTAGAACCTACACCTTTAGATTCAAAAGCCCTAGTTACAAGATCACCTTACCTCCTATAGCCAGCATGATGGTGACACAATTCATAGTCTTACCTGCTCTTTCGCAGCGTTCATACGGCTGTTGTAGAACCTGATCCGTTCGTCCACAGTCAGCATCTGTTCCAGTAACACCCCTACTGACGCCTGATGGGCGCGTTCTGGCTCATCAGCCGGGTCTAGCCAGAACCGGTCATCACCTTCTTCATGTAGGATCCTGAAAAATGCAATTGATGGTATTTTATTGAAGAAATAAAGATAGAAAGAGACAAACAAACACAACACAGACGTAAACAACTGGACCTCTAACCTTCATTGACAATACAAGCAAACAAACAAAAACACTCTTGGACATCGCATTACCAATGGTAACACACAAGCCAAATATTTTCTTACCTCAATGACAGACAACAGTAGGTCTTTATCTTCAAGATGTGTGCTGTGTGTATGTATAAGTGTGTGTTAATTAGTACGTGTGTGCTTAGTAGTACATGCAAGTACATATGCATGCATGTGTGTTTGTATGTGTGTGTGTTGTGTATCTATACATGTGAGTTAGTTCGTGTATGTTTGAGTGTTTATGTGTGTATGTTGTCTCAATAAAGCTTGTTGTGTCTGTGTTGTGTGTGTGTGTATACATGTTAGTGCACGCACACGTGTGTGTATGTGTGCATGCGTTCGTGTCCGTGTCCGTGTGTACCAAGCTGCAGTACCTTTCACGTTCGTCGGTGGTCTCCCCCACCACCAAGTGAAGAAAGTGGCTGAAGTTTGCAGAGTCGTCGTCGTACTCTTTCAGCGCTGTCTCCAAGTCTGACTTCATGGTCTTGGCTACATCGCGCATGCGGCGTTCATAGTACTGTCATTTGGTACAAATAAGAAATTTCACATAGTATGGATATTCATGCTACTTTTCTAAGTGCACTAGTGGCTATACATAGCTACTCTTCGCCGCTAGTCGGCGCTTTGGAGATGAAATGCAACCCAACATGTGATTGAGTCTATAGCCCCCCTATCACTGTTTAGGACTGGTGTAGGTTGTCTGATCCAGATGTTCTCTTAGGTCCTAAATCCAGTGTATACGTATCTTCATGTTAATAAATCGTCGCGTCAACTAGATATGTTAGTGCCTTTATATTCCGATGTAGCTTAATGAATATTTAATGTAATGAAAAAAATCATAGTTTGAAACTTTTTTTTTTCAAAATACATGCCTTGAAAATTCGACTTAAATAATCTGAAACCTACTCTAAAACCATTGGCACCAACTCGAAAGGTAACCGTCTATAGCTGTACATGTCGTCCAGTATGTTCAAACAAAAGGTTGTTTAAATGTACCGTTTTAAAGCGGTATTCTGCTTTCTCGATTGTCTGGCCGACGCCGAAGTTTCTGTTGACACGCAGGGAAGACAGGAAGGTGCGGAGCAAATCATGCATGTCGTACCGCGAAGGGCCAACAGGGGACGCACTGCAACAGTGAAAGGGCAGTAATAAGTAGAAATCCACTGTTGCGAGATATCAAACTGTTGTAAAAGAACAAGTTTACACAACTGACATCTGCTATTACTGATCCGCTATCCTGATGGCAACGTTACACCAGCAATATCATCTCAAAGATAAGCACAGATTACATCTTGATACTATAGGGGAATGGTTACAGTTCAGGATATCTTCTACGGATATATTTGTGAATATGTCGTACAAAACTTAGCTGTCTAGATTGTTCTTTTCTGGAAAGGCTGCCCATGTAAGGCGAAGGTTGGTTCTTTCACGATCTTGTTGAAAATTCTTCGACGACAAAATCGCTTATCGACCAAGAGTTTGACAGATCTCTCAACAAGTTTCAGAGAAGAGTTTTGATCACGTTTTATGTGTTTTGCTATCTTTTTGCCTATATTTTAGCGTCTCGCATCATATTACAATAGTTAAATCAAGGGTATCACAATTTCAATTTCGGTCGCTTAATGCTCTTTAAAGGATAAACTGTGTACCAAAGGGACCAAAACAAGCCAACTCCTCAGCTCTAAGGCCAACATACTCCCAATGGGATTTTACACAGGACACCCTGAGAAAGACTTTCTCAGGGTCTATTAAACTCTGTGGTACAATTTCCTTGGGGGCATGTTGGCCCTGGCCTGTGTAGGTCCTGGAAACTGTCGACGGCATCCAGGCTAGTAAAATTGGGGCCTAACTGCTGTTTCGGTTGGGGGGTACTGACCTGATCAGGTTACGCATCTTGAGTTCCCATAGGAGGAAGCCGACCTTCCTGCCGCTGTCCAGGACCTCCTCAGCAGCCTCCTCAGTGAACGGTCCGGCAAACACGGAGATCTGCACCAGCACGTGGCGCAGCCGCTCGGGCAGGGAGTCGTAGGCTTGCAGCATGAACTCACGGATCTCTTTGATGTTCTTTAGAATAGAAAAAGACAAGACCAAATATTTAAAAAAAAAAAAGATGTTTTTTTTTTTCTAGATCGGGATGGACGATTTCGCATGATAGATGTTCAAAAACAAGACAAGGAAATACCCATACAACATGAAAACTACGTGAGTTTCTCGTTGAGATGAAATCCAGTGAATAATAAACAAGAAGGCAAGATCATCCCTGGATGGGTTTACCTGTAACGTTTGGAGCCTGTTCAACATGTCCTCTGGCTTGACGGTGCCGTCCCGAAGTTGACTGCAGACGACCTTGATCGCAAGAGGCCAATTTCCGCATCTAGGGGGAACATCCCAGCAGCAATCGTTAGAAATACGTACATGCATGGTAACTTTGCATTCTAGACAATCATGCCTATCATAAGGTTAGAAGATATAAAGTTACATAACTAGACTATTGTTGAGTGTAGTTAAGAAATCTGTATTCATCGCCTCCATTTCTTTGAACAGAGACGGGGGCTGATATAGACTTCCAACCACCTTTGACCCGATGCATGACGTCATACTTTTGAAAGATGACGTCGACTTGTCCAGAGAAACCGAGACCATGGTTTACAAGACTACCAGAGGCCTGTTGAGCATTTGACAGTGAACCCTTGTTTTGGGGTAGAGTTACGTCCTTCTTTTATGATAGAATGACAAAGGTACCTATCGGCCAAGATTTTGGCATCGTCGGGAGATATAACGTCCCTCCCCGCCAGCTTGCGCACCAGCTCCACCCCTCCTTCCCGCAGCACGTCCAGCTGGCACAGGATCAGGTTACTGAACGGGGATTCCTGCTCATCGTCAATGAGATGGACTCGGGTGGTCACAAATATCTGGATCTGAAAAAAAAGGATACAAACCTTGTTGGAAGACTTTTGAGACAAAGCGCTTTTGAGACAAGGATGACATTTTGGCTGGACTGGGCTATATGGAAATCAAGATTGGTAAGCTTCCCTGTGTAAAGTTAGTGATGATGAAATCTAAGAAGGACGAGGCTATTGACAGTATGTTCCCATCGATACGAATTTGTCTGCACAATAATGTCAAACTCAATGCATTGCGTCCAAATACAGAAGAAAACATAAAAGGACACTCAAGGAAATATGAAAAAGCAAGATAGACTTAAAAATGGTAACGATGTGAATATTTGGTGTATATATATATTGGTCTGAACCTGATCGTTTTCTTGCTTTTCAAAATTTGCCAGAGTCTGCAGGAATTCCTCTCTAGTGTCCCTTTTCTCCAGTAATCCATCTGCGTTGTCAAGAATGAGGACAGCCACTGTATAAAAAATATGCGATAAAAGTTCATAAGCATAACTCATTTTTGTTTGTTGCTGTTTTTTACCTTTTTTGATCAGCTATGTAATTGTACTAGTACACCAACACCACCGACCTGTAGCTAAGAGCAGTAGAGAACGTTCCTAACCTCCGCTTTCATGATTACGTCACATTTCCAAAACGGGGCCTGGTCGGGCTATTTGTGGAAACGAAAAACATAAATGTATACGTAAAAATGTACACAAATAACGCCCACGACGTTCCTATTTACGTCTTGTGTATTTTGGTGCCTTTTGTATCATATTTTATGTTCCCGAAAGCTGGAAGGAAGAAGAGACACGGCCCGCCAGACGCCAAATCGGTATAATGTACAAACCTGCAGCCATGGAGTCAAAAAAGACCTTCTTTGATCATTGAAATATAAGGTTTGCAAATGCAATACCAAACTTGACTGACCAAAGCTAGTCTAAGCCTTGCCTTCTACCTCACCTTGTCCGCTGTAACTCCGGATCGTTTCGTACACCCTCTCTTGCTCACAGTCGATCAGTGGGTAGCCAAACTTCCGCATGATCGTCAGATGCATATTTTCTACGCTTGTCAACTACAACACGAGCAACACTGTGTCAATTCTCTCATGCGTAATTTCTATTTAATATACATCTTACGATAGTTTTGTTACACGAGTTACGAAGTCATTGACATTCGGGTTTAGTTTTTCAAAATGTATTGTCAGCTGGCATAGGCAATTTTATAACTAATAGATAAGGTAGCCGACCGACTTCCAACTGACAGATGGCATTGCCTTCTAGCTCGAGCTCCCAAGAAAAGTCTGAAGAGGGTCGAGAGGCCGTTGTCGGGTATGTTGAATACTCCAGGCAGATTTACCAGAGGCAAAAGATCTAGATAGTATCAAAGCTGGCCAAGAGGTACAGCCGGCCAAAGGGAGTACCTTTTTCCTTGGCCAGCTTTGACACTATCATATAGCACTGGTATATCTGCCTGGAGATTATTAAATTCTGATTATTTAGTTTTCTGATGGAAATATAGCACTGTACCTCTCGCAGATCAATAAAGATTTCGTCTCTGTCTAGCCGTGCGCATGCGTGGTGTGCAAAAGTAGTTTTCCCAACCCCGCCGAGGCCGGTGATGCTGACCACCTGTTAATATAGAAAAAATATATGGTTAAGTAACACAAATCTGCAGTTCCTATGGAAATCGGTAGTCGTACTTTCTGCTGTACTGAGCAAAAAGGATGATTTCCGATGTGTAAATCCTACGCTTATATTTTCCACACGCGGCATTGAAAATATTGAGTAGCAGCGTTTTATTTTATGTATTTGCTTGGGATATGATACATCGTTCTACGTTACACTTCTTGGTGCACATAACACATAAAATCGGTTTCTACCCCTCAACCGAGACGAGGGCCGATACCAACTGCTGCGCACCTTTCACCCGTTGCTGACGTCACACTTTTGCTCAGACTGTGGAATGAGGAAAAACCGTATAGTATTTACAAAGAACACAAAAACGCAAAGGAGTATTGCTTAAACCAAACCTTCACGTGATCCCTTTGGTCGGCGTCGATCTTCTCCAGTAGAGCATTCATGTCATCGTCTCGCCCCACTAGGTCAAGGGTCACGTGGTCTCGTTGAAGATTCTCTTCATTTTCTAACTCGATTTTGTAAGCGTCTATGTCATCCTGTAGTACAATATTTATACAAAAAATAATTTTGTGTACTTCAGCATTCTCTGAGATTTCAAGTATTCGATACAAGACAAAACATAACTTTAAGTCCAATTTCAAGGATACGACTTTAATGCTTAATCACCTTGTCTTTGTCTTTGTCTATTCCTTTTCTGCGTTTCGTTTGCAGTTTTCCCCATAAGATTGTTTGCTACAAAGCCATGGTCCACTCCCCACTGCAATTTGATTTAACTTATAAGCGTTTTTAGAATGACGGTTTTAAACTTATTTCTCCTTTAAGGTTTACGTAATATTATCATAAATCGTTATACGTTTCTTCTCTGTATACTTGAGAGCATATACATCAACCGGCAAGGGAAATAATATTTAAACGAAGAGATGATTTTCTGTATTTTGTTGATCGATCTTAATCGTACCTCGAAGTACTTCCTGTCGAAATTCTCCGTTGACTCCAGCAGTTGGAGGATGTATTCAAGTCTGTCGTCATCATTGTCTCCGATCAGATTTTCTTAGAGAGAAAATGCCATCATCATTATGATATTATATATCTTTCATCTGACATATAAGTAGGTATTTTTTGTTAGGGTTGATCTCAGTTATTCTGTTGTTTGAATACACGGAACCATATACATGTACTAGTATGTAGATAACGTTCAACAGAAACTTAACCGCAGATGGCTGAACGTTTCTTTTTATTACGTTAGAATAACATAACACTGAACGCATGGAATTTATGATAAATAGCTAGAGTGAACGATATTCTTGTCTATCATTTTCTTAATACATGTACCTGGAAATGTTTGTTTTACGTATGAAAGAAATAATGTATATATTTTTCTGATACCTTCCTCCAATTGCAGAAACACATCCAGGGCACTGCCGCAGCTTCTATACCTCTCTCTTCTCTCATGGTTCTGAGTATCCCACAATAGGGATTTTATAGTCTGAAAAACATCATTAAAAAATAGCAATCTCCACTTCTACATTAGAATCTAACATTCACACACACGTGCACACACACACACACACACACACACACACACACACACACACACACACACACACACACAAATAATTAATAGATTCCATGCCCATTGTGGTTTTCTTTGGTACTGCAGCAGAGGTTTTTGAAGAAGTTTGGGCCCTCTAGCAGAATTGGGAACTGCAGGGGAGTTTCTGTTCCAAACAGGATAGGACAACGTAGGACTGTGTATATTCACTTCAGATAGCGAGCACCCTGGCATCCGTTGTGCATTCTTGACATGCATGTTTACGACTGACTCTTTCAATATTTACCTGAGTGTCTGACTTAATTGTCCAAAAGTCTTTTGATGTGCAAACATCTACGCAATATTCTAAACTCACCTCGAGGTCTTCGTCCTCCATAGACAGGGAGATCTTCTGCAGAAGTCTCCGGAAGGGCGTTACCAGCGGAATCAGCTGCGATTTGCGAAGGTTCCGCTTGGAGCGTCGTGGGGTCGGTTGCGGCATCGTATCAAACTTAGAGTACGTTAGACACGATGTTGGATGCCCAATGTGGACTTGGATCTAGGCCGTGAGGAATTGAGTGGGTATGTAAAACAATGTTGGAACAAAGACTTCTGTTTCCGTTTATCATATATTACAATGGGATCAGATGTATGTGGCGTCATGTTTGGCGCACTGACTGGTACGGTAGAGTGTTAGACAAAGGGGTCCCGAGTTCGCTACTTGCTGCCCCATACGCGACCTTTGTAAAAATGCCTGACTTCGGTCGGGGAGGTAAAAGGATACTCGTTTACCTTCTATCTATACTTTGTATATGGCATTAATAAAGTACGTTACGAACTTGAGTCAGTGCCACATTGTCCTCGTCTGTCCAAAATTAAAAGCAAATAAAAGAAAAAACATCTAGATGTTTGTGTTTCTTTTTCAAAGGAAGACCAACAGTTAACAACTTCCACAACGCCACCACACCACCTAAGGTGTAACAGTAAATGCGTTAGAAATACCCGACGGGCAACGGTCGTACTGTGTATAGTAAACATAATGCAAGTTCAAATGGTTGAAAGTCAATGGCATGGTGTTCATTACAGCTTCAACAACAACAAGGCTAACCAAAACATGTATTGAGTTTATCTACCGGTACCGGACCGTTACGAGTAAAGTATTCCTAACACTATAAAGCTTTTCACTGACAGGACCAGGGCGTAAAGTGTTAAAGTTGGAATGTACATGTTTTCAGTCCTTTACATTCGTTAATGGTATATAAAAAGGTATCATATACTGTATTTAGCACCTTTTGGAAAGGATCAGTACAATAGATATGAATGTTATAGTCATTTCTCGAAGGGGTATAGTCTTATTTACCTTATAAATTTATTTACAGATATCTATCGGTTTAATATGTGATATGAATGTTTGTAAAATAAGGTAAATATGACTATGCCCCGTGGTGAAAAAAGTAGATAATGTAACTCAAGCTAATTTATGGACAAATTCTTACATATATTACTCACCATTGATACAGATTAATTTCTTTCGTCATTTTATAAAAAGAGCAATCATATTGATTTGTACCATACAGGTTTATATACATGAGGGAATACATTACAGTGAAATAGTATTAGCGTTAGTGATAGCATGCAGACGTTGTTGTCACAGAATGAAACATGGCGAACTTTGAGGACTGCATGCATATAATTCTTTCATGATCCTAGTTGGGAAGAATAATTAGAAGAACATCAAGTTAATATCCACCCCGTCCATGTCTAAACTAAGGGACACCCAAGCCCAATGTGGTGATAATGAATCTAAGGTACAGTGGCGAACTTAGGGCCTCAGTTATGTACATCTTATGTCACGTATACACCGGAACGTAATGCTAATGGTATAGTCTAATGTGTTTACGAAGCGCCTCCTTACGTATCCGTTAAATATCTTTCCTTCTAATTGATATCGTCAATTAACGATGATAAGCTCAGGTGTTCTTAAACACAAAACCATTGGATTAGCAAAAGTCCTTACCTGTTCAATCAAGAGTCCGTCTTGTCTGCTTCCCACGTTTTGGCGGTCTGTTGTCCAACCCGGAAGAAAACTCTGTCACCAGAATTTCATACACACTTGAGTTTAGGCGGGAAACTTGGGGCTAAGTCCTAGATGATATGCTGCCTCTCATTTGTCACAGTATAATGTGAATGCATAGAACAATGCACACCTGGTAGCCAATGGCAGGTGTTTTTACAACATTGAACTTTGGTCATATGGTGAGTAGCATGCCGGGAAGGTGTGCAAGTAAATGGCGCGAAAAGGTCACCTATTGTTGTTTCAGTCCGCGTCAATATGTGTAAACATGATTGCATCGGCTTTTTTAAGAGTTTGTTTATTGTTTCGTTGAACCCGGCTGGGATTTATACTATGGACGACAAACCGGCCTTGAATACCATGTAGCATTCCAACAAGCCAAAAGCTGAGACCCTGATATGTTATATTTATAAACCTCCTTGCTGAAACAGACCATTGATTGTGGACTAGTTTAACGAGTCAGTGGATGTTTGATAAAAAGATTATCCCTGGCGGTGCGGTGGTACGATACTTGGTGCACGTACATTGTTGTTTATGTCCAAAGCACGGTGCTTTTATTTCATCATCATAGCAAAAACATATTATAACTTTATTGCACAACAATTGTACAAGGTACAAAATATGGCATCTACATAACTACAGTTCTATAGCTTAACTTAAGGCTTATCTAACTAATACAGGAGTTGTAGTATGGGATACGTTTCTTACAATCATTGGAGGCTTTTTCAATCATTTGAGGAATTTCTAATGTCTAAACCTTCATATCTAACGTTAACGTTAACGCTATCCTGGATTCCAGACCCCAGCCCGATCTCAATACGATGATATCATGCAAGACAACGTTAACCTTGCCCTGTGTATTACTTAGCCCTGGAAACAGTCTGGCATCCAGGCTAATTGCCTCATTTTAGTAGGATAGTCACTTCGTCAAAGTCTTGACAAACGCTCCTAACAGCAATGGCCATTTTCTTCTGTAAATCAAACCTCCATACTTTATCAAATACAATGAATAATATTTTTTTAAACATCAATCATTAACGTAAATACACACATGCACTTTTAAAGGCCAGTCGGGATTAGTCTATAACAACGTATTTCTTTATTAAAACAATATTCTTAGGTAAGATTAGTCCTTTGTCCATCAGTCCTTAACAATGAATGGTCCAGAAAGACTTTGATAAAAACTTCATAACTATCACACATAAGCACATAGATTATTTATTAGATGTAAATAAGAATTGTGTTTTTTTTAATGGTGTTTCTAAAAGAAGAGGGCATATAACATCAATCATCGCAAGAATGGCATATCTATCGTACGTAAGCTAACGTTAGATGTTGGTGTCATATACGGTCATGGTGTTGGTATTGTGCAATCTCAATAGACCTTGCAACGTTTCATGACTCAAAAACGATACGCATCTATATTTCCACGTAATAACTAACATAAGAATGCCACAAATTACAATATTCAGCGTTACGCAACATATTCATACCATTTATCCATAAAGAATACGCCTACGTGACGTTTTCATACAAACTTCAAGAAGATTTATTTTGTTCACGTGACCAGGTGGGAAACCCCTTCACCAAAGTCCAACCGCAAGCGCATTGATACATGAATATCTTTAATATTCCTTTTCCTGTGAAATTATTGACTCAAATTGTAACTTTATCAATATTTATGTGATTTTATTCTTATTAGTTCGTATATTTGTGTCGTAAAGCCTACTCTGACGTAAGATTTTCCGAGAAATCTTTGAACTATTTTGTGACGGCGGCCATTAGCTTTGTGATCCGGTCCCACATAAACAGAAGAGAGCAAGCTCGGCGCAGACAAAGGCTAGCTGTTGTGTATTGCGGTGGACTGCGGCGTACTTTTTACAAAATTGTGCGGTCAAACAGTGATATTCCACGGAAATATACATTTCGGTGAGTATTAGCTTATCTGTACTCTTGAAATGTGGGGGTTTACGTTTGAAATTCGGTCTAGAAAATCGAACATATCTGGTGTTAGCGTCTGTAACGTTGTGAAAGAGGCCGCTGTCTGGCCGCCATGATTTTTGTCCGTCGACGAAAAATTTCTGTCATCTTGAAGATTTCCTGAATTTTCCCCGCCCACATTCACTCTCTGACTGATATTCTCCAGGCACAAGCATTAACATGGATTTAGTGGTGTATTTATGGTCTTTTAGTGGTGAAAAACGCTCTTCTGTTGGTAGAAATTATGTTCTTTTTGTGTGGGTTTTGGCTGTTTTTTTCCACAACAGCCTTGGAACGAGGGCGTTCGGTGCGGTCGGCTGACCACGGATACTCTACAAACTTGTGCTTCTAGGGCGAAAATGAACAAACCAGACCTGTTTTCATAAGGATATTCTATTAGAAAAATTAGAAGGCAAATACCAGCGTTTTCACACTTCGTTGCGTTAAGTAATTATACTGTTTTTTCTAGGTGTTGACCTCGTTTTTACGAGAGGGGAGGGGGGTGGCCACGTCATACTTTGTTGTTTACACCAAGTATTGGTTTACGCTTTGCAAACATTTCATTCAAACATATTGTTCTGTGTTGTACGTAAGAAAAAAAAACGGTATTCTGATGAAATCGTCAAAGAAATCGTCGAATTTCACAAGTTAAACAGATTTTTTTTCGTCAAGGCTTTGCAAATTTATGTATGTTTACAGGATGTTGGGAAGTGTTTCTCTGCCTTTTGATTGACAGCTGTAGTTAATTGGATTAGAAACTCATAACTCTACTTGTCAGATAATTGTTGGATGGAAGCTATGGCAAAATTGTTGTACCCAGGGCCAAAAGATACAATGAAGGTATTTGGTCAAAACAACTACTATTCTCTACGATATGGATAATATTTGAAAAAGCAAAGTACAATGTACAAGTAAGATTAGGAAAACAATAAGGACTTCAGATGTTTTTAACAACAAGAACAGCAATATGTGATTTACATAGATTTGTATTGTAAAAATTTGTATGCAAAAGCAACAAAGAAAGTGGGGATATGAAAGAAATCCTCATGAGGCACATGAAAAATGAGCTGTCAATGTGGAAAAGAATTGTTTGAAAAAAAAAGACATTATGATTTTGAATGGCTTTCAGCAGTATGTAAAAGTGGGGAAGAAAGGAAAACAATGGTGGTAGAAATCAGTTAGATCTGACAATTTTTCATGGTCTTGGCATGTTTTCTAAAAGCTTCAAGTATACAAAAAGTGTTTGAAAGGAACATTTTGTATTCATGTCTTGAAAACTACGGCCATATGATGCGTTGGATAAACCTATACCTCGATCTCCGAAGTTAAGCAACATGTAGTCCAGTCAGTTCTTAGATTGGTGACCAGCCGAGGACGACCGGATGCTGTAGCCAACCAAGATTGGTCATATTTCCACAAAATCGGGAGGGACGTAAAACGGATCCCATGCTCAATCATGAGTCAATGAAGGAAGAAAATAGAGCAATTTGAAGATTAGAAATGTCAGTGGCTGCTATGAAGCCCACTCAGTCATGCAGAATGCCTGATAAAGATGTGACCGCCGTTACCTTTAAAGTTTAAGACTTGGGTAAATGTCAATCTGAAAAGAATAGCTTGAAATACATAAAGAGGATGCCTAAAGACCAAAGCAATGCAAATGGTGAGTAGAAAGTAGGGCAGAATGAGATAAATGTCAACTGAGCCAAATTTTACAAACCTGTTGACCAAAGAACTAGCCTGGGTACCATCTAAAGAGTCCAGCGCCCGTCCTTCTGTTGAATTTTGCAACTGGGGACGGAAAAAAATTCCCCTTTCCGTCCTCTGTGATGGAAAAAATTGATATGTAAAGATATAAAAAAAAACTGAAACCCTTGTGTAATTTTTCACCAAAATAGATGCTGTTGAACAGCTTAGTCTGCCAGCAAAATTTGTACCTTAAAATGCAGGAAAAAGCGTTTCAGAGGGTGATATATCAAAATTTTAGAACACCCTAGGAACATCGTGGGCCTTTGAATTCATTGCTAAATAGGATTCAAAACCAAGGGGACGAAAAATGATTTCAGGATGGGTACAACCGGTACCCTGGAGCGAAGTACTATCCAGATGGAACTGAAACTACTAAAGAACTAGACTTGATGTCTAAATGGGACATTAAGTTATACAATGGACACCATATGGTTGTTCCTTACATGACGCAGGAGGCACCACTTAAGTCACAATGGTTTTCAAATAAGTGAATGCGAAGACTTTTTGAAGGGCCGTACTGCCTTAAAAGAAATGGCAAGTTTGCAATGGTGATTCACTGTCTTTTGTGATTATATTTTTAGGCATTGTGGCTTTTCATGACAAAAGAATATGATGTGGGTAATATGCAGAATGTAGAAACATGTGCACATCTTCCCATGATTACACATGGCTCGCTCATACATGTAATAAAATGTCTTATGCGCAGCACACAAAGAAGGCACGTCATATTTACCCCTTGGACAACTTTCATCATTCTTAAACATTGCTTGCTTACTAATGGGAAATTCACCATTCTTTTTTGTGGATGCTGTAAAAAAGAAGCCGTACATTGTACGTGTGTTTTATGGGTTATCTTGGAGCAATTTTTTTCTCTAATCAGACGCTCTTCTGGTAGATATGCCAATGGTGCAAACAGATCCTAATCACTATCTGTCAAATTTCAGAAATTCTATGGACAGAGATCTCTACACTTAGAATTTGCAGTTCTTGCATGTTTTCATCGTTAAGATGGTGATAACATATGGAAGAAAAGACATGCATAGGAGATACATATCTACAATTCTACGTCGTGTATGTTGAAGTACATTGAAGTATGTGTACAAATGTCAGCCCACTCATGGCAAGCCTATTTGATGATGTTTTTCAGGATTGTGTTGAGTGACGTACATGTGCAGACAACTCATCGACATGAGAGGACCAGTAGAAACACAGGCAAGAGAGGAGGTTCCCGAGCAGGAACAAGGGTTTGAGGACTTCCTATGGATGGAAAATGAGGAGGACTATGATAGACAGGTAAGACATAGCCAAATTTTAGGACATTTGGAAAGTTTCACGAACATGTACCATATTAGGAGCAGGACTCAAACTGAGTCAAAGTAAATTTTTGGAAATTGGTGTGCATGCATACCTAACTTAAAAATGTACATGTAGGTGCACAACATTATTTCATAAGATAAGTAGGAAATAGTTAACTATTTGCAAACCTTTCTCTCTTTTAGTTGACGCACCCAAAATTGGAGTGTTGCTCTCAATTGTTGACTCTGATGTAAAAGGTTCTTATCTTCAATGGTTAACAACTACTTATATTCTTTGCATTTATATCATCAGGGAAAAATAGGAATACTGTCATTGTATCACTCCCTCTAGCATTTTGAAATTTGCAAAAGAAGTTGGGTTTATAGCAGTTATTCAAAGCTAGAAAATGACTGTGCACTTGATTTTTTTTCTGTGCACCAAAACATTTTGGTTTGGTGCATTATTGCAGTGCACCTATTCCCTAAAATGAATTTCAAACCCTGTTTAATCTTATCCTTCACCAGGCTTTTAGCTAAGATTTTATTATAGGGGGTCCAAATTTCTTTCTTCAGTTGTAGTAAGTGATATAGGTGCAAATATGGAAGGGGGGCCCAGGGGTATCCATCTTCTATGCTGCAGAGTTTTAGAGAATTTTAAGTTAAAGTGACCATTCCAAGGTATTCAATCAATCAATCATTCGCAGGCATCATAGTCAGATGCATAGTGGCTACAGACATTGACAGTTTGCGGCAGATCGGTCTAAAGGGCAAATCACTGTCAGAGAGGTCACAGTTGGTTCATCAGAATTGTTTGCTTCTCAATTGATCTGCTCCCCAGTCTAAGGATGTCTAGTGTGTCCCATTCTTATTTTTAGAACAGTGCCCCTAAAAACCTGCCCTCAATGGTTTGTTTCCCAGGTTCTGCAGGAGTTGTGGGAGGAGGACTTCTTGGAGCAGTGTTTCCAGGAGATGATGCATGAAGAGGAGGCCAGAATCTGTCCAGGCTGGCAGGACGAGCAGCAGGCACCGCAGCAGCAGCAGCAACAACAGCAGGCACCACTCCCTCAGTACCGGTACCCAGGGTAAGATAACTTACTGTTTAACAGTTACAGGCACCACTCCCTCAATACTGGTACCCAGGGTAAGATAACTTACTGTTTAACAGTTACAGGCACCACTCCCTCAGTACCGGTACCCAGGGTAAGATAACTTACTGTTTAACAGTTACAGGCACCACTCCCTCAATACTGGTACCCAGGGTAAGATAACTTACTGTTTAACAGTTACAGGCACCACTCCCTCAGTACCGGTACCCAGGGTAAGATAACTTACTGTTGAACAGTTACAGGCACCACTCCCTCAGTACCAGTACCCAGGGTAAGATAACTTACTGTTTAACAGTTACAGGCACCACTCCCTCAATACTGGTACCCAGGGTAAGATAACTTACTGTTTAACAGTTACAGGCACCACTCCCTCAATACTGGTACCCAGGGTAAGATAACTTACTGTTTAACAGTTACAGGCACCACTCCCTCAGTACCGGTACCCAGGGTAAGATAACTTACTGTTTAACAGTTAGTACTGTAGCAACAACAGCAGGCACCACTCCCTCAGTACCGGTACCCAGGGTAAGATAACTTACTGTTTAACACTTAGTACTGTAGCAACAACAGCAGGCACCACTCCCTCAGTACCGGTACCCAGGGTAAGATAACTTACTGTTTAACAGTTAGTACTGTAGCAACAACAACAGGCACCACTCCCTCAGTACCGGTACCCAGGGTAAGATAACTTACTGTTTAACAGTTAGTACTGTAGCAACAACAACAGGCACCACTCCCTCAGTACCGGTACCCAGGGTAAGATAACTTACTGTTTAACAGTTAGTACTGTAGCAACAACAACAGGCACCACTCCCTCAGTACCGGTACCCAGGGTAAGATAACTTACTGTTTAACAGTTAGTACTGTAGCAACAACAACAGGCACCACTCCCTCAGTACCGGTACCCAGGGTAAGATAACTTACTGTTTAACAGTTAGTACTGTAGCAACAACAGCAGGCACCACTCCCTCAGTACCGGTACCCAGGGTAAGATAACTTACTGTTTAACAGTTAGTACTGTAGCAACAACAACAGGCACCACTCCCTCAGTACCGGTACCCAGGGTAAGATAACTTACTGTTTAACAGTTAGTACTGTAGCAACAACAACAGGCACCACTCCCTCAGTACCGGTACCCAGGGTAAGATAACTTACTGTTTAACAGTTAGTACTGTAGCAACAACAACAGGCACCACTCCCTCAGTACCGGTACCCAGGGTAAGATAACTTACTGTTTAACAGTTACAGGCACCACTCCCTCAGTACCGGTACCCAGGGTAAGATAACTTACTGTTTAATAGTTAGTAGGTCTTGTTTATGTATTCTCTAAAAGAGCCTGGTAAAAAAAAAATAAAGGGGACTGCAAATCATGTTTTTAGATTGATTATAAATTTCCTTCTATCGATCCCACCTGACAGATAACGTATTTGATTTTAAAGCTTGTTTTATAGCTGACTGTTGATAGGGAATTTTTGGCATCTGAGTGATATTTTGGATGTGTAGGCTTGTATTCCTGCAAATCACATACAGTGGCTATTTTGAGCCCCAGAAGAGTTCAAATGCTGATGTTTAAATCTTGTCAAAAGAACTGTTAAATGTTGGTGTATTATATCCCAAAACTGTGCATGTAATACAAGTGTAGTGAACAATTGGCTGAAAGTTTTGTTCTGTACAAATTTTTCAGTGGCAGTGTTTCCCAGCCCTGTGTGGCAGTGAATGGTGTGCACCCCCCTGTCAATGGAGTGTGCTTACAGATGGAGAACCTGCAACTGGCAGAGGCACAGCAGCCCAAACCAGAGGTTCGTAATGTTACTTGTATTGTATGCACGTGTTCTCGCCAGGCCTTTTTGGCGTACCAGGCCCCTACACTGTGATCTGGATCCCTTATGCATAGCATAAAAGCTAACTTATCATGAAAGCATGCCAGAGAGACTAAGAGTCGTGTATAATAATGAGCTCATTTACATAGATGCTAATTTGCATGATGTGTATTCAAGTTTAGGTTGTGCATTATTGAATCATCACTGAGACTTTTGCAGCAGTCTTTTTACATAGTGAATATATATATGCCAGTATCATACATGATATTGCATATACTCAGGAAGACTTTGGGCAAACCCAAGCACCTCTTGTTGCTATTTTGTATGTTTTTAATGATAATTAAGTTTTGTATCTTTGTACATGTAGGAGAAACACCTAGTCTTTTTGTGTTAAACTCTTTTTCTTTTTTCCAGGTTGCAACGAGCACCCTGAACCCAAACGCACCAGAGTTCGTTCCGAAGATGCGTAGCTAGGCGCCGAGAGTAACTAAAAACCTTTCCACTTTGTTACATGTGCAGAGAATTGCCTTTCACTTAAACCACCAACCCTTGCACCCCTGTCTTTTGAAGTGGACTGTCCTGGAGAAAATATGAGAAAAAGAGATTTTGATTTTATGACAGGGTATTGTTCACAATGTGATCATTGTGTCCATTGTTCAAAATAAGATGTAATCTTAACCCAAACCTTAACAAAAACACATTCATGGCATTTTTTCAGTAGCGTTTTAGCTACCCAAGTATATGCGTGACTGCATTCAAGTGTACATGTAACATTTCTTGGCGTCATTGCACTCTGCTTTGTATCCACCAACAATTTTAAGTTGGAGATATTTTGCATGAAGAAGAACCAAGATCATCAAGAACTTTAAGATGTAAAAAGATACCTTTTTGCTTAAAGGTTACGCATTCAAGTAAAAAATCTGTCACTGGGCTGCCATTCTTGTTTAACATTCCTTGATGGTAACGTGGCTCGTAAAAAAAGCCGTTAAGAGTTGCTGCTATGAAATAAACCAAAAACAAGGAACTGAAAACAGCAGTTTGTTTTAGGACCAATGTAGGTTTCTTCCTCCTAATCGCACCAACTTTGTCAAGAGGCAGTGGTATGTGCCAGGGTTGTGGTTTAAGTGAATTCTATGGATTGGACCTCTGAGTAATGATATAGCTCATATGTGTATTGTGTACTACTGAATTTATGTAAAGCTTGGCAGAGAATATACAAAAAAGTTTATTTTCAAAAAAAAGCTGCAATATTTTTGTGGAGACGGTGATTTTGAATAGAGTTGGTTGGAGAGGGTAAAAATTTATTATGAACCAATTTTACTTTTGATGCTGCACTGTTGATGCAAGGAGAGGGAGTGCAGGAGTTTTTTTTCTGTTCCTTTTTTCTTTTTCTTTTATAGATTTTACATAAAAGTGCTGTACCTTTGGTTAAGTATGCATATGAAACTTTGTACATTACGTACTGTGCCAAAGGCATGCATAGTGAAAGGTTTGAGTTTGTTTCTTTTTGGCGACGCCTTCGGGGCAGAACCGAACATCCTTATTTTTCATTCGTCGCCATGGGACTCAAGAATGTGACAAAGACTTGTTACCATTCCTGAAATGTGGGGGAATTCTACCGGGGCGTAAACGACAGCTCTCCTTGTCTTCAACTGCATCGAAATTGAATGCCAGAAAGTACTAATCAAAATAAAGTCTTGTCATTCTGTAACCAGTTATTATTGTCAAAAACTGGTCATAAAAACAGGGTTGAAGTGACAGCTGGATTTAGATTGAGCTGGTGTTGTGGATTGGCTGAATATCTCTATAGAAGCTGTAAAAAGATATGGAATTCCCTAGGCTTTAAAGCTGCCTCTCATTGGGTAATTTACCACACATGTAAATTCTTCTGGACCTCATGTATGCATAATACATTAACACACATTTTTCCGTCCTTTTAAAATTCAGTATTGTTGGAACCCTTGGAATTAAGACTGGTACAGTTTTGTCTGTATCAACTCAAAACATATTTGGTATCTCACCAGTGTTCACAACATCGGTATCTCACCAGTGTTCAAATCATTGGTTTCTCACCAGTCTTCAAAACATCGGTATCTCACCAATGTTCAAAACATCGGCATCTCACCAGTGTTTATGGTGTCACACAAAAATGACTGGCAGCTAGTTATGGGGTTCAGACACTACTTCCAAGTCCTGAATGCCACTATGAACTAAAAATGGGACAACTGATTGATTTTTGTTTTGAAAAAAGGAGTTATGATGAATTTTTTTGTATGAAGTATGATCTGGATTTTGGTACTAGGGCTGCATTTGTGTGAGGAAATGATCAGGACTAGGTTGGTTTAATAGCAGCATGATTTTTGTTTGCTAAGAGATGATAAGCAATGGAGGTGTATCCACGAATTTGGGCTTTGCATCGCTTTTCATTTAACACACATTGTGGACCAACCGATTGAGAAGCATGTGTGTTTTTGCTCTGTCTACATTCTTTTGAAGAAGTTGCCACGACTTCTTCGTGAAAAGAAGGACCACTAGTGTTAGATCTTTAAAAACAGAGTACTTCATTGCACAGAATTATACTTGAGTATAATAAAGGAGTACAAAGTTTTGGTTAGGTATAGCTTTTGCCTGGTGCATTTGTCTATAGCAATAACTAATAAATTTCATTGCAACTTCGTCAGACAACAAATTTCACAATGTACATTTTACCAAATGATTGTCAATTCTCATATAATGAAAAAACGTTTTAACGTTTTAACAGCTTTCTGTCACATGCTCTGTGCTGTTTGCTTTTTTTTTTCTGAGTGAAATGCTGTTGACAGTTTTTTGGCAACACCTTCGGGCGTAGCCTGCTTTGTTACATGAAAAGCGGTGCAACAGTCCAGGCTTTCGAAAGGACGTGTTACGGAAAGGATTACTAGTATTGTCAACGGAGTAAAAGAGGAGATGCAGAAGTAGTGATGTGTGAGCACCAAGTACGGAGAACTTCTCTCTTGCCAAGCATTAAAAATGGGAGTATATAAAAATGTGGAATTTGTTGCGAATGGCAAATAAAGACTTTGTATAGCCAAACGTTTTGTTTCTGTGATTCTTTACGTCCGTTGCACTGTGTGAAATATGTTGATTGCATGTTGTCTTTTAAGTGTCTCTTAGTTCGTGTAACACGAATTATGTCAATTGTCATAATGGTATGCTCATTTTAGTTGCCTGGTATAATGCTTTGAATTCATTGGGTGTGAAATTGAGTAAATTATGTATCCTGGTATCCACACTATTCTCACTCTGGACAGTCTATCCTTCTTATTTGCTTCCATGCAGAATACTGTACTGTGAATGCAGACATGTTTGCGGTAGTTTAGAATTTGTGGTAATGGCTTCACCATGAACTCAAAAACTCGGAAAATTTTTGTTGTCTTCTTCCTGCATACCCCATTGTACATACTATGCATGGATAAAGTATGTTAATGTATGATGCTTTGTTGGAGGCGACTTGGGATGAAGACCCATGAATACTAAAATGCACACATAGAACTGATCTCGAACATTGAACACATTTATCACGAGCCCACTGTGACTGTTTTGTTCGTCTGTAGCACCCTTGCCTTGTCGCTAGTTGGTGTTTTCTGGCTGCAAGTGCTTCCATTACTGTACTGTAAAACCACTTGAAGTCAAAACCACTGCAACACTCCATATTCACCTTGGAGAGGTCTCCAAAGAAATAAATCCAGTGAATTAATTTACTACCGGTAGATTCATAGTTATCTGGCAACTGCACGAAGAGGAATAATTGGCATCTGAATATCAGTAAAAATGAATTGTATCACAGTTCAGATTGGCCCTAATAATTCTCCAGATGCAGTGTAAGAGGTCTCAAACTTTTAAATGCAAATCAGAGCTCTTGCATTTATTTTAGGCAAATATTCAAATGCCAATTTTCTTTATGGACCATCATTTTCAATAAGTACATTGCCCTAGTGACATACTTGAGAACTGCAGGCATTTCAGCCACTCTAACATGCTTTGAGATCGTGTCCAGGGGACTTGTCACACCAGACAACAAGAACAGACTTAGAACATTGTTTTAAATAGTTAAGGCTATACCACCGAAGACTCTTTTCAGTGACGTTAGCTGTTTAACAATGGTGTCGTCTTATGCTGTACAGAACATACACTATGAGCCACACTGGGAGGCAGACACGCTGCTGTAGAAACCCGCTAGCTCTTTCTATGAAATGTAGGTTATGACATACTTTCAAAGTGCGAATTATCATTTATAGCGATTATTTTGATAACTGAAAAACAAAATGTTGTAATCTTAAACGTAATTGAGACAGCTGTGCAATATAATAATTTCATGGTAATACTGAACACTGCAATATTATTTATGTAACGTCCGGTGTCAGTCTGTTAATGTCCCCTGCATGTTCGTTAAGTAATAACCTATGTGACCTGGGATACATGTATCCTTCTTTTATCCATGAATAAAGAATAATGTTACTACATGAACTCATTCAATCAATACAGACCTTGGTAAAATCTTAATTGACATCAATACTACAGTCCTACCATGGGAAGCACACATCTGTAAGCTGACTCAGGTCTTGTAATGTTCAATTCTCAGAGCCATTTGCAAGATCCTCCCAGTGCTCTGTGGCTATATCAAGAGGTGTGTCTGTGTGTGTATGTATATGTGTTTGTATATGATGTGTGTGTGTGTATGTATATGTGATATGAGTGTGTATGTTTATGTGTGTATGTATGTGTATATGTTTGTGTGTGTGTGTGTGATGTACAACAAGATGGACATAGATGCAGGTGCTATATAAACCATATAGGCCTGGCCATATATATCTGTACATACATACAGACATAGACATGCATATATCTGTAATCTATCACAATGACGGTCTGTCCTGCCTTATTCTTAACATTGCCCAATATATCTTTAACATCCTGCATGTAAAGAATTTTAAGAGAACGCTTTAACAAAAAATATTTCGTATGAATATTCTTGCATGATGACCATGGTATATTACTCTAGGTCTTTCATAGACCCCTTTCAAGTTGCTGGTGATTAGTTTTGTTCATTTGAACAATTATTTTAGTTCCCCTTCTGATTGTAAGTTTATAGATAAAATTTTAACTAAATCTGAAGTGTAGAATAGTGGTTTTCCAATGCAAAATGGTTTTAAAACCCTGGTTTCAGCACCAGGGACAGGCCCAATTTACCAAAGGTCTTCACTATAGTTGGTGATCATTTGTGATAATAATGAGTAACTAGCTCTTCGCTATAATGGAGGTTTTATTTTCGTTTGTGTATGTGTGTGTGAGTGTGTGTGTGTCAGTGTATGTCCGTGTGTGTGTGTGTGTGTGTGTGAACTTGTGTGTGTGTCTGTGTGTGTCCGTGTGTGTGTCCATATCTGTGTGTGTCTGTGGGTATGTGTGTCCGCACGTGTATATGTATGTGTGTACGTGAGTGTGTGTGTTTGTGTGTGTGTGTGTGTGTGTAAACCTCCTGGTTTGATATCTCCTGTTTTGACAAGTTATGGTCACGATTTTTGGTTAGTAGGTAGCTCTTCAGTCGGGAAGAAATGATATTAGTTTGAGGCCTTTAGCAGCTTTCTATACTACTTGATTTGGGAGGACAATCATTGTATCTGAGTTGTACATGCTAATCTGCATAATTAATGAGAAAGCTATATAATCATGGGAAATGAAATCAACAAGCTACAAGAATTAGTTTAAACTTGGCGTCCTTTATTGAAATTGTCATACAAACACCACGCGCTTCTGCACCTTAATGCCAACATTCTACTTTGTTTTTCTGTCATTAGCAAAAACGGTACAAAGAAGGGTACAATGTAAGGTATCTCGACATAATGATAATAGAAAAGTTGAAAGACTTATAGAAATTTATTTCTCTGTCCAGCAAAGCCATAGAGAAATGGAGTGTCCTATGTATACTCTAAAGCATCCAAGCTCCAATGCTGAAAGATGTTTGGCTGAATTGCACCAGTTTCCGTTCCACACGTTCCACATTGCATCGATGTAAAAGCTACTTCTTCCCTGTCGAAGCGCCACCTGGCGGGTTGGATGAAGAGCTCCCTGTAGAAGAGAAACCGTATATATATACATTAGTTAAGGCTATGTAAATACAGGGCAAACAGTTCTGTAATCTAAATTCGTATGTCTATAGTTCAACGTATGCCATTCATAGTGAGATACTTACCGATCCCATATCCCCGCCCCATTTACTTCGTCAAAAAGTAAAAATGCAAAATGTAAAACGAAAAAATGCAAATATTTGACGGGCTTGCTGTCACTCTCTGATTGGCAATTCACTAATTAGCCTCCTCTCATCGGTTGAACTGCTAATTGTGATTGACGGTCGGGAAATACATACTAATTATTATATTTGTTTGGCTTGCAGCCTGATTGGTCGACCCGCTAATTGCCATCCTCTTATTGGTTAAACTGTTGATTGTGATTAACAGTCGGAATGCATGCAGTGTTGCCATACACCCAAGGTGATCACCGTATTTTTCTCTGTAGGATTAAAAGGGTCACAAAGCAGGGCACTATCTTATTCTTATTACCTTTGGACATCTCTGCGCCATGACTCTTGCACCCCTGCGGTTGAGTCTTCCTTGAGGCTTCTTTAAATTTCCTGTCGTCGCCTTGAGTAGCGATGTCCAGGTTGGTGGCGCCCTTGTTGGTGAAATCTTCCCTCCCACTCATGGCGAACAGACGGCTGCCGTGTGCGTCTTGGGCTGTTTTCTGTGAGAGCAGAAAAAACGTGTGAATATCCAAGACGAAAGGTAGTGCCGGGACGTCAATGAATGCACATTCGCAGTCTTCTCACACATATGACAAGAAATGAATGAAGTAAGGAAAGTCGTGTAGAGTGCCTTTCCCATGGACACAAGTTCGGTGGCATATCAACGGATGTGAACCCAGTACCTCTGGGTAATGGACCAAACACTCTGCTGTTAATGTTACTCCACGATCCGACATGATAGAGATAGACTGTCACCGAAATGGCTAGTTAAATGATTTGTTGTAAACAAAGAAACTTGTTTTGAAATTTCAATAACACAATAAGATTTGACTCAGAAAAAGTCAAGCAAATAAATGCACCCTTAAAAACAGTAGGTGAAAATCTGACGAATTTAGAAGGGAAGAAATGGGCAGATATTTCTCGCAGATCAGATCTTAAAAATGGCTCTAAAAGAAATATTGTGATGGAATTTCTCTCTATTTGTTTATGCTAGCCTCAAACCGAAGCCCTTTCAGAGAATGTATACATTACCACAGAAAAGACTAGACAGTTTCGTCGTGCCATTGTGCACAATATGCATTGTATACACTTGCATCATTTGCATGAATTGCAGAAGTGTTGAATGTAAAAATTATGCAGTTTTCTCCATTTCTGCAAGATGGCGCTCGCGCACGTTAAATGTGGCATCGAATCATAACCCAAACCACATTGTAACAGCAATTAAATGTGAAAAGCGACCACATGGGAAGTGTGCCTATTGTGTAACAAAACATTACACAGTATAGCTTGAAATTTGAGATTCAGTTTCAGATCACGTGTATAGTTCCTCTTCCACTTTCGTACCACGCCACCCCAAATTAAGAAGTGGCATCACCCAAAATCTAAGTAATTCAGGCTGGAACACTTAATCTCCCAGAGGAAAATCCCACTCCCCCAACGGGAATAGGACACACCAAAGCTAGCGTAAACCCCTCTAATATTACAGTGGATGATCATAAACAGGAATGACAATTACAGACAAAATGTGTCGTTGAAAAGGATAGGCCAGTATGATCTTAAAATGAAGGATTAAAGAAGCTGTAAGGATTTGCAAAAAGAGAAAAAAAAACGAACCATTGGATGTACAGATACACGTTTGAAAATAAAAGGTAATAGAACAGCATATATTCATACACATAATTATTACTGTAAATCTGCAAATGTTTGCGGTATTTCAATTTTTCGGTAGATTTTTTCTGTTTTCGCAAAAATAGAGTTCTTGTGCACCAGCATTGTTTGGAACGCAAACTTGAAACAAAGGGAAAAACCTCATACTACCCCTACCGTACAAATGAATCCCAGCAAAAATAAATAAATTGACAATACTTAAAACTCTAGTACTAAATAGTCCTCTCTTCAGAGATGGCGACAAACACTTTCTGTACAAACCTCTGCCATAGCCATCGTTGTGGTAGTGACGCCAAGTTAAGAGGATATCAGCTTGCCCCTGTTCGTTATGTATCCATCTATTCATCATATGATTGTCTGCCATTTTCGGGTACTGAATTCGAAAATACGGAACCAGGTACTATTCATGTTGTGTCACATGGCATTACGTCATTGGTTTCAACAGTGCTTCCATATATGGCATGGCGCCATCACCAGCTTTCAGTAAAAACTGACTACTGTACGGAATGCTATTTGATGTGGGTATTTTACTAGATTGCGGTACGTCGACGACGTTGCTCCGTCCTAAATTAGATTTTCGTTGTCCTTGAAATTGTAATAAAATTATAATGCAAAATGTACAATGATGGCTAAAATGACACTAAACTTGATGCTGACGGCGTCGCTGCGTCCTAAATTATATTTGCCAATTACTGTATAATGGAAATACTATCGAACCGTAGAAGTAGGACTAAAATGACAGCAAAACGCACAAAGCGTAAAAGGATTCTTATTTCTATCGATGAAATCTGTTGAGCGCTCTGTCAAACGGACCAGACGCCTCGCGATGCCGCCAACCGTACTGCAGGTTCAGTGAGATATTATAAAGGAGCATTCCACTCCAGAAGTGGATATCATCATTCCTCAGAGAATATATAGTTATGCTACAATCAAGTTTTGTTAAATTTACCACAAGTCGAAGCCTGAACACAGGGCGAGCATTGTAGAGAATTCCCTTGAAGATCCTTCCAATTGTATACTGGTTGAGGGGGAGGGGCATGACTCCGACAAAGAGTTGGTACTGGTGTAAATTTCAATACTATGATGTTTTAGGATCACTTTTTGATTACATGAAATGTGTGTGCAGAAACGTAATGGGAACTGTCAGCCAACGCGTCCTAATCCTTATTTGCCCATGTATAAAGGTAGCCATAGGCTCTATAGATAGTAGAGTGTTCCTTGAAAAATGCCAAAATCTAGTTGTACCTTCCTAAATGTCTGATAGTCCCTTGACTGCTGTTGTTAGAATAGAGAAAATAAACTTCATCGTTAGCATCGTTGTCATTATCATTATCTAAAACACGTCCTAATTGTGATGGGTTTGATTTGGTACGCTTAAGCTTATTGCTGCTGAAGCATGTTCAATATCAATGTCAAACATTGACTTCATCCTCTGATTAATCACGGAATAATATAACGTCTACAGGATTATCTTATTACCTTAGCACTCTATGAATTAATAATGAAATGTAGGATAGAACCATAGGTGATATATATTGTACCATGTTAACAACACTTACAGCGAGGCCACATTCGGAGTAGAACGTCGTACGATTTTGATGTCGTACAACTTTCAAGCAGACTGTGACAGAACCAAATGCCGACAAGGATCTAAGACGGCCGTTACGGTAAGAAGACAGCTGAAATTCGCACGAGACATGGTCTGCTATCGATCCCCAAACCACCCTTGCGATCGCACGACCGTGTATACCGGGCACTTACTAGCATATGGTGATATTTACATGGCAAAACTACTTGCCAGATCCGCATGCTCTAAATTAGATCGTGTTTGTCCAATTCAATCGTAAATTTCTCAATGATACAGAGTTCATTCGTTCATTGGGACCACCGTAGTGCCTAGTGACACAGGGAGCAGCAAGTTTTCTTGTAATTTGATTTGCAAGGTGTATTTGTTTTTACAGGTAGGATTGTCAGCCCTCCTTGAACACGTCCCATCCGAAAGACGGGCAGCCCCAACCGAGATGCCCCACCCAGTATTTGAACTGTTTTTTTCTAAGTTACAAATCGCAACCAGGAGCTGTGAGAGATCTACCATTTGGGAAGAACTTGATTGAATATCTGCCTCCACAGGCCTTTACTAAAGCCCGTTTCTCGATAAAAATAGATGCTAACATAGCCATATTTCTGCTCTATCCTATAGATTTCCTTTTCTTCATAAGAAATGGCACAGCGGGTGGAACGAGCTTTCCTGTCCGCGGTTCGTAATAACGCAGTTGAAGACCTAGCGGCGTTGATTGCCGACGTTGACTTGAATCCCGACGTTTCCATGAACATCATCGGTGTCCGTGACGAGTTTGAGCGGACGGCGGTGGAGGTGGCCGTGGATAGCGGGTCGCTAGAGGCGGCGGAGATGCTCCTGAATCACGGAGTACCTACGGGAAGGGCTCTGCTCTATGCCATTGACAAGGAGAACATAGAAGCTGTAGAACTTTTGCTGGACAGGGGTGCGTCGGGAAGCGAAGAACTGTCTGGAGGTCTTGAGGTCAGAAGTGTGTGTGCGTGCGTGTGCGCGTGTGTGTGCGCACACGCCTCTGTGTGTGCCCATGCATCTTTCAGTGTGTGTGTGTTTCTGCATGTGTGATTTTGTATCTCTGTCTGTGTGTATGTTTGCATCTGTGCATTTGTATTTGTGTGTGCCTGTGTGTGCGTGTACCCTCTCTATCTATGTACGTACATGCGCCAGTGTGTGTATGTGTTTTTCCCTGCATGTGAGATTTTGTATCTCTGTCTGTGTGCATGTTTGTGTCTGTGTCTGTGTGTTTGTATTTGTGTGTGTCTGTGTGTGTGTTTGTAACTGTATCCGTGTGTCATGTGCCCGTGTCTTAGAAATACGAAGACATTAGTAACTCACTAAAATCATTCTAAGTGTCTTTCGTTGTTGTTAGACGGAGGAGGACTTTGCCTTCCACCCCGACATGACTCCAGTCAAGATGGCCGCCACTCGGAACAACTATCACATCCTCAAACTCTTGTTAGACCGTGGCTTCCCCGTCCCTTCGCCTGACGATCACCAATGGACGACAGTACAAACCTCCCGTGCCTGGCTCACAGCTTACCGGGCCGTCTGTAGCCCTTCCTTCATCTTACTAACCAGTGCCGACCCGTTCCGGACATGTTTCCGGACGGCCAGAGCTCTGCGTAACGCCTGTTGGAAGCGGGAACACTACCGGGCCGAGCTGGAGGAGCTGGCGGACCAGTGTGAGACGTTTGCCTGCGAGTTGCTGGCCGAAGTGCGGGACTCTGACGAGCTGGAGACCGTTCTCGAGTTTAACCCTGGGGAGACTACGGACAAACAAGTTTTGCGGGGAACTTTGGAGACGGCAGTTGAAATGGAGCAAAAAAAGGTGATTGCCAGAGATGCTTGTTTGTAGGTTTGTCTTGATGTGTGTCAGTGTGTAAGGCGGAAATGGTGTAATAGGATACTTGGAGAATTTGACGTCTGGTTTGGCTCTGCCCCAATGTTGTAGACAAGCAGGGAGTAATGACGTATGGTATACTATGATACTTGGAGAATTGTATGTCTGGTTTGGCTCGGTTCTAAGCACGAAGTGAGACTCACGGACAACAGAATACTTAAAGAATTGGATTTCTGGTTTGGCGCTGCTTCAATGTTGCAAAAAAAAGGAAGTGGTGACCCACAAAGCTAAATCTTATGTGTGTTGGTTCCAGTTTGTGTCGCACGCCCTGAGCTTCGAGTATGCAGATTTACTTGCCGCAGGAGACATCTACGAACTTCTCGACAGCAAGACGATTCAGCAGTGGGCAGTGTGGCAGTTGATGCTGTTCACATTAGCTATCGGCATATTCCACCCATTTCTGACTATTCTGCACATTTTGGCACCAACGACAAAGGCACGTGAGGCGGCATGTTGTTGTTTCTTTGCTGTCGATCACTTTTATCTTTCAAGTCAGAAGTAATACCATGACGTTCACCTTGTGACGATGATATTCTTGCTGTACACAATATAAGGCATTCACCATCGAGCTTTTAGTCAGTGATCTAACCCTTCTGGAGTTAGAATGACACAAAGCCTAAGGCATGTAATCTGACCGGAAGAGTGACGTCAACAATGGGTCAAAGGTGCCTGGCAGTCGGTATCGGCCCCCGTCTGCTAAAAGACGGTTGATTGGCAACAAAGACACATTTGACTCGTTGCTGACGTCACACTTCTGTTCAGATCAGGTGAATGCCAAAAACGTGTAAAAACTTTTCAAGTCGATTGCTGTCTCATATGAACGTCTTATACGATTGTTAAGTAATACAGTGCGACCAATACGTAGCACTATTATGCAAGACGGTTTCTCAAATGCAAGCAGCTGAACATTTTCGAAACAGTCTAATTATTTGTGACGTTTCAGGTAATACCCCCCCCCCAAGTCCTACCGTTTCCAAAGTCAATCCAGATGCATCTTGCGAATTTTATCACCTAAATGTCTAACCTTCATCGAAATAGATAGCACCATTAGTTTAATGAAAAGAGTCATTTTGTTATTCTATAGCCCGGGAGGCTTCTGGAGATTCCAGCAATCCGCGGAATGTGCTGGTTCGTCTCCCTACTGAGCCTTCTCATCGTGCTGATTGTAGAGGCGCAGACGTTTCGAGTGAGCAGTGAGGAGATAGACAGGATGGTACAGAACATCCCGACGTCTGCTGTACAACTGTCCTGGACACAAGCATTCATCTTCCTCTGGATGTGCGGTAAGCTATCTATCTGATTATTTTACCTTCGCGAATGGGAAACACGTTACTTTTCTTTGCTCCGTTTCCTTTCCAAACAGATGGTGTTCGATTACATTGTGTAGCAAGTGACAGGACAAATTTGGAGGTGCTGGTCATCATTTACTGGCATATGAATGTATTTTGGTGAGTTTAAACGGTAGTATAGTATTACGCGTGACGTCAGTAATGGGTAAAAGGCGATTGGAAGTCGATGTCGCCGACTATTATTGAAGTCGCACGTACACGTACTGTGTCTAGTTCGATTGGGTCAGGCATCTATGGAGGACCGTCTGATTCAGTCAAAAATTCTGTTGAGTCCGTTTTTAGAATTGAGAAGCAGTTTTTTTTTTCAATTATAATGAACGATAGTGACCTCATGATGAATTTATGCTAATATCATTCTAGGATTCTTCGTTGAGCAAATCAACAAAGTTTGGCATCAAGGAATATCCCCGTATTTCCAAAGCTTCTGGAATCTGCTTGACTTCTTTGCCGTTGCACTCTACATTACACATGTCGCCTTACGACTTGTGGCTATTGCGAAGGTAAGATATGTTTTTGTAAATATTTTTCTGTCACTGTACACAGAGGCTACGAGTGAAATCACATAAAGGAGCAGTTTTGCATTGACACTGGTTGGATCGACATGAGGTTTATAACTTATGTAATAGAGTAATTGAATAAAGAAGTTTATTTGCAAGTTCGTGCTAATTGCAAGTACACGGTATAAACATAGTAGATATTAAAGTGACAATGGACAGTTATGAACAATATTCTACTCTAATACTAGTGTTGGCTATTTCTAAACAGGTTTGGGTTTGACTTCTTTTTTGGAAGCAGAGTGAGACGAAAATCCCCGCCTTTTTTTAAATTTGTGGGTTCTGCGATTTCAAAAGAAAAGTGGCTTTTTGTTCGTCTGTCAATCTGGGAAAGTTGGGATAAGTCTTTGTGGCTTCTCCAAACAGAGTGATTCTTTCGGTTTGGTTGAATGAAACATTTGGAAATAAGATGCGTTTCGTCTCCCACTGCTTTAGATGTTGAATTAAAAGAGTCATAACTAATCACAACCAATTTGTTGTTTCATCTAGTGGGATCTACATGACGGCCATGACATTTCACTGGACTGGGCGGCCAGGGCTAGATGGAACGGGTTCGAGCCGCTTCTCGTGTCCGATGCCGTGTTCGCCATCTTTACTCTAGATGTGTTCCTGCGCGCGATGTGCTTTCTGCGCATGTCACGGAATCTGGGGTCTCTCCAGATCTCCTTCGGTCGGATGTTCATGGACATCATCAAGTTCGTCATTTTCCTCGGGCTCGTGGACCTCGCGTTTGCCTGCGGTTTCAACCAACTCTACTGGTTCTACGGGTCTGTTCACAACTACCTCTGCGAGAAGTACCAGCAGAGCAACTTGCAGAACATCGGGTGTTCTAAAGCCCATGGTTATGCCACGTGAGTATATATTTCCCATCTATTGTGTGCCGTTTTCTGTAAACAGTTTACGTTTGGGGCCGCATCTCTTAACAGCGACATCAAGCAGAACCAGTCAGAAATGCCCCGAGGAAGGTCACAGACGATTACCGAAACATCGGTCTTGAGTAAAACAGTTGTTTCTCTTTTATTGGCGATCGCTGAGTTAGCTACTGTACAGCGACCAGAATTGGACTTGTGTAACCACTGACTTTATGCTTGCGATATACAATTACAATAGAACAACATGTCCTAAGTCCCCACTTTAAGGGTTTGAAGACTTTAAATCTGACTTCTGTTTCTGGCCGTGGCCCAACAGCCTCTCCAGAACGATGCTTACTCTATTCTGGGCGGAGTTCGGCATCAGCGATCTCTCCATGCTGGAGCTGAAACCCGGGTCGAGTCCGGTGGAGGCGCTCCAGCTCATGGAAGAACCAGTCTTCACCGAAGTAGTGGGGACCATCATGTTTGCGCTTTTCCAAGTAGTGGCAGTACTCGTACTTCTCAACCTGCTGATAGCCATCATGACTACGTCCTATCAGATGACTGAGGTGATGGTTTCTTTACCTTCTCCGAGAAGTTTATGTTTTAGATGGTGTGTCTAGTACAAATAGACGCCGTGTTGGTTTCGAATTCATTACAGTAGCTATAAGTTTTCTATCTTACTTAGAAGGGGTTGACAGATCGCAATAATTTGCGTGTAGAGAATCTTTGCTGAATAAATAGTTTTTGGTGCACATATATTATATACGTTTCATTTTCATATGTATGCTTCGGTAGTGACGTATTGATGCTGGCTTCTGTCTCCCCCTCTCTTTCACTCTCTTTCTCTCTCCCTCCCTACCTCCATCAATGCGTTTATGTTTGCGTGTGTTTGTGTGTCTGTATGTGATCTGCAACGGCTACTACACTATATGAGTCAAGGCTTCTTGCAGATATTCTTAAAATGTTCCTAAATCATACTACAGGACAACAAAGACCAGGAGTGGGCGTACACCTCTGTCAGGGATGCGTTTGACGTCATCAGAGGGAACTTGTCGCTGCCACCACCCTTCAACCTTCTCATGAGGCTGAAATCTGGACTGACTCACCTCTTCTGTTCGTCACCGTGTGGTTTAACGGAGGTAAGGGGGACCCTAATTCTAATTCCAAACCCTAACCCCTTACCCCTAACCCTAACCATAATCCTGACCTTAACCCTAACTCTAACCCTAACCCATAACCCATAACCCATAACTCATAACCCTAAACTTAACCCTAACCCTAACCCTGGCTGAACTCCTAACCCCAACCCCAACAAGAGTCCAAGTGTGGACTAAAATGTTTGGTACCCTCCCTCAAGGAACAACAGTTTCTTTAAAACATATTTCTCTTTATGTCTAGTTAATATATAGCAGTTTATCAAAATAATATAGAAAGCTGGACCCTAACCTCTGCTTGGAGAGTAGCTAATGCCAATGGAACCTTCAATAACACAGGTAAACGTCAGCTGTGGATTGTTCCACGCCTTCAATATGGGGGTGTCAAAACCCCCAAACCCGAAAATACTGCTACAGTGCCGAAAACTGAAAAAAAAATCAACATTTTTCCTGCTCTGTTTCTATAGATTGGACTGTTAGTGCCCAGTGGACACCAAAAATACAAGGTAAGTATAACATGTCATGCCAGTTTTTAATAAACCACTTATGTATATGTCTCAACTTATCAATTCTATCAATCAGCGTTTGATTATGAAATACATTTTACATTTTCACCATCACAGAGAAGAAAGGAGAAGTCGAAATCACTAAGTAGATTGTAATTCTTATATCAACAGTGTATATGTGTATAAATCGTTTGCTGTGCCCTAATATACTTAACTCAGTCGGAACATACGCATAGTAAAGGTCTTCATTCCTTATGCTGTTTAGCCAAACTCTGTTTCCCCACAGACAGTAATCGACAAACTGGCCAAGCGGTACCGTCTCCGAAAAGAGAGAGAAAAGACCTTCTAAGACTCATCAAAAGAGATCGGACGCCAGTGTTCTATATCTTGTCATGATCCTTACAATGAAGTATTTGACACCAGAAAAGAACAAGAAATAATATTCATGCCTTCAAGTACTAGAGTTATCAACACTGAACTGGGGTGTTGAAATCTTTCCCTAGAACAATGGTGGACAAATGATAGTCGTTGCTACTGTTTGGGCATCTTCACTACATTTATCTTTTAACGACACATACAACTTAATGTGCAAAGGTTAGCTGCAGTAAATAAAAGTTTTTGTGACTCTTTTTATGTTTAGTAATCTGTATTGTTGTTATGAGAAAGTGAAATGCATATGGTTCAGTGTAAATAATTAATTCTTGTTATCACAGTCATTATATAGGACAAGGGTTTATTGCACTACAAATACTAGCTTTATACCTATAGTCTGTTGTTTATCTTAGGTAATGTTTATTAATTATCGATTTGATTATATGGATGGTATTCTCTGGGTTTGAACCCTAGAACTGATGCGAGGCTGCGAAGAAAAAAAACATGGCAGAACAAGTTACTTTCATTATGAATTTAAGTGGTCAGGAAGGTTGAACAAATGACATAACACATGGAATAGGGTATATCAAACAATGACTTCTTCATTATTTGTTCCTGCACATATTGTTTGGATTTGGACTTTGGATTTGACTTTATAACTTTGGATTTGACTTTATAACTACATGATATCTGTTTTCCGACATTGTTTTTTTTGTTGGTGAAATTTAAGGCACATATTTGCTTATTTTGCAGCTGATTTGTGTGATTTTTAGAACGGTCGAAAAGAAGGAAGAAAAAATATTCCGTTGCTGTAGTAATGCTGATATCAAGAGTAGATATTGAATGTTAGATTTCATATGGATATGTAATATAAGATTATAAAGAATGTAGAAATATAAAGACTGTAAAACGCAAAAAATAGAATGTTTGATGAGGCAATTGGTAAGTGCAGTACTTCAGTTGATCGCCGCACGTCATTCCTGCCTAACTCTATAACCAAACAGTTTTACATCCTTGTTATTATGATTCGTTATTAGTAAAGAAGTTTGGTACTTGTGAATTTATATAGCACCCTCAAGAAGGAATTGCAATTACATGTATTTCGATTTTAATATTAAAAGTTTTCTTCTTTGTTGAGGTACATGTACATGCGAGATCTTCATAGACAAAACTAGATACTTGAAAATGACACCATCACATTACAACCTATGCAAGACGTTTAGAAGAAGACGGGTTAGGAACAGCGAACGTAAAATAAAGCACATCATGGGTAATTTTCTCCATTTATCAACTGGTCGTAACAGGTGTATATCTAAAGAAAAAGGTGGTTGCAGGGAGACAAAAACAACTGCGCAATACACTCTGACTGAAATTGGTTTGGCCCACGGGTGTCCCAAACAAAAGAGCTGTTCTCCCCAACACACACACGCCCTCCGTCTATCTGAAGATACCACCAAAATGCAAGGTTCCTCATTACGTATGAAATATACGGCTGCTCATTAGTAGAATTCATGAAAAAATCTCTGAGCTGTCTGCAGTACTGGCACGACCAGATATCACGATAATCTGTTGAAGCTCATTAGAAGGATTAGAAAATTATAAATCAGTACAAAAATGTATTTTTAGGCAAACAAAGTCCCTGTCAGGTGCCCATCCCATGATGCTTCAGGTGTCCTATCTCAACTGTGCGCATGCTCTATAGTGACGTAGAAGGTTAAAACTGAAGAGCGAAAAAGATTTAGCTACTCAACGGCGAACAGACTTCACGCCACACACACCGTTTTTCTGACACTTCCAATAAATAAGATCATGGCACAGGGATATAAATCCTATGGCCCAGGCAGAGGAAATGATGGAAATTTCGATCCAAATCGCAGCCGCGGGTCGACAACACAGGGTTATAAGTACCAAGGAGGTAAGGTGGCTGCGACGGCAAAAACATTTAGACATGAAGGGAAAATATGGCGAAATGTTTAATCATTTTAACTATAATGGAGCAATCTGCAAGATGCTCAAAGATATAGTTACATTACATGTTATAGACACTATACCGAACAGCAGGTAATGTACACAAACTTTCGCGTTGAAAACGGCGAGGTTGTTCAAGCCATAACCCACCCCACCTTCCCGCCTTTTTTATGAGAAAAATGTTGCCTCACGAATGGCGCCCAAATATGGGGAAAAGCGTATTCAATTCAAAACAATGAAGTATTTTTAAGCTACTCAAAGATATCATGACAGGTATTTTTTTTTTTAGATATACCAAAGAGGTTTTATTCAGGTTGTAGCAGCTATATGTGGTCAACATTTTGGCGAAGACTGGAAACGACAAATAAGCCACGTGTAACGAACGACCCAATACAACCCCCATTCGGGCCTCCGTTTCCTTGTCAGAAAAAGTATAATGATATCTAAAAGATTATGTTTTTTGTGTTCTTACTTGTTATTTTGTATATCAGTCTGATATTAATTTTCTTTTTGTTTCAAATTAACAGTTCCTTCCGCTCCCTACAATTTGAGGTGGGAACCTAGGTCGCCACAAAAAGTTGCTGTATTCTGGACGCTACCCTCTGATCAAGACATCACTAAAGTCAACGTAAGGCTGTTCAAGCAAGGGTGGTTCGCCGAGGGAGACGTTGCTAGCAGCTTCCAAGGTGTCACTGCTCCAATAAATGGTCCGTTGGAAAACTACGAGGTGGAAGTACGAGCGGTCAACGGATTTGGAATAAGCGAGGTGGCAAGCATTAGGTACGTTTTTAGTTGATCTCGATTGAAATATTTGAATTGGGTTAAAGTATGCCTTTTCCCTTCGACGGTTGTATTCAACTCCTTAAGAGACAAATCAGGATATGTATGTATGGATGAACTAGTTCCTTCAAAATCGTTAGGATGTGTCACGAAAACTTGTTAAACGAAAAAAAAATTATGACGAATATCATAAATATAAAAGCACAATTCCAAAATCTGTCTAAATGTAAGATCATGTTTCATTGTTTACACTCGACGACATGAAAACCACTTCAAACCACAAGGTGTATACGGCATTATGTAAACACAATGTCTTAAGCTTCGTAAAGTGTTAACCTTGCAAGCATTTTACAAGTTTTTGCTCACTTTTGTCAAAACCAACATATTAAGTAGGCTACCGGAATTTCAAAGATAAGCAGACAAACAGTACAGACAAACCATGGATAAACTCTACAACTGCTTCGTGTAGTAGTAGTAGTAAAGATGGATGACTTTGACATATACATTTACAATATGTTTCTTGACATTTGTATTTGCAGACTCGGATACATGTAGCCGACTGATGTCAGGTGATCCGGAGTTGTGTGAATGTCTACCCAAGTCTTGGCTAGGGCCATCATAATAATATATGAATACTCTAAATATGATGTCTTACGTAATGAGACTAGAATTCTAATATTTGTAATATGTTTTCATATTTCATATTTTGTAGTTGATACCTATGTCAGCTCTGTAGACTTATGTGATTATCAAGACCAATATGATATCAACTATGTGATCAATAACCTATAACATAAAACGTACTATGTCTGAATTTGTCCGTTATTTTAGTCATCATAAAGTAAAACAAAAATATCTTAAGGCATATGATATTTATAAATTTGTGTTAGAGTAGGTGTTTACTAAGCATGTCTGAAACAACAATAGGGCTTTTGCCAGGAGATAGCTGAATATACTTTATCATACTAAAGTGACAGGTTTAAGAGTTTTACACAATAAAGTTTTCTATACAACATGGATAAGTATATATCATTTCTCTGTTTTCACGTTTACTATTCCGCTATCTTTACGATTTTGTATCACCTTGTTAATTAGTGCAAATTCTCTGGTAGTTTGTGCAATGCTTCTCAATTTTGCACATTTATTATGCTGTACATGTATGTTGTTTCATCATTCTTTAAGTTACCAGATCATATCGGTTTGGTTTGGATCAAGTGTTGAGTATATTAAACATAGAAGCTGGCTGTAGTTTTGAACTAAAACAGCAAAGTTTAATTTTATTTTCTGGATATTACTTGATGTAATTCTTTATATGAAGTAGTTATTGATGTACTTTGGTGTGTATATAAGGGTGCATATAATATCTTGGTGTACACATAATATTTTGGGTGTGCTACCACACTGCCTTTTTATATTGATGTATTTAATCAATAAAAACATGCTACATATTCAGCGCTGACTAAGGCTAAGTTTTTCTTCTGCCTGTTACGTATACAGATTTTATAGATTATACTGTCTTTGAGTTTGTAGCTTCTTCATACCGGTAGCACTAGTCATACATGAGAAATTATTAGATATGATATATATATATATCACTCATTGAATCTATTAAAAACAAAATCGTTGGGCCTAAAATGGGCCCAAAAGCGTATGTATGACATGCAAGGTCTAGATTTTGAGAAGACAAGTTCATAAGAAGTTTTGTGCCTATGAGCAAGGTACGTATGATTTGTATTTACTAGTCTATTGAAATACACGGTGGCATATAACGGGAAAAAATGCCACGGATAGACTAGATAAAAAGATACATTGATGACGATTGGCTAACTAAATAATAAAATACACCAAAAAGCAATTACTCCAGCAACTGAATATGATTATGGAAACGGTCAGACGTTTCAAACAACATCCGTTTTTTTGTCAGTGACACTGGAGAAATCTTCCAAGGGACATTTCTTCAATCTCCAATTTCAATCTCAATCTTCAATGAACCGATATCTTAGACCGCGAACCCCGCTTCACCATTAACAGAAAAAGGGGGTCTACGCATGGAAGTTTCTGACACCTGGGATCTGGCGCTATCCTAACAACAGGGGCTGATTAACTCATTTGCACCAACATAGTCCTAATTTGTCTTAACCATGTTTCCTTTGAAACATGGCTACTAAAAATTTGTTTACTTCCTTTTTTTGTATATCAATTCATAGTTAGGATAAACCTGTTCTTCAAATAGATCTCTTTTGGCCTATATGATTGACTAGAAATAAACAATTGGAATACTGTAAGAAAGCTTGACGCACACGTGCATAATATACCCCCCCCCCCCCCCACACACACAGTAGTACAAGAAAACACTGTACATACGAAGCTGTTCCCTTCAGTGAATATCCCCCAGCCCAGGAGACAAACAACAATGACGTTATCTGTCAAGCAACACTAAAGAAGTCCAACGTCTGCGCATGCTCAACAGGGATTTAACACATAAAAATTGTCCCGACTGCAGTATCTTCATAATTTGAAAGTTAAAACAGACTAACCGAGTGTACCTACACATCGACATCGGGAAAAATGGCGAAGATGTACACATCACATGATAAGTTTGACAGCGTTGTTGTGCCGGTCGAGAGCGAAGAAAACTTTTCCGTTCTTCTAATTAATTAACTAATAAAAGGAATCATATCACTGTATATCAATACATTGTATAGAACCATCTGCGTAAGGCTTGGATCAGTAAGTTGTGTCAACTTTGTTGAAAACTTTTATTTATTACAGTATTTTGTTTGGCTATGCGCATGCGCTTTGACGTTGATGACGCAGTTACCTTGCGACGATTCTCTGGTCAGTAGAACTTCCACAACCACCCCATTTTCAGCTTATTTTGCCTATTTTGGTAAAGAATATGGCTCAAAGGATCAAAAGTTATGGTCCGGATCCTGGCGATGTGATTAATTGGGGTTTCGACCCAAATCGCACCGTAGGATCGACCGCACTGGGGTTTAAGCCAGGTAAGATAGATATAGAAACGGAGTTTTAAAAAATGGGAGAGCGCCTACTTTTATTCAAAATAGCTCCAGATCCCAAAGATATATATATATATATATTACAGTCTTTTCTACAAAACAAGACATGTAAATCTAATTTGTAACGTTATATTAGCACGTAATCAAAGGCATTTGGAATTGTTTTTTTTTTACCAGGCATCAAAATGCCGATCTCGAAACACTGCGTCCTTCTGGATCTGTACGTATTACTTAAAAATCCAGAAATGGAAAACCACTATTGCAACGTTGGAATATTATACCACCCCTTGTCATTAGGTGTAAACTTGCCGAAATCGTCATACATTCGTCCCCTTAGCAAACATTTCCGTCTTTTCCCTCTCCCTCTCAGTCGAGGGACCACCACCTACTGCACCCGAGCTACCACCACCTAAAGTCCTGGAACCACCGCCTCCTACAGTCCAGGGACCACCACCTCCTACAGTCCAGGGACCACCACCTACTTGAATCAAGGAACCACCTACTACATTCTAGGAGCCACCACCTCCTGCAGTCCAGGGACCACCAACTACAATCCAGGGACCGGTACCACCACATCTAAAAATCATCTGAACTAAAACACCCTAGATTTTCAGTACATAACATAACATAACATGTAAAAACAGTCTGAACTACATATACTCTGGATTCTTGATACTTATGCAGAATATCATAACTCGTGTTAAACATCGTCCTTCGTTATCTATGCATGTGTACATTATATTCTGTCAAAATTTGTTTTATCCTACATTATGAAAAAGGAGAGATTGATCTTATTGAAAAGTCATTACTGTACCTCCGTATCTCGAAGGGCTAGTAAATATCCTCTGTGTTAATTAACAAAGGTGCAGGTCCTCTATTCTATGACATAACAAACATATATAAAACATACATAGGAAAGTAGACAACAATACAGTTAAACATACGTTACATAGTGTTGTACTTCTCAAACATTTGTATGGTCACAGTGCCAAAATGAGCTAGTTCTCGTAAGCAATGTGTGGTACGTTGTTGCATTTATCGTTCTTAAACGTTAAAACATCTTCTCTTTGTATCATATGTACCTGGTATTACATCAGTACACTACCTGATAATATTTGCTAATACTTGTCCATCTGCGGGCTAAGTTAACTTCTGTTGTTTCACATCGTTTGAAAACATTTGACTGTGAGTTTTGTATTTGGTGTTGAATCCTTTCAAAATGAATATAGTCAACCAGGTAAATAAATACTTGATACAAAAGTTGCTAAAGCAATTGAAGTTAAGTTGCTTGAGTAGCTTTTGTAGCATTAAGTATTGTTTGAGCATGTTTGCTCATGTCAATTTCCAACAACGGCTTCAGTGCCTGAAGTAGATTTAGTAAGGTTTACATCCGATCATTTGTCCTTTTAAGAATAAAGTCATTTTGTTTGTCTGCCACATGTATTGAGTTATCTATCAGTTAAGCACTATTATCAAGAGACTCAAACGTTAGCAGTGTGTGTAATATACAACGCCCAACGTCCTGGCAAAATTCCCTTTGATACCTAAGACATGTAAAGTTACTCTGTCCTTGTACATAGAATGGCCATAGTTTGTACGTCATGAACGGAAATACCTACTCCATTGCATACATACATTTACCCAAAATGTTACATTATGTACAAATAGATTAACATGGAAGCAAATTGTATACAGAAAGGACAACCGTAACGTTATGTTAAAATAAACTAGGTATATGTAAAACATATGGCGTCGAATAATTGCCATCAAATAAGCGGCTCGTGACATCCAAGCGAGCCAAACTTTCTAGCCTGCTTTGTGAGCTGCCTGTTTTGTCTTTACTAGAGATCAAGTTTTCGCCGGGGAAGACAGAACTTCTGTAGACATAGGTGTAAACTAAAACCAGAGAATTTTTTCAATGACCTTTACACACATATTTTCCAATTCAGCCATGTGGGACATTGAAATCAATCGAAACTGGCCTTTAATTTCTTTGTTATTGAGTTTATCAGCATTAAATGTGATACTAATATACTACTACTCACAATTACTAAACACGGAGAAATAAAAATGTGTCCAAGGTATTTGATAGGCTAATAGAAAATGCCATGTGGCATGTCTCCCTCCCCATGGTGTCAACAAAGCTGTTCTGTATATCAAACACCCACCCACCGCAGAACAACATTGGTGGTTTATTTCTGCGCATGAGCACTGATATTAGTCACAGGGTTTTTCCACTTAAAACTAGTTAAAAGGCAAGGAGAGTAGCACAACTTGAATCGTCGTTAAAATGGCACAGGGAAACAAATCTGGAAGAAGTGAGCAATACAGGATCATAGTTCCCGAGGAAAACAGTTCCCTTGGGAGTACAGCACAGGGGTATCCGTACGGTGCACAAGGTACTTTTGATAATATTCATAAAGAAGAACAATCTAGAACAGTAGTGTGGCATCTCAAGACTACCTTCATGCAGACTTGTCCAACTTTCATCGACACGTATATGAAAATATAGCGCGCCTTTAAATGAACCTTCTTCACAAATGGCTTCTACACGCCCAACTCCAGTACTTTGGGGGAGGCTAAAGGGCTATAGTTACACGTGGTCTTTTTGTGAAAAAATCCCTGTCACAAAAATGGTGCAGAATTCCTTACACCATTGTTATGCACATCTAAAAACAGACCTATATCGAGCTAAAACGATTTGCACACTGGACAGAAAAACAAGTCTAGCCCTCCAAGACGTTTAGTTTGCAAAGCATCTTGCTAGACGCAGGTCTTCAGTATTTGTGTCCAGTCCATTTCTTTTACATCGTTGTATCTGTTTCCACTTCAGAAAGATACACTCCATACCAGCCTCGAGAGAACGCGTTCAACTACCAAGAACCGAGTAGTGGTAAGTTTATTTTTTATATGGTGCAAAGAAATTTTAGCATTCTATGAAGCATACACTTGGTTTCCTTTTTGTATTATTGATTTTGAGTGTTGGTTACAACAGACGAAAGCAAAAAACTACAGGCTTGAGTACAACAAAACATTGTAGGACCTGTCAATTTTAGGTCAGAGTTGAAATGAATTCTTCCACACAAAGAAAGGGGCGTGCCATTTATGATGCCATTCAGACGGCGCCAAACATAACAAAACAGTTTCGAACGGAACGCAAGACACACACCGTTAGGCGCTGTTGGGATCCGATCATTTTACTATTTTGCCTTCAAAATGGCACCACAATGCCTCAAGAGTTGCGGTGGAGGAAGCAGCGGTTGTTGTACGTAGTACTAGATATGATTTAGCTACATTTGAGCAATTTAGCGCCTATTGAACTTTGAAGCTTACGAAAACAAAACATCTCTCTGGATTTCTAGGCTTCGGAAGTTTACGTATTTCCATAGACTGTAAAATATTATTTGTTGAAGTTTTTAGGATTTTGTTGGGTAATTTTTGCGACTAGGTAAACGAAATTCAAAATATCGTCACGTCGAAAGAATGTAGCGAGCTTTCTTGTTACGTCATTCATATGGGCCAACACAACGTAACAGTATCGAGCACACACACAAGACACGTGACGTTAGGTTGTGTTCGGTTTAGGAAGACGTTCTCCGATCTTTTTCTCGATTTCACTGTCTATAAAATGGCACCACAGGGCCTCAAGAGTCCCGGTGGAGGAGACTGTTGTGACTGTTGTCCCGGTAGATATGATTTTTCACACAACATGCATTTTGTACCCAAAGCAGCTCCCTATTCTTTCGAAGTGCTTAGACGAAGAAAATCTATGCGTTTTCACTCTTCGTCTGAACATTAATGTTACTGTTTTTCTAGGCTGTTCTCATGGCCAGACCAGTGTGCAGCTTATTGATGGAAGTGCCCGGGCCATGCAGGATCTGAAGCTCGGAGACTGGGTCCAAGTCTTCACGTCCGATGGAAGTCTGGCCTATCGTCCGATCATGACCATGCTGGACCGCGAACCAGACAAAAAGAATATCTTCCAGCAGATCAACGTGGAGGGGAAGAACGGGCCAGTTTGCCTCACACCCGACCATCTGATATATGCTACCAAGAACCCACAAGCACGCCTCGGTAGGTTTTCATTCATAGATTTTACACTAGGTAGTTTGCTTCGTTTGACTTCTACGCAAGACACAGTAGTAGGATGATCTCGCTCTCGATTGGGCACAAAATGGCGGCTCTTTCTCATTGTTGCTATGAGTGCCATGAGCGTCGAAAGTCGCTAACGCTTTGTTATTGTCTTCTTTAGAGCGCCCTATCGTTGCCAAGAACGTGAAAGAGGGCATGTTCGTCTTCCTTGCCGACGAAAAAAGCGGGAAGGTGGTTCCCGCCAAGGTGCTCGATGTCTCAGAGGTCGAGTTATGCGGATACCTCGCGCCACTAACAACGGAAGGAACCATCATGGCGGACGGCGTGGCGGCTTCGTGTTATGCCAACTTTGACCACGAGCTCTCTCACATAGCTTTCTGGCCACTCCGTCTAAAGTACTGGCTTAAGTCAGCCCTGGGAATCGGCGGCAAAGAGAAGAAGGTGGCCAAAGTTGGTATCCACGGGTACGCCAAAGCCCTGATGAAAGTGAACAACTTTATGTTCCATGTGCAGCCATCTACAGCTGTGGCTGTGTAAGCCAACGGCATGACACAACATACAACAGACCTGTTTCCTCTTAGAGCTAGCGAAATCAGACATGTAGCTTGCGTGGATTGCATAGAATAGACGCAAATGTGTATTAGAAAAAAAAGGTCTGCCAATTTACCATTTCTATTGCACCGCTCTGTTGACCGCTGTATTACAATAATGATTTGCTTTTTTCCATGGCTGTTTCCATTCTTTGCTTGTTTCCATGTGTAAACAAACTACATTATAAGTTCATACTGGCTTTTCCTATACAAGATACCGATTGAAACCACAGTTTTGCTATATAGCTAACGTTGATACCAAGAAAATGGAATCAAAACTAACATAAATAATCCTTCAATTATTCAGATTAGAGTAAGCGGTGTTAAAAAGCAATAACACGCTGTACTAGCAACCCAAAATAGATTTCGGTATGTTTGGTGCTTTATGTCTTACTTTACTATGGCTCGATATGATAGTATATATGGCATTTCTGAGTCCCATTGTGTTGTATGTTTACTTCTATCTGTGTATTTAAGTTAATATGTCAGAGTGGGATTGTATACCTGTAGACAATTTATACGTCAAAGGTATAGCCTATATAGTCCTGTAGAATTCCATTAACTGTAAAACTACTTCACTAATATTGATATCAGTGAAAACGTGTCTTCAGTTACGCTCTTACAATATTTTCTCCAACATTTCTATCTTCCGTATAAATTGTGACATAATAGGATGGAAGAGAGTACATATTGGTAAAACAGAAAGTTGAAAGCTACATGTACAGGTTACCACCATAAAGGGGTGAATACTACATGTACAATGTGTACTCCGTGAACAGTTTCTCCAGGTTGGCAAGTCACAGAATAGCACACTTTTTTGCATTTAAATGTAACGTTATATGTAGAAATACTCCCTCTGATTTGTAACTATGCACATGATCCATTTCTACCTGTGCATAGTTACAAATCAGAGGGAGAGAAAAGCCTCAAGAGTACACGTGCGTCTAAAGATCATAGTCATATAGAAAGCTACTTGTATGACTGTAATACTACAGCCACACTTCTGTAATCAGTAAAAATGCTGTCCCTTGTTTTTCTTGCAATTTGCCTGTAACGTTAATACTTCCTTCAACATGTCTGTCTGTCACATACAATACACCCTTTGTATGCTCTTTACAAGTGTTTGTTTTAGTGTCTTTTTTTCTAACAGAGCAATACAGAGTATATATATACCAAACGCATATATTAGACGTATGCGTGCGAACATTTTGAAATTACAAAACGAAGAAATGGACAAAAAATCTAGTTCTAACGTTAGATGCATATGCGGTTTCCCCAAATTCCCAAGTACAGCCAGGTTTCGAGAGTAATAACCATTAATCAAGTTACAGTCTAGCTGTCATGTTATGTTGACGACATGGTACAACGACGATACATAACACCACCTAGGTGAAAGTTGACCAATCAGAAGCCTTAATTTTGACCCCCAACCCACGTGATCGTAGCTGCTCTGCGCTGTTCCATACTATTTCCATGCTCCCCTTGAATTTTTGACAAGACAGACTGATTGGAACAAATAGACCCCTTTCGGTAAAAAAAATAGCCATCAAGACACACTGCTTTTGAAAAATAGACTTTGCTAACACAAGACACGGACAAAATCAGAAAAAAAGTTCTCTTTCTAATCCCCTTAACATATGATTGACATTGGAATGGGACGAATTCAGCGGGAGGCACGCCGCAAAAGTTTAGATCCCATTGAAGTACACAACATTGCCTATCTGTCTGCAGTATCATTTAAAATGTTTGTGAATTAATAAGAAATCAGAGATAATTGCCATCCCAATAATCACCAGTTGTCATGGAAACACTGGAATTGTTGAAACTTGTGTATGGCATAAATTAACCATTGTAACTACATGTAATTTACACCGATATAGCTAATAATTTCATATCAGATTCAACACACAATCATGTGTTTAGGGCTTGATATGTTTGAACTAAAGATGGTATAAACTGTGTTTTGTTAATATGGAAAATATATTGATACAGTATCTGTAAAATTGTATACGGCAAAATACGGCCTTATTCATAGTTTTTTCGTATGTTTCAGTGCTTTTTATGTTTTCGTCAGGGGTATTAATGGATCTGAGATAAAAAATATTGCTATTTCTTCGTGTTTGAAATGTATGAGCGATAGATATAATTTCATAATACAATGGATACTAAAAACAATAATTTTATTGTCAGAGACTATCATATATATTTGCTAAATCATTGTTATTATACGTTAAAAGACAATGACCTACATCAGATTCTGTTTATACATGGCAAGAAAAATTGAAAAACGAAAATTATCGGTATTGAATTACATGAAGATAATCCTATGTCATATCTACATGATATTACAAATTATCATTAACAAAAATCAATAAGGCCTGTGGAACAAATTAAATCTGCTTGCTGTATTTTCGTCTCTCTCAGCAATTTTTTTCATCTTTCCTATAGAAAAAGACGATCCAAAAGACTAAATCTACACCCAAAACATATCCACATAATAGCCAATATTTTCAAATATGACATATCAAATGATTCATTATACATACAACTTCAAACAAAGCTCTTAAGACTGTATAGTGGGTGGTTTCTAAGCGCTGTCTGGCTTGCAGACGCGAGTAAGAAACCCCTTTTTCTGGGCCCCAGCCTGATATACAAGTCTCTACACAGGTGCGCTGTATCCAAACATTCCAAGGACATCAATCAGCTGAAACCTCTCAAGTCTTTGTCTTGATAAAAAAAGGTCTCATAGCAACGGAAAGGGTGTCTTGACCTCTCTTTGAAAACTATTCACCTTCAACAAAACTTGAGGATCAAAATCTCACCTGGTCAGTACTAGCAACTGACCAAAGATTATGGTCGACGATAATGTTCTACTCACACATCGACGCAAATCTTGATTTTTCCTTACTCAAGTTTGTCATTTTGTGCTTTATCCTAGAAATATTAGATATTTGTTTACATGTTGTTAGACTCATTGACATGTTATTTGGGTCATCAATCAAGATGGAAGTACCTCGTATGCCTCACAACAAAGGCATGCTGTAAAGCGATGCTTGGTTGCAAGCGTACCCTTACAGACGACACCGTCTTTGAAAGGGGGCCTTCGAAACCGGACGCACCCAGACCAACGCTATTTACTACAAACACTAAACAAACACAAAAACCATAAATCTGGAAATCCAAACATCAAAATCTGGACTAGATATGATTTATAACCCATTCTAGATGAAGAAAATGAAGGAATATTTTTCTCATTTTCGTTTACCAGACCGAATTCGTTTCAGACAAATCACCTAAGGTGTTGGCCCCTTTGAAGGACACGTACACGATATCTGAGTGAAGGACTAGGGACTGACAGGAAATATATATTTGCTACGCTAAATGATAACTAATTTTCTCATTGAAAAGAAAACGATTTCCTTGAGACACCAGTAGATAGAACACTGAAGGTCTACGTGGTCTCTAGAACATGTCATTGATGTGTATTGTTGCATCTCAGAACTTGAGAAATTACACGTGGCGACATTGTGAAATTGATGACACAACACCTATCCGACATAACTTCGTTTGATTTACACTAGGATTTATGGTCGTGGATAAGCTGCTGTACCTTGGTTATAGCTCATTTGAATACATGTCAGACATAAACAAAGCTAGGGCAATATGAGGTCTGGGGTTTTCCGCCTAAATGAAGAAATATCACAGTGTCGCTATTCTAGTCGCAACGAAACAAAAATGTACGAGAACACCCGAGACCCACATAGAACACCATAAGCAATAGACATAACTTTACGTCAAAATGACCAACAAACGAGTCAAGGTTACTATGGTAGACCTTCGCAACACAGTTCATGTGTGAAAGACCTTGTCAGGCCCCCGACAAAATGGCCTCACCCCGGGAGTGGGTGTCATACAGCGTACAGACGATCTTCTAACCTAAAATTCTCCCACTATATCGCTCGAGATCATCATAAAACCTACCGTATTTGCGTAGAAAATTCACCTGAAGTTAACAAAAGCCTTACCTTACCAAATTACGTTACAAATTGAAGAATTTGAACACAAGATCTATGACATACCCGTTTTCAAATAACAAACTTCGCCCTGAGCAAAACGACCTGCACATTATACTAAAAGAAAGACTACAACTAGACGCCCGTGTTTCATTATACCTTCTATTTTGATACAGAGAATTCGTAAATGATGTGACAAACCCTGGGTTTAAGTGTGTAGCAAGTATTGACTGATAAGAGCTGGGGGAATGACGTAAAGAAGTTAGGAACTACACCTGACATGGTACGAAACAAAAATGGAACTCACCAAACGATGAAATCTCTACGAAGGTTTAGACGCTCTGAATCAGTCGTGCACAAATTCCAGACTGTTTTCCGATGGGAATATAATCCAAATAGTACAGAAAAGACGTCACGTTGGCTGCTAGCGAAGGGCCAAGTCTACCTGTCGAGTAAAGAACGTGTAAATAATACAGTCTGAACTGGATCATGGAACAAGCTGTCGAGCGGTGTTATTGTTACATGGCGTGGTGCATACGAGTAAGTAGGGCTTTCGGCTGGGCTAAGTAATTCGTGTCTTCAAAATGAAGCTATCGAATTTTTTAATGTAACTTGTCAAGTATAGAACTATTAAAAGAATTATGATCTCGTCGATTGTTGGTGTATTTTTTGTTGTGTTTTCAATACATACGAATCCAGATAACTTATGGCATACAGCATTTAGGATAGATAATCAGTGAACAGTATAGTAGAGCTCTAGGCACATACGAGCGTAAGTTATCCCCCTTTTTTTGAGAATGGCCATGGCAGCTTTTCATGTAATGTTATCCAGTGAATCTCGTTTTTGGCCATCAACGTAAGGACATTAACGTATACGTTAAAAGTACGAAACGGCCATTGACGTACGTATGCGGCACATACACGGAATGGATGTTTTGCTGATAAATGTGTTTCATTATATAACGTTATATACTAAATACCAATGGAATAGCAACTTTCAGACATTGTAAATGAGAAGAGACAAACATATTTGGTGAAAATACGGCCAGATGGGTGTGTACTTATATATGGTGAATGGTTTGCATGGGCATATTACCGCCAATAAGACACACTCTGTTGCAGGCACATTGTATCTCTGATAGTTTAGTGCAGACATTGGGGCGGCCATATTTGCCACACAGTCTGGTATATACAGTATGACTTGTAGCGCTCACAAATAATGGGTAGCTATTGCATATCAAGGATTCACTTATTCTGGCGTACTGTTTTCGGACTTGCATATTATTTCTCAATTTGGAAAGAAAATCTCACTTAAAGTTTTTTTCATAAATTCTTGGTTCTACATTTAATATCTAAGAATAAAAGAAAACAATGATAGTCATACATATAGGTACTTTTGTCTACTTAGAAGTTTTGGGGACAGTTTTCTTTAGTTTTGGCAGCCAGTGTGAATAATGATTCTATCGTTCAAGAATGTGTGGAAATGATGTGAAGCACCAGTCGACCAATGAAATGGTTACAAGTACCATGTAAGTTCTTTTGGGGATTACCCAGGCAAAGAAAATGACCTAAAGGCAGCCAGAAACGCACGATGTTTCATCCTTTGACAAAGGAAGCTTGAAGAGCACACTTAGGGACGTCGCACTGCTTTTTTTCGAAAGAAAGAAGTAATTTGAAATCATGGAAGATTACCAAATCGCACTCATTGTGTTTGTAGTATTCATTATCTTCGTTATCATTGCTCAAGGGTGCAAGTCGTCGGGCGGTGAGGGTGACTCCGGTAACGGAAACAACACCCGTGGGTCTGGTAGCCAGGGGACCAAGTGTGTCATCCTTTGAAGAAGCCACGGAAATACATTGTAATTTAAACTTTTTTTTCTCATTTACCAATTTGAACTTTGCGGATAGATAAAGTGGATAAAGTCATTCTGGCCTACCATATCTGGACATTGTTTCTGAGTAGATCATTCAATTCTAGATTCTGGGTAATTTAAAAATAAAAAAGTTCTAGTCAAATATGGTTCCATTGTCGTCTACTTGAAAGTTTTCTTTTACAAATCTTTAGTTTCCAACCAATATGTAGACTTTGTAATGAGTTCATTGGCTAAAAATGTGTTCCAATGATGTAATGCAGCAGTCGATCAATGCCATGATAACATGTAAGAGCTTCTCGCGGAATCCCGCCAAACTATGAATAAAAGGTGATGTTGCAATCTAAAAAGGCGCACTTCTTCTTCGACTGGACTTGGAGAAGCTTTTGAGAAACTGGACAAAGTTTGAGACGTTGCAATTCTTTTTTATTCATACGACAATGTTCGAAAATATGGTCGCAGCAATTGGTCTTGCGCCAACCATTGTGATTATAGCGGTTGTCGCTGTTGTGGTTCTTGTTATCACTATCGTCTGCACCGTACAAGCCTGCAAGTCGTCCGGTGGTGGAAGTGGAGGTTGCAGCGGCGGGAACTATACTCGCGGGTCTTGCAGCCAGGGGTCCAAGTGTGTCATCTTGTGAAGTACCCCGACCAAAATTGTAATTCAGAATCTTTTTACATGCCTCTTTCCTTATGAGCATAAGGTACGTCTATGTCAATGATAAGAAAAAGCTCAACTTATGTATTGCAAAACATAATTACAACACAAAAATGGCGAAGAGTAGGGTTGCTCCAATAGCGTCTATAATAGGTTTCCAACAAACGATCATTGCCCCCAAATGATCGTAATGGTAACAGTTTTTAATTCAAAATGATAATGATCTTTGTGCTTTATGTCTTTCAGGCTTTGTAGATAGCAGCTATGGTGTGTTAGCAACACTGTGCGGTGTTCTACTCCAACCACAACATGCTGGGAATAAACGGACGCGCTACAACAGCGAGGCTTAGACAAATTGGGGGCAAACAACACTGAAGAATGGACATGAATGCATCGGCCAACCCACCTGCTTCATCTACTAGGAGTGGGCAAACTGCAATGATAAACTGGCTTCAAACACCTGACTATTTTCATCAAGATATCTATAGTTACGTCCAAGCAAACAAGAATGCATGACGATTTCCTTGTAACCAGGTTTACAAACATCTACCAGAGAACGTTTAACAGTCAAAAGCCTCCTTTATTCCGAGTAATCAAAGCTTTTTATCTGGTGTTCATTTTTACTTCTTTAGTCAAAGACTAAGTGCATGTTTAGGATTACAAACGCTGATTTTACAGGGGCACAATATTTTCGGATTTTGGTAAACAGGAGACCATGTACAATGACGACTTTGAAGGAGTCTGAAATCTACAACATGGTCAACTTTTGCTGATACAAGGATCGCTAAATTGTGTTTGTTTGTGTATATTTGCAGATTAGGTATAGGCACGGCTACCCACTATATCTTTGTGCTTTGCTGTAGTGAATACTAGAAAAAGGTTGTTTGTTTTGTCAGAAGAGAAGTAATGTTTGGCATGAAAAATCTTGAAAAAGACACAGTATGTAGTAAAGACGAACACTTTTACCTTCCTATATTAATAGAATTGAGCACACTTAGATTGGTTGCTGTGCGGTTTTCAATAAAAGGTATCTTTCAAAGTTAATTTACGTCTATTGCTTTATTTCGTACCAGTTGTAGCCAATAGTTGAATTACAATGTGTCTCTAAACGCTAAAAGTTTCTTGTGTAGTACAATTTCGCCATTTGTTACGGACACACCAAAGTTATATGTAAGAACCTAAATCTGACCGTGTGTTTCTGTTCCTGTTAGTTTACAAAATAGCTGCAGTGTTGCTGATTTATTTTGTTATACATGGGTAACAGGAAAATTGAACCATATAAATGTTAAATGCAATGAACCGGTCAAATTGAGAATTTATGTTTACAATAATGTTGTAACGTTGACAGCTATATGATTATGCACAGGCAAACTAAACGGAGTTTAGCTTCGCGGTGATTTCTGAATAAAAACACACGATTTTGCAGCATATATAGAAAATCCTTAAAGTATCTAAAACAAGGACAAACGGTTGACATAGGGGCATACATATTTAAGGGTACATGAAGTCCGAATGCACAGATAAAGCCACATACCTGCAACGAACACCAGGGCTTTCTATACATAGGTCTCTATGAAATGCGGTACGGCAACATAGTACCATCTGTTTTTAGAAACTTGACTTATGCAATCATTTCTACGATCAAAACTTTAAGATGAGTTCTTTAGCCTTTTAGGAACATTTACGGACAAAAGTCGTCCGACTATAAGTTCATGTAATGGCTTGAATATGAAAGTTATTAGGAACAAAAACTTGGCTGATACATGATATACTAGAAATGGCCACGTCATCGGGAAGTTCAGTTTTAGACCGTTGCGCAGTTTAGATTTTTTTTTTACAATTTTCTCATAAATGATTATTATTTCCATTGAGATTAACAACAATATTTGATTGTTACAAATATAAATTTCCATCAGCAAATATCAAAATGATATTTCGGTTGCAAGAATCCAGGTGTGAGGAGTTATGCAACTGCATCGAAATGCATTGCGATTCTTCCAGCTTAAATTGAAACTAGTATTAGAGCCGAAGGTAGAGATTTCATAGATATGAAACAAATGTCTTCATTTTTCACATCGAAACATTCTATGAAGGCAAATCAAAGGACATTTGATAAGTTTGATGAAAAATGTTTGCCCGCGATTACAAAATACCCCCTGGTCTTGTCTTACGGTAATCCCCGTTTTGGAGTATCTTGTTTCTCTCTGTCCACGGGAAGGAAACGGTAGCTTCTGAGTCAAATTTAAACGGTGTTCTTGAAAAAAACCCCAGAAAGAACCTCAGCTCATCAATACGAAGGAGACCAACAAAAAAGAATGGCAGGTGATGGAAAAGGAGGCAGAAGGAGGAAGAAGAGGGGCTCGGGGGCGCAAGGAACCAAGTCCTCGGGTACCTGGGAAGGCTGGGAGAACTGGTGGACGCCAGAGAATTCCAAAACGGGATCCACTGCAGAGGGGTGGAAATGTACTATTTTGTAGCAGGTAAAACCCACCACCATTTATAAAAAACATATTGCCAATTTGAGCTATATATACATTTTGTAATTAACAAATAGACCATTTATCCGGGAATATTTTGAAACATATAACAACAGCAAAGTCGAAGAATAAATGGTTATAATCAGTTCCCTTTCTTCATATTTTTCAGGCGACTACAAACGCCGTCAACGCCATTGTGACGACAAGACGTCAACGTTGGGCATTTCAACTGGCGGGAACTGGGACCAGAATTACCACGACAAAACAGCCGAGACTGTCACCGTATTGAACAACATCATTAATCTTAATCTTTACATACACGTGCATGTGTACAGGTCGGAAAGTTGCCAAAATGGTGAATAAACGTCACTTTTACGCTGGGTACATCGTACTTCAAAGTACTGTGTAGAACTGTATCTAGACTGATGAAGAAACAGTATCCGAAATACTTATAAGTATGATTATTTCAGAACACTTTCACACTTTGAAATAAATTAGATGCACTTTATTTTTATTACTCAACAAGTCTACACGAATTATTATAAATGCATGTCAGAAATACGTTTTTCGGGGGACTTGGTTTAAGCTAGCTGTGTTTATATTTTAAATAGCATTGTCATCAAATGCTTGTGAGTGAATACCTTAATGTCCTGGTTCCAGTTTTTGCATTAAAGTTGTCTGGTTACATATTTACTACTTGTCTTTAGTTTGATTTTATTGTACTGATTGTATACTTGGATGTCTATCTGCAATTTCATGCCCGAAGGCTAATTGCAAAACCAGTACATGGCAGAAACATAGGAAACATACTTTTGGCCGAGAACACTTGATGCACATCATTGTAACAAAAGACTTCGCAAATACTAATGTTCGCTAAAGCTAAGCAAAATGACTTCGACTTCCTTTTTGTAAACTCGAGGAAGACAAAAAGTCGAACATTGTCTATACTTTGATGATTTTCGTCTTTTATGGGTTCCAAACAAATGCAACACCCATACGTTATCGTACAAAAGCCCGGTTTCATGTGAGTTTGAGACCAAGATCATGAAAATTCCGGCAATTGACTAACCTAACACCATGATAAGCACTCAAATAGAATGAAAATGTAAAGCAAAATGAATCCATGTACATTTTATTGCTGGGTCAGAAAGTTTATCCCAAAACTATCCAATGTACTATCCCAAAACAGTACATTTGTACTTTGTATAACCCGAATCTGTTTAAACCTATACAGATCGCAAATAAATTACTGTTTAGAATAAAAGAAAGTTTAAGGATTTTTCCCTAAAGATCACGCTTTTATAACAATCCTTTTCAGTTTTCCAATATACTGTATTCAGTAGACTATTTTGTAAACAAACATACAGCTACCGAACCATGGCGCAAACAAATTTTTCTTGGGGGGATTCTGGGAACAAGAAAAAACAAAGGCCATACTAACGTTACATTCTTTTGTAACACACATACCATTTTCTGATTTGGAGAGACAAAGTTTCCTGCCAAGAGCAACATTCAAAAGGTAAAGCTAGAAACCACCAGACGATCGACAGTTCGCCGTTCACGAGGAAACTGTACATATACAAGTCACCATGGCAGACGATGAAAAAGAAAAGGAGCAAAATACGAAGAAGGGAAGCAGTGTTCAGGGAACCAAGTCCTCCGGTAACAGCGGAGGGACGACAACTTCTACCGACAACACCCAAGGCTCTACTGCTCAAGGGAACAAGTCCCAAGGCTCTACAGAAGACAGTTCGTGCGCATTGCAGTAGCAAGCAGGTAAGTACATTTTATTGGTGTAAAAGTGGCACTTAATTTAGTTAATTGGGATTGAGATGTAGAAGGAAAATGTCTGCGAAAAAAAAAGAAAATTGGACAGCAAACAAATTTGTTAACATTTCTTCTTCTTCTTCTGTTAGATGACGAGAACATACGACCCATTGTGGTAATCTCCATATTACAACAGAGCTGAGCTTTAGATGAAAGAAGAGCAACTAGTTGGCGCGAGAAACAACCTTGAAGAGGACTGCAACATACAACTGATGTTTTACACGCTCCTATCTAATAAAAGAAAAAAAATTCAAAGTTTTGCAAAACAGACTAGGGTATCATTCTGATACATTAGAAAATAAATCATACCTGTCTTTTGAGTCATAAACCTCCAGTTCATATTAAGCCTTACTATGTACAAATAGGTCAAGAATGTTCAGACCGTGAGCCTGTAGTGTGCATGATATGTTAAACTTTACATGTTGATGTTTTCCGATACCTGTTTGTTACTAGTTTTGTTTGTATGTACGTAGTTGTAGAAAGCCTTGCGAAAGTCGCTGTACTTTTGTCGTGTCAAGAGAAGATGGGTATTTTTCTTATTACGGGGGTATGAATGGACACTACATGCCTTTGCTCACGATATACATTGAGGATATAATTTACAACACTTTCACAACCCGTAGGCTTCTCAATATTAACTGTCAATCACAGTGACTACTTCAAAACATGGAAGTTCTGAATCAACAATACACAGCCTGTTCTTACAGTAGTTTTCCGGTTTGAGTTGTAAGAGAAATAATTATTTGACAGATCGTCATTTTTTAGCTTGCTTTTAATTTGTTGAATCATATAATTGAAAACTTGTTGGGAATTGTACATTTGTTAGAAAACCCCTGAGGGGTATGTTTTCTTTAGTTTCTTTCAATATCTTATTGAGTTCAAATAGATAATCATATCTAGTTACTAAAGCATTGTATCCAGAACATAGGCACGTTTTAGCAAACATTAGTCAATCTACGAGAACCACTCTGTAGGCATAATCTGTTTACAAACATCTGTCACATACTGTCTACAATTGTCATGAAGTTGTGAATGTAAGCTACTATCGTTTTGAGTAAAGAATTTCTGTAAAGCTCATTCAATTTGGATTTGTATCCATTTTCATACAATTAACTCAGTGATATTGTTTCTATGCTACATACATCTTAGTAAGATTTCAGTTAGTTTGTTTAACGTGTGAAAACTATTATAGTTGCAGGCCCTAAACCTACCCAACTGAAGCCCATATACAGAACACACCAGTTGAGCTGACTTGAAATTGTTGGTGGTCACTGAATACTGGTTCTTTATTGTGCACATATATATATATAGAGAGAGAGAGAAAACTTACGAGACACTTACAAGAGCGCAATATAAACTGTATATACAGGAGACCACTCTAAAGGTTTGACAGAATAACAAAGGGATTTGACACCTCAAGTGCGAATGTTGGCTATTTAAGTTGAGCTATTTGAATTGTACGTGACACCAAATGATCGAGAAACAATCAATAGTTTTTTGGAGTTAAAGTAGACAACGTTTTTTTTAGTAAAAGAATAAGAGTGTTCAAAGTGAGGGGCACTTTTGCAGGTCTGACATCGACGGCGAAACTACCCGTACCCAATTGGCCATATTTTCCATCGGTGTCTATTTTTCATGCTCTAAAAAGAAATTCTAGAGGTAGAATGAACGATTATTCTAAGTTACTGTTTCCTTTTAAGTTACTGTTTCCGACCTAGAAGCGTTGATGTTTCATTGTTCCATACCTTTGCATGATATCCGCCTTAAGACGAGAACTCTGTGCCTAGCAAGGAACATACGTAGCATACACAAGTGACATAGCCATGGCGTTATAGCACGTGCGGTGTTACAAAAATGTTGCACAAAACTACACGGAACGACCTGTGTTTAGAAACTCGTCTTATGAGAGCCTTAATACCATCCAAAACGTGAAGGATGCGTCATTTTGTCTCCAAACAATATTTACGAACAAAGATCGTACGATTATTACTTCAAAATATGGCTCGAAATGTGGAAGATACTAAAACAAAGGTGCCCGCTATAGTGAAGACTATTCTAGAAATGGCCGCGTCACCGGAAACGTTCAGTTTGAGACCGGTGCGTAGTCGATATATTCTTACAATTTTTACATAGAATTATAATTATTTCGTTTAAAGTAGAAAATTGCTAAATTTTTAGAAAATATTCATTTCTCTCAGTGAAAATCAAAATAATATATCGTTCGAAAGAATACCGTTGCAGGAAGTGACGCAATTGCACAACCATGTCTTCGTCTTTAAATCTAAAGTATTTTTTCGATCTGCATGAGACAAATGTGTCGATTCTTGACATAAAAATGTTCTAAGAAATCAAATTGTTATAATTTCCATACTAAAAAAAAAGATATTTGACCGGTATGCTAATTACCCCTGTGAACCCCGTATCTATTTTTCTCTTTGTCTAAGGGAACGGTAGCTCAAAAGCGTTTCTCTCGACAATCATTAAGATTATCAGTTTATCCATAACAAAAAGACCAATAAAAAAGAATGGCAGACGATGAAAAAGAAAGGGAAAATACTAAGAAAGGGTCGAATGCTCAAGGAGTCAAGTCCTCTGGTGGTAACGACGGCAGGGAGAGGCGGTCTGCTAATGCCAAAAAGGGATCCACCACCCAAGGATGGAAAGACAAATATTGTTCAATTATGTAGCAGGTACGTCGAAGAAGGTTCATAAGATAGAGAAAACAGCCAGTCACTAACGAGAGAATATTAATGATTCCTGAAACTTCCGTCCGTTTCCTAAATCTATACAGTTGCTTGAGTATCTATTATCATGCGTGTATAGCAGAATAAACGGAACGTATTTTTGATGCGTCTTTGTTGTAATGCAGAATGCCACATTTTGTATATCAAAATATGAATTGAATTTTAACACCACAGGTCTGCCTTTTTGTGGCAAATTTGTCTTCCATCTACCAAAATATATCTGAGAAAAAAATTGGACAAACATTTTTTTTCGATATGTATGGGAATGATCTCAAACTGTGGATCTCAAAAACAGCCAACGATATTATCTTAGAGCGTTAAGGAAATCAAAGAAACAGATACTAAATTGGCTACTATTATGGTTATCATTATGAATATCAAGTCAGCCAAATAGTGTTGCAATCCATTGCTGATAAACAAGAAAGAAACCTTAATATAGTTATGCATCCGAATGACGCACCCCTCCCCAAATACTCACACTTCAAAAACAAATAATTTTCCTGATCAATCCAAGAGATGACTAGATGACACAATCTATGGAATTTACTTGATTTTAGATTTTAGAAAGGTATAACTGCCACGACTGCAGTATGGTTTAAACCCTATTTTAAGCTGTCTATACAATGTATTTTCCTTGCAAGAAGAAAATCAGTATCTTAATTAATAAGAAATTTGAAAACCGCACGCCTGCAAGAACTGTTGCTTTCACGTCACACAAAATATTGTATCATGTAAGTCTGAACTGACTAAATGGAAAATATCTGGTGTGAATTGATGGTGGTATCAGGGATCTGTTTGCACATTTTCATACATTTATGAAACTAAAGAATATTTAGTGGTAATAGACATACCAATCCCATGTTGTATCAAGGTTTTTGTATACTTAATATATAGCACACTCCCCAATAACATCAAGTCGATGGGCATAAACTCCTAAACACAGACATCAAGGAAGCCAAACACTTAGACACAACATAAACAGCGTATATATAAAGGACAATATTTTAGTCATAAAGATGTCAGTCAAGATAACTTTGGTTGTAACTTTAATTATTCATGAGAAGCTCTGTAAAGTAATGAATGATATAATCTATCATGATCAGCTTTTTGAGCAAATTTTGAAAATTGTACCATCCATAGTAAAACCAAGGTACATCTCCCTCGCTGTTTATTAACAGTGCTATAATCTTCACTGATTTTAGAGAGTAAATGCTGATATAAAGTATGGACTAAAAAGAGTTAGTAGATATAGTAAATATTGAATTCCATGTTTGAATATAGGCATATATACATGGCTATATTTATGAGCAGTTGACTCACTATTTGCTTTGGATCTAATACTTGAGGGTCTAGGAAAATATGCAGGTAAAAAGCAACAACACCAAATTTCAAGCATGAATCACAATCAATATCATATATATTCTCCTTCGTTTTTCAGACAAAAGAGACACGCTTCAAATCCCTGTAAACACCTGAACAGAGAGCAACTCCAGGCGGGCACTGGACCATGAAGAAGGAAACAACAACATACCATTACAACATAATGCAACAGCACAACCCATCTGAAGAGAAACAACCTATAAGCAAACAGAGTGTAGCACCGGGCTAGGACACTTTTCTTTGAGTGGAATATCTAATTACAATTACAGAATATTATCCGAGAACATACATTGTTTCCTGAATCATTTTGCACATAACAAGTGTTTGTCTCCAGTGTTGGCGTATAAATCTCAAGTACTATCATCCTTGATTTCAATGGCTATGTTAAAGGTGTTACACAGTAGAAGGTGGACTAAACTAGTGACATCTCAACGTTAACATCTGCTCAGTTATGTACCTGTATCTGTCATGACTGTCGGTTTAACCATCTCTTTGGCGTAACACATCAGCTTCTGTATATACTGGTATAACCGCCCTTCGGCGTAACACACCAGCTTCTGTATCTGTATTTGTATAGCACGTAAAACCTCCCTTTGGCTTAACACACCAGCTTCTGTATCTGTATTTATATAGCATGTAAAACAGCCCTTTGGCTTAAAACACCAGCTTCTGTATCTGTATTTATATAGCATGTAAAACAGCCCTTTGGCGTAACACACCAGCTTCTGCCCTGCATCTGTATAGCCGGTATATATTACTACTAACTGTCCTCTGGCGTAACACACAAGCTTCTGTATCTGTAACACACCAGCCTTCTGTATAGCCACAATTCGACACAATACACTACCTAAAACAACCCTATACATGCAAGGTAATAGCCACTCAATCAATTAGATAAAGTTTTGAAAAGACCAGGCGTTTTAGACAGCAGTCTCTGCCTTTCTTAAATGACCCTACACATGAATTGATGACTATTGACTTCACAGTTTTTTTAGTATTATTTATAAAATTCAAATACGTTTATGTGTTGATATATTGGTTTCACTTTTTACTTTGTACCTTTAATAACTACAACTACAAATCTTCATCTTTTACATGTGTCCTGTTTGTTTTGCACTATGTTTAAGTATCAAACAACAGTGGTTAGAAGCGTTGTCCAGTAGCTACAAATTAGCAATCAAAGATGTATCAAAAACCAAATGTAATCTTCTGTCCACATCGAGGATGATTACAAAATACATTGTTTGTGATTGATTATCTTGAGCCATTGAGTTGTTCATTTATTCACGTATTTCCTTTAGTTTGTTTGTGCCTTCTTCATAACCGGTAAACCGTAATAGTTTTATACAACATAAAGGCACAAACTGTGTAATAAACCGCCTAAATATTTGATCCACTCACACCAGGAGGTGCCTCCACTCTTTTCAAGAATCGTCGTCGTAAAAAAAGGGACTTCTTGCCTTACATCTAACAAGAGAGGAAGCCCATAACAAAATCTTGGTACTCATTACCTAGTATCTGTGTGTGTAAATAAGTTTAAAGCGTCTTTCCCAAGGGTACAACAATAGGGACAGCTACCGACAGCCCTAACTTAATATCCATAAGTCAATAACCCTAACCAAACTTGCCGCCTATTTTAAAATATTATATGGGAAAGCAGGATCAGCGTTATCGCTACAGTTACCATGCATTAAATACGCAATGCATAACATAGTAGTGACGTGAAATTATGGCGTGTTTTTACATGATGTAATGTAAGAAAAGGCCTATGTCACCGTGCAACTTGCTATTTGCAATATTCAAAGAGGAAAGAACTCTACATCCGGATCTTCCGGAGAGTAGAATATAGAGAGGAAAGGATGTGAAAATTGTCAGGACAAAATCAACGTTCTTAGACCAATCTTAGATCGTGAATACGACATAAAAATTAAAAAAAGGTTAAGATATGTAGTAGATATTCACTTTTGCTGCTCTAGCTGTTGCTTTCACTGGTGGACAAAACGGATCTTCGAAACATCGCATATAGATAGGATATGGTTACAACGCAGTGCTTGTACATTGGTAACGTAGTTCGAGTACCAGAGAAAAAACGACTCTATGAAACTATACGACGATTTTCATACCAGGATCATAGAAAATGCCCTAAAAACAGTATCATCACCAAGATACATATTCAAAAGGTATAAAAGAATATAGATAGCCTCTTTTCTAAGCAGTAAATTGTTAAAATTTGCTTTTTTACGGTTCCGTTGTCAGCGAGCTACTCATGAGAAAAAACGACTCTAATATGAAACTATACGACGATTTTGACACCAGAATCAATGAAATTGTCCTAAAATGGATTTCATTACCAAGATAGATACTGAAAAAGTATAAAAATGTATATCAGTTCATTTCTAAGCAGTAAATGGTTAACTTTTTGAGGTTTGTTGTCAGCAAGCGATGCATGAGAAAAAAATGACTCTAAGTAACCATACGACAATTTTGATACCAGAATCAAGACAATTGCCCTAAAAATCAATTTCATCACCAAGATAGATATTCAAAAAGTATGAAAATAGAAATCAGCATATTTCTAAGCAGTCAACAGTTATCCTTTTTAAGGTTTCGTTTTTAGCGACCAACGCATGAGAAAGAAACCCGACTCTTTGCAACCATACGACGATTTTGTCACCAGGATTAGAGAAATACCCCTAAAATCTACTTCAACACCAAGATAAGTCCTCAAAATGTATAAAAAATACAAATCTGCCTATTTCTAAGCAGTGAATATTTCTCTTTTTACTATTTAGTTGTTAGTTACTGAATTTCTATTCAGCATCATAGCGAAGGTGTGGTACATGGTCCAAGTTGCAAAAACTGTACGTCACATACAAACATAATTGAGTTGTTAGGCACACACGAATTTAGTTGTTACTTTTCCTATTTTAATGTACGATTCAAGCACAAACACATTTGGTACTATAGCTAGGTAAGTACTAGGTCGATTGGTCGCTATGTTTACTCAAGCGGACATAAAATAGTTGCGCCTAGACTAGCATTAATTCAACATGGGTGTCACCGTTTTAATTCAACAGCAAATGTGTCGTCTTTACAAGCGAGTTTAAAGGTTCCGAATTATACCTATCTTTAATAACCAATAATCATACCAAGTGTGTAAAGATCCTTAATTTAGGACAACCATTTTGCCATCCTTTTTTTTTCTATGATTCTCACATTCGCACTCAAAGCGATTGCCAAGTACTAGTACTAGCCCCCTCTGCGGGCCCCCTATAGAGCTACGCCATTTTCAAAGCCCGTAGTCTGGCGGTTTTTTCGCTCATTCAAACTGCATTGCGCAACGACACTCAATACCCCCACCCCCCCTCCACTAAACATAAAATAGAATACGTACCGATTACGAAGGGAAATTCCCCTGCTCAAAAAATCCAGAGTGTTCCAAAAAGAAGAGAGTTTTTTTTACCACCGGGGACTTTCCAGAGTGACACACTAGAAAGGACGCTTTGTATGGGTCATGTGATTGAGTATACAATCAGCGGCGTCACCCCCTCTGAGTTTACTTATTTAGATAAAACTGGTTTCATTGCTTGATAAGAATTTCATCAACACATCACTAAGATGCTCGAGGTTACAAGCATAAGATGAATTGTACATTATATTACAGAGAGACTCAAGAGTTGCTTACTCGGGTATAGTGATATAAAAATTGATAAAGTAACAACAAATGTCATGATTAAAGCGTTATCTACGTATTGTAACTATTCAATGTGTTTCTGTGATAATTTGGAATCATAATAACTTCATATATCTATATCGAAAACATTGTCCATTACTTCACTTGAACTATTGTGATGTCATAGATTCAGTAAGGCCTCAGGTTTTCTTTTTTCTGCCTAACTGTGTGTTTTAAGTTCGACTCTGACTATTAAGTTTACCAAACCATTCCTACGGTCTGAACAGTATCGTCATCTTCTACTATCCACAAGAATGACCATCTCTGTATTTCTAATGATTTGACTTCCATAAATATTGATCTAGTAAGTGTATCTTATATTGTAATATCACAACACCAATTCAGCCTTTAGGATACGACTGTGGTGAAACGACTTTCTCAATAGATAAACCATTACTACATGGATATATTTAAGAAAGATAGTTTGATGTCCTATAGAGCTACGCCTTGCATGACATTGACATTGTTATTGGTGTCCACATGACAGAGCGATATTATAAGATATTACGAATATGTTTTTGGAAAAGACTTTGGAACTCATACAATACGTTTGATAAACTGGTATTTGAAAAATCATTAATTCACACCAATGGAAAAATAGTTTGACATGTCAATCATCTCATCCGACAGTCTAAAAGGACATGAGTCTACAAACAAACAAACAACCAATGATTCATCAATTCAATCCAATTTTAACCAATAGGAAAGAATGTTGCTTTGTCAATCAACCAACTTTATCCTACTAGTACGACAGGTAGGCTTGTTTTTCCATTGGAATCTTTTCCTGGAATCAAAGTGCACAAATCTCCAAGAGAGGTTTTTTGCTGTACACCGTTTGAAACATCGAGAGTAACCATGCCGAAAGGAAAAGGCGGCAAGAAAGGAGCGCAGCCCCAAGGAGATAAGTGCATGGGACCTCTGAAGGGTCCGATGTATTGTCCCAAATGCCAGACGAAAATACACGTCGCTTTCGAAAACTGACGTCGGTTCTCAAAAACCACATCGCTTTGAACACCGACGTCGGTTTTGAAAAACCACATCGCTTTGAAAACCGACGTCGATTCTAAAAAACAACATCGCTTTGAAAACCGACGTCGGTTTTGAAAAACTACATCGCTTTGAAAACCGACGTCGGTTTTGAAAAACTACATCGAGGATTAACTCCAGGGGGAGGGGCCTTTTACACCTTTCATTCACACCAACCAAACACAGATGTGTATTTGTTATCAAACCCACCATGGATCGACTAGTTAGGCATATTGCCTGCCCTTACGCCCCAAACAGAGATTCGGCTCCGAGCAGTTGGGAAAAATTTGAGACTTTATCATATGCCTCTTTCTTGTCCCGCCCTTGTTGGGGAGGGCGGACGAAAGACGCGGCACATAACAATGCCGCAATTTTGCTCCCAAACCTCTGCATGGAGCTTCCGACTGGTTTTGACGTTTTTTTTTTCCAGGCGGTTTTGTCGGGCCTTCTTTTTTGTTTAAACTTCCTCTTTAAACACTTGGTTTGGTGACATAGCAAAATAAAATAAAAAAACAACGTTAAAACCAGTCCTTTTGCGTGGGGAGTACATATCACCGTGAACTAAGCTATATTTACCTTACACTCCTACAGGGCAAAAATTCTACATAGATGTGTATTACACTATGTGTATTATACTGTATCTCTCCAAGCAGAGGTTGCGCTTCGGCTGTTTTTCGTGTGTTTTAGGCCTTTTTGTGGGGCTTTCAATTTTGTACAGGAGCCTTCATGTTCGCCGGCCAAACAGACGTGAAGAAAACAATACACAATAGAAAGCCCAGCAAAGAGACCCAACTGAACACGTCAAAAACTGCCGAAAACACCTTTGCTTGGAGAGTACACTAACATGTCTAGACCTGTCAGTTAGCGGTGGTTGGAAGAACATTACTTACCTATAATGTCTCTTATCACGCCAAGGAAATATTGCTTTCACCAAGGAGGTTATATAACCTCCTTGCTTTCACTAATCTAAGAGAATCGTTGCTGACTCACTTTGTATCAACTTATCTGGCGGCATCAGGTTGCTGTACATGTGCGAGCTTTGTGTGTGTTGTCTGCTGTTTCTCTTAATTTGGGCAAACTATTGCTCAAATAAAGCAGAAAAGTATTAACCTGAAATAATCTCTTTGATATCTAAGCCTTCAATTTAAAAAAAAATATATATATTTCATCTCTTTAATGTCATTAAATACATTGCCGGTAAGAGCTCATATAAACATAGAGCCATTTGCTTATGGGATCCCTTTCACCGCTGAGCTACAAATGTATATATACCTTACCCTCCTTCCGGGCCCCAAAATCTACATGTGAATCGCTACTTACAGCGCTACTATTTCTCCCCAATCAGAGGTTTTTGCGGTTTTTGACGTGTTTCTGGGCCTTCTTGTTGGGTTTTACATTCTGTATAGTTGACTTCGTGTCCGCCAGCCAAACAGACATGAAGAAAACAATTCTAATTCTAATAAGTCTAATTCCAGATTGAACCCCTGAGAATGCAGGAAATGGCGTCTCAAAGGGTCCATATTTCAAAATTTCTCCGAGCCTCCCGGCCCTCGGCTCTGAACAGGGTAAAATATGTTGCGGAAGCGTTGCCCTCAAAAACTTTACCACTCATACAGATTTCAGTGTCAAGCTTAGTTTCGGGCAAAAAGTACTCCTAGAATGCAGAAAATGAGGTTTCTCCCTTGCGAAGGCTTGCGCCTTTGGCGCTTACGACGACATTGCGAAAATATGTTAGGGGCGTGAGTTTTCCGGCACAAAGAAACTTTTCTCTCTAAGAAAATGTTATATCTGATTTAGCTTCGTCTTACAGCAAAATCTGTCCTTCAAAAGGCAGTAAATGGCGTTTCAGACGGTCCAGATTTTAAAATTTCTCCGGACTTATATTACAACGTCTCGTGCCTTCCGAGCTCGAATCGAAATGGTAAAATATGTCGGGGGCTCTTGGGGTGGAGGCCAAAAGCTATAACCAAGGAGCTTTTATCAGGTAAAAGCTCCTTGCTATAACCATGTGTAATTAGATGAAAATGTCAAAATCAACCTAGCTTAGTCGGTCGGCAAAATTTGCCGAAAAATGCAGGAAATAGCATTTAAGAGGGTCTTGATTTTGAAATTTTCCCGGGGGAGCATACCCCCGACCCCCCTAGGATGCATCGCGCCTCCGGCGCTCCATGTGCTGAAACAATAGTTCAATCCCTCCATGAGAAATTTGCTGCCGCCGTCTCTGTGGCGGGCCGGGAACTCTAGATCTGCCTGTCATGGACATTGTCCCTGTCATTCCTCCAGGTTCCGGGTACCTTTTGCTTCTCACAATGTCAATAGTCGGATATTTTCTCACAATGTCAATAGTCGGATATTTTCACTCATTTTCACCCCAACTACTCTAGCGCTGTATGGATAGGAATGCACGTCAATGTTACGTAAGTGTTATGCGTTGTATTAAACTCCTTCTGAATTTACCGTTAAGCGTTACCGGGCCTCCTGAATTTACCGTTAAGCGTTACCGGGCCTCCTGAATTCACCGTTAATCGTTACCAAGATCCCCCCATGCAGACCCTCATCTAGGCGAATAGTTGCTGGCTCACTTTTTCTCAAATTACTTCTCAAGGAGCATCAGATCAGGTTGTTGTGTGTGTGTGAGCTTGATATGTGAGTGTCTGTTGCTTCCTTACACTTTGGCAAACTATTGACCAAATAAAGCAGAGCTCTAGAGAAGCAAACAAGCTTTCTATTGATATGTAATACAATGAAATTGATGCAGAAACAACGGAAATATGATCAATCGAAGTTGATATTCCAAACTTTTTGTGCGGAGTTGAGTACTTACTTAGTTTACATCTTGCTAAGAAAGATATGTATTCTGGAATTTCTGGAATGCTGAAAAACGACTTTTAGATTTAAGCGAAAGGAATCAAAACTAGAAAGGTAATATTTGCAAGCAAATACAGAATGTTACCTTCACATGTTGTAGTCTAACACTGGCAACTGTTTTGTTCATTCTTATTTGAACACGTTTCTAAATGTAGTGACCCAAGCCCCTGTAGATCTGACATTTGCTACATTATGTAACCGGACACCACATGGTGTCTGCTACTTTACCGGTTACCATGGTGACAGCCGTCTGGTCCAGGTCGTTGACCTTATTTGTGCGGAGAAGAAGAAACAAAGCAAAAACAGATATGTTCCCTTCTGTGAAGGTAACATAATAATGGCGACGGCAACACAGTCGATATCACCGATCTGGAAATAATTCTATCAGATACTAGTCTTCATTACACAAATAGCACTTCATATTTTGCCAACTTTTAGCCTATTACTTTTGCTTGACTAAATCGACCCACCTAACATCCAGGTGTGGGATTCTGTGAGGCTAATGAAACCCGGGACAACGAGATAGTGACACCAAGGAGATTAAAAAAGGAACCTGCAATACAGTCTATAGGTGCAGAGGCGGCGGCACCAATTTTTAGTTGGGGCGGAAATGTTGTATAATCAAACCCCCTACTAGGAGGGTCCGGAGGCAAGCACGTGTCTAATCTAGACCCTCTGAAAGACTATTTCCTGTATTTTGATTGACAAGTTTTGCTGGTACACTAAGCTAAGGTTAGTGGCATTTCTATTAAAGATACACAAAATACACATGGTTTTAGCTTAATATATATAATACTAGGGTAACGCCCCAAAAATACAAACTAGGACGATGGTTCATTGTGCAATAGTTGTATCAGTGACAATGTAGGGAAATGTATAGACAACAAAATGTACAGTCTAATATATACGTTATATCGCAACAATTCCAGTTACTACAATACTACGAACTACACTGAGTGCAATCTGCGGGAATAAAGGGAACTATAACATACATCAGATTGAGAACTTCTATGCTATTATCGACATAATATTTGTCAAACGTTATTTATGAATGGTACCGTTTCTTTGTTGCATGGCGTGATAATTGTATTGACCTAGGTGGATAGATATGGAGTCATGACATGATAATAATAATCACCAGGTGTATTTTGCCAGCCAGTAGGTACCCATTATGAGTAATGAGGCTGATTAACGTGGTCGAGGCACCTCCTCGAGCACGGGACCCCCGTTTTACGTCCCTCCCGGAAGACGATTTCGTGGAAAGCTTCGTGAGGCTACAGCAATCCGGACGTCCTTGGTTGGTCTCCCATCCAAGCACTGTCCGGACCGCGCGTTGCTTAACTTCCGAGATCGAGGGATCGGGTGTACCAACGCGCCACGCGGCCGTAGATGATAAAAGTATATTGAAGGTGTCATCACATGTGTGTGGTAGACATACATTGGACTTACATGTGATTGATCGCATTAACATCTGTCTCTCTTCATTGTATGTAGGACAAGTCATAATGAAATGATAATCATCTTCAATGCTAGTGTCATCTTGACATGAAGGACATAGTCTCTGATCTGTTGGTATATTATGTTGACGACCTTTATCGATTTCGAGGCAGTGTGCACTTATTCTCAGTTTGGTAATGCTGTTCACAAAATATTTGTTTTGAATAGATAAGAGGTAGTTTCTATAACGAACTGAGATTTTATTTTAGAATACGCTTTGAGTTTATTGTTCTTTTTTATTTTTTTGTTTCCATTCAAAGAGGAATGTGTCCTTCATGCGTTCTTTGAATGTGTTTCCAAAATATTTGCGTCAACGGTAGGGTTGAGCCAAATATTTCGGAATCTATGTCGCCTTAGCATATCTTGAACATGTGCAGCTCAAGCTTTGTGTCCTTCGACAGCTACATCGTGATTTTTTCACAGTTCTAGTCTGTCATTAGACATGTTCTGCAGCCTGAGCCAATATTTTATCAGATGAGTCTGGGTGTCAATGTATAATGGAAAAGCTCCTAGTTCTCCCCATACCGCGGCGTTGACGGAGCTTCTGGGAACACGGAGTAGTATTTTGTAGAGAACATATTCTAAGTCGGGAACTTCGTATGATGCTGTTGGTTGCTCTACCGACACGTTTTGGTTTCTTAGTATGTTCGAATTATGCATTATGTTTAGCTTGCACTGTATTTCTTAAGACATATGAGTATATGGCGGCTGCAATTAGGATCAGTTTTCCGATACAAATATACATGCATTTTCACCATTTCAAGCGCCGAAGGTACGAGCCGTCGCAAGGTAGTTTCGGGGAGTTTTTGAAATTTGCACCATCTGAAACGCCATTTCCTGCATTTTGAGAGACAGATTTTGCTCACAGATCAAGCTAAATCTTATGAAATTTCTAGAGAAAAAAAAACATTTGAGGGCAAGGACATACCGCCCAAACATATTTTCACCACGTGAGCACCGAAAGCACAAGCCGTCTGAAGGGCGGATAAACTTTTAAAATCTGGACCCTTTGAAACTTTTCATTTTCTGCATTTCAGGGGCACATTTTGCTTGTAAACGACGCTCCGGCAGCATATTTCCACCATGTTCAGCGCCGAAGGCGGGAGCCGTCCCAAGGGGGACTTTAGAAATTTTGAAATCTGGTCCCCCTGAATCCCAATTTCCTGCAATTTTAGGGGCAAATTTTGCCGGTAGACTAGATTCAAAAGTGGAAATATCTTTTATTAGCAACAAGCTTTAACACCTTGACAATACATTCGATGAAATTTCAGGTGACCAGATAAATCGGAGAAAGATTAGGAGAATCAAAAGAAGTCAAGAGGTGAAACATGGCACATTTCTGAACTGGGTTTTTTTTACCATAAAGGACATTGAAATCATCTCTTGATTCGTAGAATCTTCTGACATCAATGATACATTAGTCTGTCAACTTTGCGGTGCGTGTTACAGTGCCTTACAGTGAACATTTGTCATCTTGTAACAATCAGGTATATCATCAACAGCGTAATCCTTTACCGCAGGTTTACATTCTTAGTTATGTTATATGTATCGGTGATATATGACGCTAGGGCCAATCTTATAGCGCTTACTTAATCTCCAAGCAGATTCCTCCGGTGGCATAAAACAGTAACATAAGCTGGGGAAGGACTTCAGCCGGCAGAGGGGTAAAATTGGCCACCGCGGTGGCCAATTTTACCTCTCTGTCGGCTGAAGTCCTTTCCCAGCTATCTACCTTTCAGAGCTATCTACCTCTGAGATAACACGACCACCGCATGTCCATAAAATGAGATATAAAAAATTGAAGTTTTGCTGCAGTACCTTGGGAAGCCACTAGGGGTCCATTATCGAACATGACCTTCATTGTTCTCACCCCTACCACATACCTGACCCCTATCATACAAAGTGGGAGTGAGCGGGAGGGAGGAAGAGGAAGTTAAAGTAAACAGACTCCGAGAGGCGTATAAATAAAGAGTATGAGATTCCCACATTAAAAAATTGTATCTCTACTCCACCTCTGTAGGGTTGCCCTGACGCCTGTTACATTTTGCAAGTCTCAAGGGACTGTTTCTTGCCTGAGATCTTTGAATCTTTGATATTTATGATATTACGTCAGTACTGGCTGGTATTGTCCGCACCAAGACTAGATGATTAGATTTTGGGCCCCCTAGTAAGTCATGCGCATAACATTTACAGAAGCACTTAAAATTTCATGGAGGTATGAGGTTGCCGAACCTAGTTGATAAGAGTTTGTGTGACTTTATCAAATAACAATTAAATTATATGTAATGAGTAGCATATTTATGTCTAAAGACATTATCTACATAACAAACCTGGTTCATTTGGCAAAGGTATGATTTCGTGGAACTCTAGTTTTATTATATGGATAACATCCGCGCGCGCATCAATATCAACCGTGCTTTAGATCGTACAAAGCAGCTGCAAAAAGAGCAAATATATGACGTAGATAAGAATACATACTTTGGAAAACACTTACTAATGTCAACGTCGATTTTCTGGTCAGAGGAGAGAAAGAATATCATACTGATTGAGCTTACTGTGCCGTGGGAGGAAAAGATGTGAAGAAGCACACGAGAGAAAAGAGAGCTAGTACAGTACCAGGACCTGTTATGTACAGTGTTGTAAAGAGAAAGGATGTCAGGCCTGGTTATTCCCGCAAGAAGTGGGGTATAGACTGAAGAGGCATCCCAGCCTAGTCAGCTTGGAAGTTATTGACAGTGCTGAGATTAATAAGAGGAAGAGCTAGGGAGGATGCAGTGCGCAGAATAGCCGGGGAAGCGGCAGCGGGGGCTGCTTCATGTTTTAGGAGAGAGGAAGTAGGCTGGAAGCCGGGAGGAGCGGACGAGTAGCGGATTGGCCACCACTGCTGGACCCGACAGCGAGAGGATGTAACCCTGGTAACGGATGAGGGTCAGAATTTTACTCTCCAGGCAGAGGTTAGGCTCCTGCTGGTTCATTTTTTTAACGTTTTTTAGTCGTTTTTATCGGGCTTTCTATTTTGTATTGTATCTATGTATGGTCAAAACCTATTTGGCTTGCGGACTTGCAAAAAACATGACAGAATACAAAGCCCGATAAAAACAACTAAGAAAACGTCACAAAATAGCCTAACCTCCGCTTGGAGAGTACGAAACATCCGGTTGTCCGACAGTTGATGACGTCAGTGACCTCCGCGGCCATGCAGGCGACAGCACTGCAATCAGCTGCAGGTGAGTGGAGTTATTATGGAATCTAATCTTTGGTATATTTACCAACAGGTCAAAGACGAAAATTTGAAAAAAGAAATGAAGAATCTAATGTAACGGTATTCAATATGTTTGGTAATATGTTCAACCTTCTATACCACTGAGATGATAATGATAAGAAACTTTTGTATAAAATGGAAACTTAACTTAACTTAAAGAAAACAAAAGTCACTATCTTCACAAATACGGCCGTTCCTTCCCGAAAAAACATTCTCATTTGGGCAAGAAAAGTTGGAAATGGTTCATTCCTATTGCTATTTAGGCCTGAATATAACTTTTTCAGGCAGATCCCTAGCAAAAAAAAAAAAAAAAAAAACTAAAGCTATGTACAGTCTGAAATCCCTTATCCGTTCACAAGTATACCCAAACCTTCTGTCATAATTTGAGTTTAGATTCGGGTAAGTTAAGGTTTCATAAGTCTTATAAGATAGCATATACTATGAAAAATATCTAGAACTAGATGAATCCGATCTACGCTGTTAGAATTAGTGCCCACCTCCTTGAAATATAGAATAAGGGCAAAGAAGTTAAATGTGTGCGAAAGGACTTGTAAATACTATATGTTGTATATGGTAGAAGACGAAACACATTTTATTTCGACATATCCCTTCTACGATCAACAAAGAAAAGAAGCTGTTCAAAGATCTAGAAGTCACTAAATTCCATCCTAATCTTTCTACGCTTATAGACAGAAAGAAAACAAAACCCACATGTTTTAGGTGGGTTCATTTTAGCCTCCCTAGCAGGCTCTCTGAGGTCTTTTTTTGCTCATAATACACGTTTGTTGGCCATTTCTTTTTGTGCTGGGTCGCTGATTAAGGACGTCAGTCAGATAAGGCCAGCAATCAGCGACCCAGTACAAAAAGAAATGGCCAGCAAAAGTGTATATTAAAAAAAAGGCCTAAGAGAGCCTGCTATTGAGGCTATGTCCATACGTCTTCTGCTGTCTCAAAACTGACGTCAAACCCAATAAGATACATTTTAGCGTTAGAATATAGACTTATTCAATATAGTTGCTTACTATATTGTTTAACATTGTCTGTATACGTCATTTGTGTCACTTGCAACTAGCTCTCGGGCAAGAACTTACAGTAAACATATTATTATAATGATAATAGTTTATTGCAAATTCTTGTCCGATGGCTAATTGCAGGTACACATGTGTACCATGAAAGGGACAAACAAACAAATAGTGTAGAACAGTATGGAATAGGTCTACTCTAGAGTCTAACGCTAGTAAAAGCTAACTCTAAACTGTAACTTGTTGGGTTTTACTCCTTTTCCTGAGACAGTGGAAGACGGAGGACCACACCTTTTCTATAATGTGTGGGTTCTGTGATGTTAGGAGGAAGGTAGTTTTCTTTTAGTCTGTAAAACACAGGCGAATCTGGTTGGAGTTTAGTGGCCTTTTTCAAAATTCCTTTTCTTTCGTGATAGTAGAAAGAACAGTTTGAAATAAGTTGTGTTTCGTCTTTCACAATGTTTGACGTGCAGGACTAGTAAATACAAGTTCTTTCACAAAGAGCTTCTTGTACCGCCCCTTCTCTATTTCCAGGGGGTGGGCGCTACTTTTAATTTAGCTGATTGCGGAGCGTACATCAAAATTGTTTAGTTCTAAATATTTTTTCATAGCATATGCTGTTTTACAGGTCTTTTAAAACCTTCTATGTTATAAGCTTACTGGTATCAATACGCAAATAATGAAGGCAACTTTTTTAGGAGGGCAAACGTTTTTTTATTCGCACGGCATCAGTGAGGGCTATAAAACAGAGAATATCACCCATGATGTTAATGCGTGGCCTACTGAAATTTTATTTGCTCATTTTGAAGCTGCTTTGTACGATTTACAGTGCGCACGTTGATGCCAGCAGCCCTATAATTATTATTACCTCTACCCGGCTCTGCGGATCGGTGGTCTAATGCATGTAGTTGACAAATAGGGTCAATAGTACGCGAGGGGACCTAATCTCGAACCAGATCCACGGTGCGTAATGTATAGTATCAAACTTCCGTTTGACTCCCTTGGCCGACTACACTCCTTGGTCAGCTTTAAAATTATCTTATGGCACCGTAGGATCTGCTTGGAGATTAGACGGGACCGGCCATAGCACGATGAGGATATAACTCCTCTGGCCGGAGGACTCCCCTTGCGTACTTTTGACTCTATTTGTCCAATTTCTACTATTAGAACACTGATCAGCGGAGCCTGATAGAGGCTACTGTACATGGCCTATAAACCATATAAAGCAAGGACGTTATGGTATGAATGACCTACTGTAACCCGGGATCGAGAGCTGCCGATCTCGTTCCCCCTAAGGAAGAAACCATTCATCTTCAATATTATTCTTCAATAAACTTAACGTTATTATTATGTTGTCAGGAAATAATAGCAATCAATCTTATATTTGATCATAAGTGCAATTACAGGTATGATCATTTAGATCATTTACACCTTACATCTTACTGTGAAGGATATTTTGAGGGATTGTTTTCTCATCCCCTTTCTTTTATATAGGCCCTTCCAATCACATGATGCGAGCGCGGATTACACGAACTCGCGAGTGGGTCAGCTGTGTGAGAGATCAAGTGAGAGATCTTATTATTCCTCTTGAAAGTACCTCAAAAACTCATGTCTTGTCTAGCTAGGTTCTCTAAAGATAGCCCTGTTCCTATTTATCAGTAGAGATAGGAGTGGACCGTCCGATGGCAGCTTGTTTGAGAGAGCAAGTTCAACCCGGCCTTGGACCCAAGTTGGAGAGAGAATCTCATAGTCATACGGAAACAACAACAACAGATTTTGATACAGAAGGTGGGTACAACGCGCGATTTGATGTTATTTTAATGGCAATCAAGTGTCACAACACAGTACGTTTTTAAGCAAGGGCGTTATATAACTTATAAGTTGCTCTTCGCCTGTCAACAAATATTTGTACCCGGCCCCAGCCAGCGCCAGCTGGTTTGGCGGGCAAGACGATTGCCCGCCGCGCACGAGGACCCCCGGGGAGCTGTTGTCTGAGGACCTACTCTATCTCCAAGTAAAGGTTAGGCTCCGGCTGTTTTTTTAAAACGTTTTTTTAGTTGTTTTTATCGGGCTTTCTATTTTTTATTGTATCTTGTATTGTTAGATTTTGACAATACAAGATACCATTCAAAATAGAAAGCCCGATAAAAACAACTAACAAAACGTTTTAAAAAACAGCCGAAGCCTAACCTCTGCTTGGAGAGTATGATATTGCCTTGCTCAGTCACTGTGGCACTCGTGCACTTGGGATAACAGACGTCCATCATAATAAGGGGGAATGGGATAAGTATATGTATAACATGAACAAATATAGACCATGACTAATAATTTCTCCAGAGTCACAAATTATAAACTGTTGTATCATTGATTAAAGCAAGGACTGTTTGATGAGGTTACAAAGATTTTTAACCACCTTGATTAAAGGTGGTTTATATAAGTACCTGTTTCTCAATTTTGCTTTATTTTGTAGATGGCAGAGCGGACTGCACACATGGACCTGAACTTCTTGACCACAGCATGAACTTGATGAAGTAGTGGTGGAAGAATTCACATGGTATAACCTCCTTGGTAAGTCCAAGCTGTTATGTTGTAAAATTATTGTTTTGACCAAGGAGGTTAAACAATCACTTTTTTTAACCTCCTTGTTTTGACAAAATGAATGGCTCTCTGCTCTACTTCTCTACTTCTACGAGTAACTTACACCTGTTAAAATTTTCATGTACAGACTCAGTGTTTGTTTTAAACTTTTTGTTTGAAGATTGAATGAGATGTTCAAACTAGCTCAAAGTGAAACTGTTTGTCCACAGACCCTTGGGGACAAATTCATACTTGTACGTTTTTGTAGTTGTGCAAGAGACAAGCTCATTTACATGAAGCCTAGAGGGATTTAGATTATAATCTCATAATCTCATTACCACCCAGTATCAAAGAAAGTGTTAAACAAAGGAAGCTTTGGCTGGGGTAGTTCACAGCTGTATGCCTGACTTTGCATAAGGTAATTAGCACAGCATTGGCTGGTTCCCATGGCCAAAACATTATTTTTTTTATCAAGGAGGTATTTTAACCTTCTTGGTCTGATCTAGGTGGTTTTATCTTACCCATCATTGACCAGATTTTCCATCATTTTGAAAAGAATGGATTTTGAATTCTCAGTCTTTCATCATACAATTTCTATCAATTTGACAGAACCACCTAGCTGTCAATGATTTGAGTTACTGAAATACTGTAAATGCATTTAAGTTTGTCGGGATTTAATTTCGAGGTAGCGGGAAAAAGGACACAGTCTAATACCATTATAGAAAAATGTTCGCGGTGGTTTTAAGTTCAAGGTGAAGTGGTCACCAGGAAAACGGCGAACATTAGTCCACCGCGAACATTTTTGCATTTACAGTATACAGATAAGTAGGGTTGTAGCCAGCCTGAAATCATTTTCAGTCCCCTTGATTTTAATGGGAATCCTATCAAGCACCAAAGGCATGGCGTGACGTTGCGCGTCATTTCTAATCTAGGGGGTCTGGGTCCCAGAAAATTTTTAAATCCAGACCCTCTGAAACACTATTTCCTGCATTTTGCTTGTAGACTAAGCTGCTCAATGGCACCTGTTTTGGTGAAGAAGAACACATGGGTTTTAGTTTTTTTATATCTTTACATATCAATTTTGTCTGTCCCAGGGGACGAAATGGGGAAAACTTTTCCAGTCCCCAGCTGCAAAATTCCTTCAAAGGACCGAAGGAAAGGTGCTGACTACAACCCTGCGTCATAGATATAAAAAAGAATACTTGAAGTGTAAAACCGCAAAACTACTACAAATACAACAGCCAACAGACCAACTCCTCTACTCTAGCCTAGAGCCAACATGTCCCCCAAACGCCCAAGGAAATTCTACAACAGGCCCCGAGTCGTGCGGTTGAAATTATTATTGATGAACGAAGACCTTTATTGCACATTTTTGCCACACCGGGCTAAGAACAGGTCAGTACAAGACTTGTTGAAACGATTCAGCTAACTGATACAAAATGAAGTTGGATACATTCAACTTCTCCTGGCTTTTCTGTCATACTCATAGTGAAGATAAATTGTTGTTTATTGCAAATTCTTGCCCGTGGTTTGTCTATTTGCATTAGGAATATGAATTTTTCTACAGCACTTAGGTGTGTGAAATAAGGAAATAGGTTTCGTCTGCACTCTACTACAAAATGACATTCATCCTCTATTCTTGAGAAGGACTGTGTGACCCTCCTAATTTGCATAGGCCATAAAGATGAAAGTCAGGCCTGGCATCTAGACTTTACTTTTTGGATTAGCTGCTAAGGTGTGGACCACCCAGTTTGGTTTTTCTTTTACCAACAAGGCTAGTAGAAACAAGGTAAGATTCTAGAGCTTAGAAACAAAACTTACCACAATGTACAGCTGCGACCCAACACTATATTAAGGGTGTGACCTGTCCTGTGGTACTTCATGTTGTTGTGTAAGGCTGTCCCAACATCTATGCCCAGATGTTGGCAGTGATGTGAAATGCAGTTGGCAGTGTTTAAGAGATTTTTGCCACCCATGAGGTAAAGTTTGAATGCTCTTGACTTTGGTCCTGGCTAGGGGTGGGTATTGGTACAGAATACAGGTGATGACCAGGTCCAGACCTGAACCTGGACCTAACTGTTAAGTACTAGTACCCAAATATGCTGTGTTGTAGCCTAATAATAATTGTACTTGTAGAAGTGACACATGCGAGGTGCCCAGGACTTATTGGATAGTTGTAAAAGTGACACCAATATGGAATCCATGAGTGTGGTTACCAACTTTGTTGGTGATGCCAGTCTACCACACTAGTGTCACTTTTATCATACCAGTTCTTGTCTTGAATACAGGAATGAATTTCTTGTAGGGCTGTGTACCTAAATACCCGTACCTGTATTGTACGTAAAAAAATGTTTAAGTACAGGTCCGGACCTAAACATCTGTGTACTGTACCTGTACCTAAACAAACTAAATCACTATCAAACACTACTTTTTAAGACTGATAGACAAGTAAATCCTGAATCAACAATGACAATGGTGATAATCTTGCAGTTGAAACTTAAGAAAACTTGCAGAAGAAATTGTTTTGAGATTCAAACATGTAATTCCAAGTACAAAGATGACAATTTATCACTACCGTAAGACAGTTACTGAGTTAGGTACATGTTAACTTGCATATACTTGGTTAAACTTTTTTAGGTACAGGTGCAGGTCCGGACCTGTACCTAAACCCGTGTACCTGTACCTGTACCTGTAATTTGTATCAATGAATACACAACTTTAAAAGTTGAATGTGGCTATTGTATAGCCGGCATTTGGGCTGAAAAAACACTGATGTGCATTTTGTACGATGGTGGTAACACCTGGGTGACTTGTAAGTAGTCATGTGTTATTACTGCAACGAGTACCTCAAACATTTTATCATCATGATTGATACGTCATCATCATTATTAATACATGTACTGTGACAATGTCGTATAGTATGTACATGGGGAGAGAGGGAGCAGCGCGAGTACGAGACGGAAGCAAAATGTTAGTAGTGAAGTGGCCATTGTGAAAACCACGAACATAAAACCACAGCGAGAGTTTTAGTATTTACAGTAGATCATTTCAATATAGCACTCCGCAAGCATCACAAAATTTTGCAGAAAATGTCAATATTTCAAAAGGCCTTTCCTACCCATCACTTGTTTGCTCGCAGGTTGGCTTTGCCAACCTTCGTGTTGGCTTGGTGCCTTCAGGTGCCTTTAGCATCTGTCAGAACTTGCCTCCATAATTCAACAAAAACTCAGAGTCAGAGGCCTACCGCCTACATGTATCTCCAGTAGGGGGTTTGTCTTTTTGTGGGTCAGCCGTAACCAGCGAGACATGACTTGGATGACATAATATAATAACATGCTTCATTTACAATCATGAATAAAATCATATTTGTATTTACTAACACAACACATGTAATTTGATGCACTTATTTATCATATTAAATGTAGGTATGGAAGACGAGAGTGAAGATCATGGAAATGTGATTCAAGTTGAGGAGGAACGCACAGATGAGTACTACTGTTTTGCCTTGAATTTAAAAAGAATCAATTAATGGCAGTCTCTGCACTATCGTGCACTGATCTTCCCAACAAACAGAAACACATTATGAAAAATCAATACAGTATTTGATTGCAACTGATGTGTAGGGTAAGGAGGCGAATTGGAAAGAGTCGTCTGCTATTTTGTAAATGATCTTTAATAGGAACGGGGGCAAATTTGAAACGCATGGTCTACTGTTTTTGTAAATGATCTTGAATGGGGAGGGGAGGCTAATTCAAATGCACCATGACCATCTTCTACAATTTTGTAAGTAATCTTGAAAAGGAAAGAGGGCCTCACCGTCTGTTATGTAAATGACCTTGAATGTGGAAGGAAGGCAAACTTGAACGCACTTTCAACTATTCTATGAATGATGTTAATTTTAAGGACGAATTTTAAGGCTATTTAACTTGATTGGTCATTGGTCCTTGGAAGTTGACTTTGACCCCACGTTACGAAGAGATGCATACACATCTCAGTCCTCCGTCTGCGTAGAGCTCCCGCTGTCTCCCCCTAACTCCTCCTGACCACCGCGAAAGCAGAAAACTCGTCACCACCGAGGACGGTTTTGGATGCCGAAGGGAGCTCGAGGGCTTAGCGGTCTCGCGTACGGGGGACCTTTGCTTCCCCGGAAGATTTGGTGTTATGCTTCCTTGCGGACGACGAGACATTTTGACAGTTTTCCTCGTGTACTGAATATTGTGTCTGCTTTGCAGGAGGTATAGAGCTATGTTTGCTGTGTTGGATGCCATCGAGTACGACTGAATTTTTGGTGGCCAGCCACACCTTTTGTAACCCTTGTGTTTTTTATTGTTAGTGTTCTAGGGGATTTTTTCCTGTTTGGGGAGGAAAGACCCAGGGAACAGAGCTGGCTGCATTATATGATTTTTTCTTTCAGCGTTTAATCCGCTTAACTTAATCCTGGCCGGGGTGAGTTAAGGACGCCTTTAGTTCATGCTGACGTTTTGTCCCATTTTGGAGCTGTGTGATTCTTGTGTGATTTCTTGATTTTGTGAATGTTTTAAGCCGAATCGGAGCTACATGAGATAGATCTTTGTGCAGAAACAAGATGGCGGTTCTCTTTGAAATCTTTTGTCTCGCCAATCTACCGTAATACTCCATCAGGGAAAGATATGGATGCTGGCATTTATTGCTGAGGTGTGGAGCAGAACGAAAGTTTCCAGATTTTGATGTCTTTTATTTTCGGTAATATTTCAGGCAGAAACAGAGGACAACGATGGCATGGTCTATGAGGCAAGATGGCGACCCCGGGATTTCTTTGTCTTTCAGGACTAGATGTTACTCCTCTGAGAGAGTTTGGCCTAGTGTTCAGCCACCGTCTCTGAGCTTTGAATGCTGCAGTTGGTACGATTTGGGTGTCATTTTCTGTTTTGGCGAGGTAAAATTTCTTTTGCAGTCCTAGATGGAACGTCGCGGTTGTGTTTGGGGTTCTGCGAGTATTTGCATTAGTTTGGGGTTTGATTTGCATGTGCCTGAATGTGTAACTGTAAGGCGCAGGGGAAGTTGCAATTATGAATGTGCGCGTGCTAATCCCCACGTGCACATAACGCGGCTCGCTCGCATGTGCTGGGACTGGGCGGTGTGCAAGTTTCGTATGTATTTAGACTTGTGTTTGTCTGGGACCGGACCTGTTGCCGGGCACCCGTTCCTCCCCACTGTCTCATGGTTCACGTGTTGTTCATACAGGTCTGATGCAGCTCCGGGACAAGCCACCATCAACCTTGCCAGATGTGTGGCCATGGGACCCGTCGGTGGCATGCAAAGAGGGGTCAAGATGCACCAGGGAACCTGTTATGCTATGATGTTTTTGTTGTGAACCACGTTTTTTTAATGAAGATATTTTAATAAAAATATTTTAAGATACCAGGGAACCCAAAGAGGCGGCTTTATGGCGCAATGCTACAAGGGACAGCAGTAGGAGGATCAGGGTCGGCTAGCACTCCAGTCCGCGACACCGCCCAGCCCCAGCTCAAGGAAATTGGACTGTGAGTCATTTTCGGTTGTTCTCTTTTCAGCAGGTTCTCCCCCCTCCTTTTTTCTTGTTACTTTTGAGATATCGTTCTCCAGTGTGATGGGGTACCACGGGACGCTGGTTTGTTCAGTAATAATCGAGTAACCCTGTTTTGTTTCGTTTAGTCTGACGCCTTGGTGAATAGCACGACGAGACACCGCGGAAAGCTGGTATTTTCTTTTTAGTATGGGATTATCATTCAGTGCGACGGGGTTCCGCAGAAAGCTGAATGATTCGGAAAGTGTGTAGTTGTATTTTAGCTTGGTGTGACTTTACCCAGCGCGAAGGGTTTCTGCGGAAAGCTGGACAATCCGAAAATTTGTGTACGTTTCTCTCGTGATACAATGTGATGACATCCAGCGCGAAGGGGTTCCGCAGAAAGCTGGATGATCCGACAAGTCACGTACGTTCTTTCTTGACAATGCTGTGACATTAACTGGCGTGAAGGGACTCCACGGAAGGTTTGGACGATCCGAGAAGTTGTTAATGTTCTTTTTTTACTTTTTGTGACTTTATCCAGCGCGATGGGGTTCCGCGGAAGGCTGGATAACATGCTCTGCGGGAGTGTGTAAGGACCTGGGCCGGACTGAGGCTTGGCTAAGAAGGGTACGTGGGAAACGGGCACTGAAAAAAGGAGTGAACAGGTTGATATTTTTTTTTTTTTTTTTTTTTTTTATTGGCATCAGTTGTGTAAGTTTATTTTTGTAGCCAAGATTTGGGGAAAAGTCGCAGATTTACAGAGATTTGTTTTAAGTAGTGACCACTTATAATATACAAAACCATTGAAAGTTTAACATTAGAGGAATGTCAACCAATAATAGCTTTACCTGATGTCATTAGAAGTCTACACATGAAGGTTTTTTTTTTTGGTTTTTTTTCAATCTTTATTCAATATTTCAGGATAATACACAATAGCTCATACATATACATCATTGGAGCACAATAAAAAAAACATTAACATGTGGTATAACAGGACTGGGTGAGAGAGAGAGAGGGATAACAAGCGTTGATCATTGGTCTGTGATTGACTTAACAGGTGTATCTAAGGGAACAGGTTGATATGCGTTTTGTAAATGATGGTGAGGGGAGAGAACTTGAAAGCAGATGGTCTCCTGTTTGGTAAATGATGATGAAGGTGAACAAAATCAAAAGCAGGTCGTCTGCTATTTTACATTATAGGGAAGGGGGGCATATTCGACAGCAGGTCGTCTGCTGTTTTGTAAATGATTGTCAATGGAGTTGTATTCGAAAGCAGGTTGTCTGCTGAAGGGCAAGGGGGTGCGTATTCAAAAACGGATTGTCTGCTGTTTGTAAGTAAATGGCAAGGGGGTGTATTCAAAAGCAAGTCATCTGATGTTTTGTAAACCATGAGCGAAGGGAGTGTATTTGAAAGCAGTGTATTTGAAAGCAGGTCGTCTGCTGATGCACAAGGGGGCGTATTCGAAAGCAGGTCGTCTGCTGATGCACAAGGGGGCGTATTCGAAAGCAGGTCGTCTGCTGATGCACAAGGGGGCGAATTCGAAAGCAGGTCGTCTGCTGATGGAAAAGGGGGACATTATGGAAAGCAGGTCGTCTGCTCCTGGGCAAGAGGGGCGTTATCAAAAGCAGGTCGTCTGCTGATGGGCAAGGGGGCGTATTCGAAAGCAGGTCGTCTGCTGATGGGCAAGGGGGGCGTTATCGAAAGCAGGTCGTCTGCTGATGGGCAAGGGGGGGCGTTTTCCAAAGCAGGTCGTCTGCTGAAGGGCAAGGGGGGCGTATTCGAAAGCAGGTCGTCTGCTTATGGGAATGGGGGTGTGTGTTATCGAAAGCAGGTCGTCTGCTGATGGGCAAGGTGGGCGTATTCCAAAGCAGGTCGTCTGCTGATGGGCAAGGGGGGCGTATTCGAAGGCAGGTCGTCTGCTGATGGGCAAGGGGGGCGTTATCGAAAGCAGGTCGTCTGCTGATGGGCAAGGGGGGCGTATTCGAAAGCAGGTCGTCTGCTGAAGGGCAAGGGGGGCGTATTCGAAAGCAGGTCGTCTGCTGATGGGCAAGGGTGGCGTATTCGAAAGCAGGTCGTCTGCTGATGGGCAAGGGGGGCGTTATCGAAAGCAGGTCGTCTGCTGATGGGCAAGGGGGGCGTATTCGAAAGCAGGTCGTCTGCTGATGGGCAAGGGGGGGCGTTTTCCAAAGCAGGTCGTCTGCTGAAGGGCAAGGGGGGCGTATTCGAAAGCAGGTCGTCTGCTGATGGGAATGGGGGTGTGTGTTATCGAAAGCAGGTCGTCTGCTGATGGTCAAGGGGGCGTTTTCCAAAGCAGGTCGTCTGCTGAAGGGCAAGGGGGGCGTTATCGAAAGCAGGTCGTCTGCTGAAGGGCAAAGGGGGCGTATTCGAAAGCAGGTCGTCTGCTGATGGGCAAGGGGGGCGTTTTCCAAAGCAGGTCGTCTGCTGAAGGGCAAGGGGGGCGTATTCGAAAGCAGGTCGTCTGCTGATGGGCAAGGGGGGCGTATTCGAAAGCAGGTCGTCTGCTGAAGGGCAAGGGGGGCGTATTCGAAAGCAGGTCGTCTGCTTATGGGCAAGGGGGGCGTTATCAAAAGCAGGTCGTCTGCTGATGGGCAAGGGGGGGCGTATTCGAAAGCAGGTCGTCTGCTGATGGGCAAGGGGGGCGTATTCGAAAGCAGGTCGTCTGCTGATGGGCAAGGGGGTTGTATTCGAAAGCAGGTCGTCTGCTGATGGGCAAGGGGGGCGTATTCAAAGCACGTCGTCTGCTGATGAGCAAGGGGGCGTTATCGAAAGCAGGTCGTCTGCTTATGGGAATGGTGGTGTGTTATCGAAAGCAGGTCGTCTGCTGATGGGAAAGGGGGGCGTATTCAAAAGCGCGTCGTCTGCTTATGGGAATGGGGGTGTGTGTTATCGAAAGCAGGTCGTCTGCTGATGGGCAAGGGGGGCGTATTCGAAAGCAGGTCGTCTGCTGATGGGAATGGGGGTGTGTGTTATCGAAAGCAGGTCGTCTGCTGATGGGCAAGGTGGGCGTATTCCAAAGCAGGTCGTCTGCTGATGAGCAAGGGGGGCGTATTCGAAAGCAGGTCGTCTGCTGATGGGCAAGGGGGCGTTTTCCAAAGCAGGTCGTCTGCTGAAGGGCAAGGGGGGCGTTATCGAAAGCAGGTCGTCTGCTGAAGGGCAAGGGGGGCGTATTCGAAAGCAGGTCGTCTGCTGATGAGCAAGGGGGCGTTTTCCAAAGCAGGTCGTCTGCTGAAGGGCAAGGGGGGCGTTAGCGAAAGCAGGTCGTCTGCTGATGGGCAAGGGGGGCGTATTCGAAAGCAGGTCGTCTGCTGAAGGGCAAGGGGGGCGTTATCGAAAGCAGGTCGTCTGCTGATGGGCAAGGGGGGCGTATTCGAAAGCAGGTCGTCTGCTGATGGGAATGGGGGTGTGTTATCGAAAGCAGGTCGTCTGCTGATGGTCAAGGGGGCGTTTTCCAAAGCAGGTCGTCTGCTGAAGGGCAAGGGGGCGTTATCGAAAGCAGGTCGTCTGCTGAAGGGCAAAGGGGGCGTATTCGAAAGCAGGTCGTCTGCTGATGGGCAAGGGGGGCGTTTTCCAAAGCAGGTCGTCTGCTGAAGGGCAAGGGGGGCGTATTCGAAAGCAGGTCGTCTGCTGATGGGCAAGGGGGGCGTATTCGAAAGCAGGTCGTCTGCTGAAGGGCAAGGGGGGCGTATTCGAAAGCAGGTCGTCTGCTTATGGGCAAGGGGGGCGTTATCAAAAGCAGGTCGTCTGCTGATGGGCAAGGGGGGCGTATTCGAAAGCAGGTCGTCTGCTGATGGGCAAGGGGGGCGTATTCGAAAGCAGGTCGTCTGCTGATGGGCAAGGGGGTTGTATTCGAAAGCAGGTCGTCTGCTGATGGGCAAGGGGGGTGTATTCAAAAGCACGTCGTCTGCTGATGAGCAAGGGGGGCGTTATCGAAAGCAGGTCGTCTGCTTATGGGAATGGTGGTGTGTTATCGAAAGCAGGTCGTCTGCTGATGGGAAAGGGGGGCGTATTCAAAAGCGCGTCGTCTGCTTATGGGAATGGGGGTGTGTGTTATCGAAAGCAGGTCGTCTGCTGATGGGCAAGGGGGCGTATTCGAAAGCAGGTCGTCTGCTGATGGGAATGGGGGTGTGTGTTATCGAAAGCAGGTCGTCTGCTGATGGGCAAGGTGGGCGTATTCCAAAGCAGGTCGTCTGCTGATGAGCAAGGGGGGCGTATTCGAAAGCAGGTCGTCTGCTGATGGGCAAGGGGGCGTTTTCCAAAGCAGGTCGTCTGCTGAAGGGCAAGGGGGGCGTTATCGAAAGCAGGTCGTCTGCTGAAGGGCAAGGGGGGCGTATTCGAAAGCAGGTCGTCTGCTGATGAGCAAGGGGGCGTTTTCCAAAGCAGGTCGTCTGCTGAAGGGCAAGGGGGGCGTTAGCGAAAGCAGGTCGTCTGCTGATGGGCAAGGGGGGCGTATTCGAAAGCAGGTCGTCTGCTGAAGGGCAAGGGGGGCGTTATCGAAAGCAGGTCGTCTGCTGATGGGCAAGGGGGGCGTATTCGAAAGCAGGTCGTCTGCTGAAGGGCAAGGGGGGGCGTTTTCCAAAGCAGGTCGTCTGCTGAAGGGCAGGGGGGGCGTATTCGAAAGCAGGTCGTCTGCTTATGGGAATGGGGGTGTGTGTTATCGAAAGCAGGTCGTCTGCTGATGGGCAAGGGGGCGTTTTCCAAAGCAGGTCGTCTGCTGAAGGGCAAGGGGGGCGTTATCGAAAGCAGGTCGTCTGCTGAAGGGCAAAGGGGGCGTATTCGAAAGCAGGTCGTCTGCTGATGGGCAAGGGGGGCGTTTTCCAAAGCAGGTCGTCTGCTGAAGGGCAAGGGGGGCGTATTCGAAAGCAGGTCGTCTGCTGATGGGCAAGGGGGGCGTTATCGAAAGCAGGTCGTCTGCTGATGGGCAAGGGGGGCGTATTGGAAAGCAGGTCGTCTGCTGATGGGCAAGGGGGGCGTTATCGAAAGCAGGTCGTCTGCTGATGGGCAAGGTGGGCGTATTCCAAAGCAGGTCGTCTGCTGATGAGCAAGGGGGGCGAATTCGAAAGCAGGTCGTCTGCTGATGGGCAAGGGGGGCGAATTCGAAAGCAGGTCGTCTGCTGATGGGCAAGGGGGCGTTTTCCAAAGCAGGTCGTCTGCTGATGAGCAAGGGGGGCGAATTCGAAAGCAGGTCGTCTGCTGATGGGCAAGGGGGCGTTTTCCAAAGCAGGTCGTCTGCTGAAGGGCAAGGGGGGCGTTATCGAAAGCAGGTCGTCTGCTGAAGGGCAAGGGGGGCGTATTCGAAAGCAGGTCGTCTGCTGATGGGCAAGGTGGGCGTATTCCAAAGCAGGTCGTCTGCTGATGAGCAAGGGGGGCGTATTCGAAAGCAGGTCGTCTGCTGATGGGCAAGGGGGCGTTTTCCAAAGCAGGTCGTCTGCTGAAGGGCAAGGGGGGCGTTATCGAAAGCAGGTCGTCTGCTGAAGGGCAAGGGGGGCGTATTCGAAAGCAGGTCGTCTGCTGATGAGCAAGGGGGCGTTTTCCAAAGCAGGTCGTCTGCTGAAGGGCAAGGGGGGCGTTAGCGAAAGCAGGTCGTCTGCTGATGGGCAAGGGGGGCGTATTCGAAAGCAGGTCGTCTGCTGAAGGGCAAGGGGGGGCGTTTTCCAAAGCAGGTCGTCTGCTGAAGGGCAAGGGGGGCGTATTCGAAAGCAGGTCGTCTGCTGATGAGCAAGGGGGCGTTTTCCAAAGCAGGTCGTCTGCTGAAGGGCAAGGGGGCGTTAGCGAAAGCAGGTCGTCTGCTGATGGGCAAGGGGGGCGTATTCGAAAGCAGGTCGTCTGCTGAAGGGCAAGGGGGGCGTTATCGAAAGCAGGTCGTCTGCTGATGGGCAAGGGGGGCGTATTCGAAAGCAGGTCGTCTGCTGAAGGGCAAGGGGGGGCGTTTTCCAAAGCAGGTCGTCTGCTGAAGGGCAAGGGGGGCGTATTCGAAAGCAGGTCGTCTGCTTATGGGAATGGGGGTGTGTGTTATCGAAAGCAGGTCGTCTGCTGATGGGCAAGGGGGCGTTTTCCAAAGCAGGTCGTCTGCTGAAGGGCAAGGGGGGCGTTATCGAAAGCAGGTCGTCTGCTGAAGGGCAAAGGGGGCGTATTCGAAAGCAGGTCGTCTGCTGATGGGCAAGGGGGGCGTTTTCCAAAGCAGGTCGTCTGCTGAAGGGCAAGGGGGGCGTATTCGAAAGCAGGTCGTCTGCTGATGGGCAAGGGGGGCGTTATCGAAAGCAGGTCGTCTGCTGATGGGCAAGGGGGGCGTATTGGAAAGCAGGTCGTCTGCTGATGGGCAAGGGGGGCGTTATCGAAAGCAGGTCGTCTGCTGATGGGCAAGGTGGGCGTATTCCAAAGCAGGTCGTCTGCTGATGAGCAAGGGGGGCGAATTCGAAAGCAGGTCGTCTGCTGATGGGCAAGGGGGGCGAATTCGAAAGCAGGTCGTCTGCTGATGGGCAAGGGGGGCGTATTCGAAAGCAGGTCGTCTGCTGATGGGAATGGGGGTGTGTGTTATCGAAAGCAGGTCGTCTGCTGATGGGCAAGGTGGGCGTATTCCAAAGCAGGTCGTCTGCTGATGAGCAAGGGGGGCGTATTCGAAAGCAGGTCGTCTGCTGATGGGCAAGGGGGCGTTTTCCAAAGCAGGTCGTCTGCTGAAGGGCAAGGGGGGCGTTATCGAAAGCAGGTCGTCTGCTGAAGGGCAAGGGGGGCGTATTCGAAAGCAGGTCGTCTGCTGATGAGCAAGGGGGCGTTTTCCAAAGCAGGTCGTCTGCTGAAGGGCAAGGGGGGCGTTAGCGAAAGCAGGTCGTCTGCTGATGGGCAAGGGGGGCGTATTCGAAAGCAGGTCGTCTGCTGAAGGGCAAGGGGGCGTTATCGAAAGCAGGTCGTCTGCTGATGGGCAAGGGGGGCGTATTCGAAAGCAGGTCGTCTGCTGATGGGAATGGGGGTGTGTGTTATCGAAAGCAGGTCGTCTGCTGATGGTCAAGGGGGCGTTTTCCAAAGCAGGTCGTCTGCTGAAGGGCAAGGGGGGCGTTATCGAAAGCAGGTCGTCTGCTGAAGGGCAAAGGGGGCGTATTCGAAAGCAGGTCGTCTGCTGATGGGCAAGGGGGGCGTTTTCCAAAGCAGGTCGTCTGCTGAAGGGCAAGGGGGGCGTATTCGAAAGCAGGTCGTCTGCTGATGGGCAAGGGGGGCGTATTCGAAAGCAGGTCGTCTGCTGAAGGGCAAGGGGGGCGTATTCGAAAGCAGGTCGTCTGCTTATGGGCAAGGGGGGCGTTATCAAAAGCAGGTCGTCTGCTGATGGGCAAGGGGGGCGTATTCGAAAGCAGGTCGTCTGCTGATGGGCAAGGGGGGCGTATTCGAAAGCAGGTCGTCTGCTGATGGGCAAGGGGGTTGTATTCGAAAGCAGGTCGTCTGCTGATGGGCAAGGGGGGCGTATTCAAAAGCACGTCGTCTGCTGATGAGCAAGGGGGGCGTTATCGAAAGCAGGTCGTCTGCTTATGGGAATGGTGGTGTGTTATCGAAAGCAGGTCGTCTGCTGATGGGAAAGGGGGGCGTATTCAAAAGCGCGTCGTCTGCTTATGGGAATGGGGGTGTGTGTTATCGAAAGCAGGTCGTCTGCTGATGGGCAAGGGGGGCGTATTCGAAAGCAGGTCGTCTGCTGATGGGAATGGGGGTGTGTGTTATCGAAAGCAGGTCGTCTGCTGATGGCAAGGTGGGCGTATTCCAAAGCAGGTCGTCTGCTGATGAGCAAGGGGGGCGTATTCGAAAGCAGGTCGTCTGCTGATGGGCAAGGGGGCGTTTTCCAAAGCAGGTCGTCTGCTGAAGGGCAAGGGGGGCGTTATCGAAAGCAGGTCGTCTGCTGAAGGGCAAGGGGGGCGTATTCGAAAGCAGGTCGTCTGCTGATGAGCAAGGGGGCGTTTTCCAAAGCAGGTCGTCTGCTGAAGGGCAAGGGGGGCGTTAGCGAAAGCAGGTCGTCTGCTGATGGGCAAGGGGGGCGTATTCGAAAGCAGGTCGTCTGCTGAAGGGCAAGGGGGGCGTTATCGAAAGCAGGTCGTCTGCTGATGGGCAAGGGGGGCGTATTCGAAAGCAGGTCGTCTGCTGAAGGGCAAGGGGGGGCGTTTTCCAAAGCAGGTCGTCTGCTGAAGGGCAGGGGGGGCGTATTCGAAAGCAGGTCGTCTGCTTATGGGAATGGGGGTGTGTGTTATCGAAAGCAGGTCGTCTGCTGATGGGCAAGGGGGCGTTTTCCAAAGCAGGTCGTCTGCTGAAGGGCAAGGGGGGCGTTATCGAAAGCAGGTCGTCTGCTGAAGGGCAAAGGGGGCGTATTCGAAAGCAGGTCGTCTGCTGATGGGCAAGGGGGGCGTTTTCCAAAGCAGGTCGTCTGCTGAAGGGCAAGGGGGGCGTATTCGAAAGCAGGTCGTCTGCTGATGGGCAAGGGGGGCGTTATCGAAAGCAGGTCGTCTGCTGATGGGCAAGGGGGGCGTATTGGAAAGCAGGTCGTCTGCTGATGGGCAAGGGGGGCGTTATCGAAAGCAGGTCGTCTGCTGATGGGCAAGGTGGGCGTATTCCAAAGCAGGTCGTCTGCTGATGAGCAAGGGGGGCGAATTCGAAAGCAGGTCGTCTGCTGATGGGCAAGGGGGGCGAATTCGAAAGCAGGTCGTCTGCTGATGGGCAAGGGGGCGTTTTCCAAAGCAGGTCGTCTGCTGATGAGCAAGGGGGGCGAATTCGAAAGCAGGTCGTCTGCTGATGGGCAAGGGGGCGTTTTCCAAAGCAGGTCGTCTGCTGAAGGGCAAGGGGGGCGTTATCGAAAGCAGGTCGTCTGCTGAAGGGCAAGGGGGGCGTATTCGAAAGCAGGTCGTCTGCTGATGGGCAAGGTGGGCGTATTCCAAAGCAGGTCGTCTGCTGATGAGCAAGGGGGGCGTATTCGAAAGCAGGTCGTCTGCTGATGGGCAAGGGGGCGTTTTCCAAAGCAGGTCGTCTGCTGAAGGGCAAGGGGGGCGTTATCGAAAGCAGGTCGTCTGCTGAAGGGCAAGGGGGGCGTATTCGAAAGCAGGTCGTCTGCTGATGAGCAAGGGGGCGTTTTCCAAAGCAGGTCGTCTGCTGAAGGGCAAGGGGGGCGTTAGCGAAAGCAGGTCGTCTGCTGATGGGCAAGGGGGGCGTATTCGAAAGCAGGTCGTCTGCTGAAGGGCAAGGGGGGGCGTTTTCCAAAGCAGGTCGTCTGCTGAAGGGCAAGGGGGGCGTATTCGAAAGCAGGTCGTCTGCTGATGAGCAAGGGGGCGTTTTCCAAAGCAGGTCGTCTGCTGAAGGGCAAGGGGGGCGTTAGCGAAAGCAGGTCGTCTGCTGATGGGCAAGGGGGGCGTATTCGAAAGCAGGTCGTCTGCTGAAGGGCAAGGGGGGCGTTATCGAAAGCAGGTCGTCTGCTGATGGGCAAGGGGGGCGTATTCGAAAGCAGGTCGTCTGCTGAAGGGCAAGGGGGGGCGTTTTCCAAAGCAGGTCGTCTGCTGAAGGGCAAGGGGGCGTATTCGAAAGCAGGTCGTCTGCTTATGGGAATGGGGGTGTGTGTTATCGAAAGCAGGTCGTCTGCTGATGGGCAAGGGGGCGTTTTCCAAAGCAGGTCGTCTGCTGAAGGGCAAGGGGGGCGTTATCGAAAGCAGGTCGTCTGCTGAAGGGCAAAGGGGGCGTATTCGAAAGCAGGTCGTCTGCTGATGGGCAAGGGGGGCGTTTTCCAAAGCAGGTCGTCTGCTGAAGGGCAAGGGGGGCGTATTCGAAAGCAGGTCGTCTGCTGATGGGCAAGGGGGGCGTTATCGAAAGCAGGTCGTCTGCTGATGGGCAAGGGGGGCGTATTGGAAAGCAGGTCGTCTGCTGATGGGCAAGGGGGGCGTTATCGAAAGCAGGTCGTCTGCTGATGGGCAAGGTGGGCGTATTCCAAAGCAGGTCGTCTGCTGATGAGCAAGGGGGGCGAATTCGAAAGCAGGTCGTCTGCTGATGGGCAAGGGGGGCGAATTCGAAAGCAGGTCGTCTGCTGATGGGCAAGGGGGCGTTTTCCAAAGCAGGTCGTCTGCTGATGAGCAAGGGGGGCGAATTCGAAAGCAGGTCGTCTGCTGATGGGCAAGGGGGCGTTTTCCAAAGCAGGTCGTCTGCTGAAGGGCAAGGGGGGCGTTATCGAAAGCAGGTCGTCTGCTGAAGGGCAAGGGGGGCGTATTCGAAAGCAGGTCGTCTGCTGATGGGCAAGGTGGGCGTATTCCAAAGCAGGTCGTCTGCTGATGAGCAAGGGGGGCGTATTCGAAAGCAGGTCGTCTGCTGATGGGCAAGGGGGCGTTTTCCAAAGCAGGTCGTCTGCTGAAGGGCAAGGGGGGCGTTATCGAAAGCAGGTCGTCTGCTGAAGGGCAAGGGGGGCGTATTCGAAAGCAGGTCGTCTGCTGATGAGCAAGGGGGCGTTTTCCAAAGCAGGTCGTCTGCTGAAGGGCAAGGGGGGCGTTAGCGAAAGCAGGTCGTCTGCTGATGGGCAAGGGGGGCGTATTCGAAAGCAGGTCGTCTGCTGAAGGGCAAGGGGGGCGTTATCGAAAGCAGGTCGTCTGCTGATGGGCAAGGGGGGCGTATTCGAAAGCAGGTCGTCTGCTGAAGGGCAAGGGGGGGCGTTTTCCAAAGCAGGTCGTCTGCTGAAGGGCAAGGGGGGCGTATTCGAAAGCAGGTCGTCTGCTTATGGGAATGGGGGTGTGTGTTATCGAAAGCAGGTCGTCTGCTGATGGGCAAGGGGGCGTTTTCCAAAGCAGGTCGTCTGCTGAAGGGCAAGGGGGGCGTTATCGAAAGCAGGTCGTCTGCTGAAGGGCAAAGGGGGCGTATTCGAAAGCAGGTCGTCTGCTGATGGGCAAGGGGGGCGTTTTCCAAAGCAGGTCGTCTGCTGAAGGGCAAGGGGGGCGTATTCGAAAGCAGGTCGTCTGCTGATGGGCAAGGGGGGCGTTATCGAAAGCAGGTCGTCTGCTGATGGGCAAGGGGGGCGTATTGGAAAGCAGGTCGTCTGCTGATGGGCAAGGGGGGCGTTATCGAAAGCAGGTCGTCTGCTGATGGGCAAGGTGGGCGTATTCCAAAGCAGGTCGTCTGCTGATGAGCAAGGGGGGCGAATTCGAAAGCAGGTCGTCTGCTGATGGGCAAGGGGGGCGAATTCGAAAGCAGGTCGTCTGCTGATGGCAAGGGGGCGTTTTCCAAAGCAGGTCGTCTGCTGATGAGCAAGGGGGGCGAATTCGAAAGCAGGTCGTCTGCTGATGGGCAAGGGGGCGTTTTCCAAAGCAGGTCGTCTGCTGAAGGGCAAGGGGGGCGTTATCGAAAGCAGGTCGTCTGCTGAAGGGCAAGGGGGGCGTATTCGAAAGCAGGTCGTCTGCTGATGGGCAAGGTGGGCGTATTCCAAAGCAGGTCGTCTGCTGATGAGCAAGGGGGGCGTATTCGAAAGCAGGTCGTCTGCTGATGGGCAAGGGGGCGTTTTCCAAAGCAGGTCGTCTGCTGAAGGGCAAGGGGGGCGTTATCGAAAGCAGGTCGTCTGCTGAAGGGCAAGGGGGGCGTATTCGAAAGCAGGTCGTCTGCTGATGAGCAAGGGGGCGTTTTCCAAAGCAGGTCGTCTGCTGAAGGGCAAGGGGGGCGTTAGCGAAAGCAGGTCGTCTGCTGATGGGCAAGGGGGGCGTATTCGAAAGCAGGTCGTCTGCTGAAGGGCAAGGGGGGCGTTATCGAAAGCAGGTCGTCTGCTGATGGGCAAGGGGGGCGTATTCGAAAGCAGGTCGTCTGCTGATGGGCAAGGGGGTTGTATTCGAAAGCAGGTCGTCTGCTGATGGGCAAGGGGGGCGTATTCAAAAGCATGTCGTCTGCTGATGAGCAAGGAGGGCGTTATCGAAAGCAGGTCGTCTGCTTATGGGAATGGTGGTGTGTGTTATCGAAAGCAGGTCGTCTGCTGATGGGAAAGGGGGGCGTATTCAAAAGCGCGTCGTCTGCTTATGGGAATGGGGGTGTGTGTTATCGAAAGCAGGTCGTCTGCTGATGGGCAAGGGGGGTGTATTCGAAAGCAGGTCGTCTGCTGATGGGCAAGAGGGGCGTATTCGAAAGCAGGTTGTCTGCTGATGGGCAAGGGGGGCGTTTTCCAAAGCAGGTCGTCTGCTGAAGGGCAAGGGGGGCGTATTCGAAAGCAAGTCGTCTGCTGATGGGCAAGGGGGCGTATTCGAAAGCAGGTCGTCTGCTGATGGGCAAGAGGGGCGTATTCGAAAGCAGGTCGTCTGCTGAAGGGCAAGGGGGCGTATTCGAAAGCAGGTCGTCTGCTTATGGGCAAGGGGGGCGTTATCAAAAGCAGGTCGTCTGCTGATGGGCAAGGGGGGGCGTATTCGAAAGCAGGTCGTCTGCTGATGAGCAAGGGGGGCGTATTCAAAAGCATGTCGTCTGCTGATGAGCAAGGGGGGCGTTATCGAAAGCAGGTCGTCTGCTTATGGGAATGGTGGTGTGTGTTATCGAAAGCAGGTCGTCTGCTGATGGGAAAGGGGGGCGTATTCAAAAGAGCGTCGTCTGCTGATGGGCAAGGGGGGCGTAATCGAAAGCAGGTCGTCTGCTGATGTGCAGGTCGTCTGCTGACCTGTTTTGCAAGTGTTTTCCAAAGCAGGTCGTCTGCTGATGGGAAAAGGGGGGCGTATTCGAAAGCAGGTCGTCTGCTAATGGAAAAAAGGGGCGTTATGGAAATCAGGTCATCTGCTCCTGGGCAAGGGGGCCGTTTTCAAAAGCAGGTCGTCTGCTGATGGGCAAGGGGGGCGTTATCGAAAGCAGGTCGTCTGCTGATGTGCAAGGGGGGGGTGGCGTTTTTCCAAAGCAGGTCGTCTGCTGATGGGCAAGGGGGGCGTTATCGAAAGCAGGTCGTCTGCTGATGGGCGTATTTGAAAGCATGTCGTCTGCTGATGTGCAAGAGGGGGGGGGGGGGGGGGGGCGTTTTCCAAAGCAGGTCGTCTGCTGATGGGAAAAGGGGGGCGTTATCGAAAGCAGGTCGTCTGCTGATGGGCAAGGGGAGCGTATTTGAAAGCAGGTTGTCTGCTGATGGGCAAGGGGGGCGTTTTCCAAAGCAGGTCGTCTGCTGATGGGCAAGGGGGGCGTTATCGAAAGCAGGTCGTCTGCTGATTGGAATTGGGCGTTATTAAAAGCAGGTCGTCTGCTGTTTTGTAATAGATGGGAATGGGGGGGGGGGATTCGAAATCAGGTCGGCGAACGTCCCTTTTTCGGCCTTCGTGCTTTCGTGGCTGGCAAACAACATAAGCAGCTATGTATGCTAATGTTTAACAATTTGGTTTACGTGATCACGAAAAATCGTATGTCTTTGGAATTGGTTTGACGATCCCTTTTGGATATTGATGTTTCGGTGTTCAATTTGATCTTTGACCTTCCGCTTTCGTTACGATTGTACCTTTGGCAAATAAAAGTATTCCTGCGGTGTGCACGCACTCGCCCCCATCCTAACACATGTGTTGGTGTTTTCATTGTGTGTGTGAAGAGTATGAACGCATCAACAGGCACCACACACACAAAGCTCGCACATGTACAGCAACCTGATTCCGCCAGATAAGTTGATACAAAGTGAGTCAGCAACGATTCTCTTAGATTAGTGAAAGCAATATTTCCTTGGCGTGATAAGAGACATTATAGGTAAGTAATGTTCTTCCAACCACCGCCAACTGACAGGTCTAGATATGTTAGTGTACTCTCCAAGCAATGGTGTTTTCGGCAGTTTTTGACGTGTTCAGTTGGGTCTCTTTGCTGGGCTTTCTATTGTGTATTGTTTTCTTCACGTCTGTTTGGCCGGCGAACATGAAGGTTCCTGTACAAAATTGAAAGCCCCACAAAAATGCCTAAAACACATGAAAAACAGCCGAAGCGCAACCTCTGCTTGGACAGATACAGTATAATACACATAGTGTAATACACATCTATGTAGAATTTTTGCCCTGTAGGAGTGTAAGGTAAATATAGCTTAGTTCACGGTGATATGTACTCCCCACGCAAAAGGACTGGTTTTAACGTTGTTTTTTTATTTTATTTTGCTATGTCGCCAAACCAAGTGTTTAAAGAGGAAGTTTAAACAAAAAAGAAGGCCCGACGTCAAAACCAGTCGGAAGCTCCTTGCAGAGGTTTGGGAGCAAAATTGCGGCATTGTTATGTGCCGCGTCTTTCGTCCGCCCTCCTCAACAAGGGCGGGACAAGAAAGAGGCATATGATAAAGTCTCAAATTTTTCCCAACTGCTCGGAGCCGAATCTCTGTTTGGGGCGTAAGGGCAGGCAATATGCCTAACTAGTCGATCCATGGTGGGTTTGATAACAAATACACATCTGTGTTTGGTTGGTGTGAATGAAAGGTGTAAAAGGCCCCTCCCCCTGGAGTTAATCCTCGATGTAGTTTTTCAAAACCGACGTCGGTTTTCAAAGCGATGTAGTTTTTCAAAACCGACGTCGGTTTTCAAAGCGATGTTGTTTTTTAGAATCGACGTCGGTTTTCAAAGCGATGTGGTTTTTCAAAACCGACGTCGGTGTTCAAAGCGATGTGGTTTTTGAGAACCGACGTCAGTTTTCGAAAGCGACGTGTATTTTCAAAACCGACGTCGGATTTCGAAAGAGCTTCGACGTCGGGTTTCGACGTCGGGTTTCAAAAAAGCGATGTCGGTTTTCAAACAGCGACGTTGCAACGTAAAATAACGAGCGAGAGGTGACCGTGACATCGGATACCTAAAACGTCGACCGACGCGCAACCGGGCTATCGGCCTCAAAATACAACGCTCGGAACCGCAAACTACACAATTACCGACACGGAACCACTGCACAGGGGTGCAAATGTCACGGCAAATCCTAGTAGCCACTAGAATTTCCTTGACCACATGGGCTTGTCCAAGGTAACATTATGAACATTTCAATTGTAAAGTGGGGTTACACTAGCCTCCACCTGGCCTTTCTACGGGGGTACGGGGGTCGTAGAAGTCGGCTAAAATCGGGAAATTGTTCAGGGGAGTGAGTCCACGCTTAGGTTCAGGTTTACCCTTCGCGGCCGATCAACTCTTCTGGTAGCAAAACTCCCCTGGCAAATCATTCTCCGTATATCAGTCAGCGTAATCACTCTGGTAGTGATTAGGGTTTCACGTCGTGGTTACATTCGCCGTATAGTTCGTCGTGCGATTTCTTTGTCGCAGAATTTTCAAGAAGCTGACTGAGACAGAACGAACTTTGACGACAAGGATCAAAGACCGCATTTTCTATGACACGAAAGCTGAATTTCGCACGATATATATACGACTATTCCATGAATCCACTCAGTTTATGATCGCACAACAACTGTACGACGAATGTAGCCAGGCCTTAAATCGTAACGCTCTAAAAATCATCTTTTTGCCACGGTAAAATCTGCGAACGACATTACAAGCATTTCTATCAAAGCGTTTTCCTTAATCAGCGCCGTTATGAGACGACGAAGTAACAGAGCATTGTTAGTAATTCATAGTTCTAAATTTATTGTCTAAGGATAATTTAAATTATACTTGTCTTTTATATTTCAGAAGACTGGATGCCTTTCAGTGAAGATCGTCATTTCAAATCAGTTGTCGATTTTATCGCAAATCGACAAATATCCCGTAGAAAATAGTCATGAAAGCTAATTTCTTAAAGATATCAACCGACCGAAAGACGAAATAAGCAGCATAACAACCAACCAACCAACAAAAAAGGCAACCAACCAATTATGCAACCAACACTGACAGCTAAGAACAAAGAACTAACCAGGCAAGCAAGTAATCAAGGGGACAAGACAAGACAAGACAAGCAAGCAACCGACCGACCGGCCATGGTGCCAAACTAACCGACAGCCCAACCGACCGAATGACCATCCGAATGACTGACTAATTGCTTTGCGAATTTGCAAATAAATGTATGGAAATTGTAAACGAATAAACATGGATCTATAAAAGACACATATGTAGCGTGTTTTTGTGCACATTACTAATAGAATGTTTTTTATAATTATGCAATCTAGAGTTACACTACAGTTATCAGTTAGGTTAGCTTCATCTTTTAATAGACTATATGCTGTTAACGTTACAGTGTGCTTGCCATGCCATTTCGTATGAAGTAAATATGGCTTTCCGAAAGGAACACATTATTTTCCATACAATGGGTAATAGCAGCTTTGTATGACTGAATGGTACCTTAACCTCACGATCTAAATTTCCGAAATGATTCTTGTGATACTGATAAAACATTCTATTTAAACGAATAAAAGAAATAAGAAAAGGTGAAAAAGTAGAATCTATGGTTGATGAGCTGAACCGATGGCGAGCCATTTTGGCCATGTCAATCATCTTATCTAATGGACAAAAGTTTACCAATGAACAACACGAAATATTCACGATCCTTCAGTCAACACAGATTTTAACCAATAGAATGGAAGAAGGCCGTGTCAATCATCTCGTGACTATCGTAGCTTCAACCTTCATATTCAGCAGTTAACCATTGTACATTTTTACCGACCCAAAAGTCTGGTGATTGACGAAAAGAATCATTAGAGAAGTGTACAGGCTGAACAGATTGACGTTAAACGTTAAAAGTAACGTTAAACATGGATAAAGAAGACGAATTCTCAGGGTCTAACAAGACGAGAGGAGCACAGCCACAAGGGACTAAATCGGCTGGACCTGCCGAGCAAGATCCAAAAAGTGCGGACATGGACGTCTCGTCTGACGAACAGGGGACCACTGCACAGGGCTGCAAATGATAGAAAATAGTAATTTCTATCGCTTAGAGTTCTCCTACAGGTAATATCAACGTAAGGAAGCGTTTTTTAATTTCTTTAAGTCGTACTGATGTAAAATCACATCATACTAACTGATCAATCTTCTCCGATAGAATCCTTACATTTGAATTTAAGCAAACTTAAAGCATACCTTCATCGTAACGGAGCCAACACACGTGCACAAAGTAATAGCTCTTTTAGTGATGCGTATTCATGTTAAAAATATACTTATACGAGCTTTCATTTTTTCAGAAAGGCAATTTCAAGGGAGGAGAGATTACTATCCCTCGGAGTTATCTCGACTTTAGATGGACGAATAGAAAATCAACTCACAGAAAAAACGCTAAAATTGAAAAAAAATGCTATCCACCGTCACCGACTACTAGTCATGCATGATGCAGCCAACCGACCAACCAACAAAGGCAAAAAAAAAACAAAAACAGCAACGATCATAGAAGCAACTAGCCAACAGGCAAGCAAGTAATCAAGGGGACAACGCAAGCGCCATGTCATCAATGAACCAACCGACTGACTAACTGACCGAATGACCATCCGAATGACGGACCTATTGCTTTGCACACGAATATACGGAAATTTTGAAACATTAAACTTGAACCTATAAAAGACGCATATAGTAGCGTGTTTTTGCACATTACTAGAATAGAATATTCTTATAATTATGTTATCTACAGTCATACAAGTGTGATAAGGTAAGCTTCATTTCAGAATACATGTTGTTCACATTACAGTGTTACATTACAATACCATTTCATATGAAGTAAATATGGCTTTCCGAAAGGAACACATCATTTTCCATACAATGAGTAATACAAGCTTTGTATAACTGAAACGTACCTTAGCCTCACGATCTAAATTTTATAAATGATTCTTTTGATACTAGAATTCCTTCTGTTTAAACAAATAAAGAAAAGGCGGAAATGTAGAATACACGGTTACTGAGTTGAACCGATGGCGAGCCATTTTGGTCATATGTTAATCATCTTACGAGGGGCGTGCAATTAGTAATGGTCCTGACCCATTTCCCATAGCAGGAGATTAATGAAACTTGGCACAGTTATTAGTCTTTCTCTTCATAGGAATCACCCAAAGTTATGCATTTCTCCCATCGTTTGATGCAGCTCTGGACACCGATTTTGTAGGACACCCCAGGTTGGTCCTCCAACTGATGCCTCATCAATGGCAAAAGAGGGACGACCAGGTCTGGGAGCTGTTTCCACAGACTTCCAGCCACGTTTGAATTCAGGATGCCAGCGTTTTACAAGGTCATATGATGGGGCATCATCACCATAAGTTTCATTTATTTCATCAAAAGTCTTCTTTGGTGTGCGTCCTTTCAAATACAAAAACCGGATCACTGCGCGACACTCAACTGGTTCCATTTCACACCTGGTCCATTTCGCACCTGACTAAGTTCAAACACCAGTAAATCAGAAACCACAATTAGTTCAGAGCTTTTGCAACATAACCCATAGAGATATGAATTCACATACAAAATTTCATTTAGATCAGACAACTGGAAGTGGGTCAGGACCATTACTTATTGCACGCCCCTCGTATCTAATGGGCACGAATCTACCAATGAACAACCAGAAACATTCACGATTCTTTAGTCAACACAGATTTCAACCAATAGAATGGAAGAAGGCCGTGCCAATCATTTTGTAACTACCTTAGTTTCAGCCTGCGAAAGCATTTCCCATTGTGCATTTTTGCGGGCCAAAAGTCTGGTGATTGACGAAAAGAATCGTTAGAGAAGTGTACAGGCTGTACAGATTTCAGTGAAGCATGGATAAAGAAAAAGGCGGGAACCCAGGGTCTAACAAGACGAGGGGAGCACAGCCACAAGCGGTTAAATCCACTGGACCAGCCCAGCAAGATCTAAAGTCAAAGGGCCCATCGTCACAGTCTAGCGGACAAGGGACCACAGCACAGGGCTTTAAATGATGAGAAAATCTATCGCGGCGTCGAATCTTACAGGTACATTGCAATACCAACGTATTTTTTCTATATAATTAATGACGCGAATTCTTTAGGTTTACAGCTTTTTCTAACTAATAATTTGACTCCATTGATCTAGTAGAATGTGAACATCTTTTAGGAAAATAATTCGAAAGAGAGACCCAATTGAACAAATTAAATGTATATATGTAAATTTAGTAATTTTTAGTAGTACGCATTCATGCACATTTTAAAGTCATCTAATTCTCAATCTGAAAGTCTCCGCTTTAGTTTTTCAGGAAGACAATACCAAGTGCACAGACAAGGACAATCACTGTCCTTCGGAAGTAAATCAACTCACCAAAAAGGCTAAAATTCGAAGCAATCAACGGAGAGTTGCTGGCGACCAATTAGTCACGATGCCAACCGACCAACCAACCAATCATCCGACGCACGAATATAAGATGAAGATGCTCCTACTGAAAACTTCAGTCTATGATAGACGAAGAGTACATTGGAGCGAGAACCAAATCGTTCAAACCATAGTTGTTAAGATGCGATTAGAAAATGTATCGTTTAAGCACTGTTTCAATCCCAGCTGAAAACATAGCTTTTTCTTGACAACTAAATGCCACTTTTGGAAATGATCAGTACAACTGACGCCTAGCCTTGTTGTGAGATAATTTCTGTATTTCATGCAAGAATAAAAATGAATCGAAAAAAAACATGAAAAGGCGTGTGCTGCTTTGTCCAATATGATATTGTGAATGATGATGATGATAATATAATCTAAGAAGCAACCGGCATTGCCAAATTTTAGCTTCTCGAACCACGTTGAATATGGTATGTCTACCGATTATAATTTCCATAAATCTGATTATACCATATGCCACCAGACTTTAAACTGAAGTCTAGAATGACTGCAATTTATTTTATATTACATTCTTACTCAACAAGCTGGACAGCCATGCGGTTATTATACCCCTCTTGGCAACGACGGCCGCAGAACGACCAAATTGAAATTCACCTTTAACTTAGTAGTTGACAAAAGACTTATCGATAAAGAAGTGCATTTTGCAAACATTTCAAAACTTTTCTCTTGAATTATGGTTCATATTCCAGCTCAATTAAGCCATAGGTCATATAGATATACATGTCTGTTTTCCAAACCGTACATGGGATGAACTTATTGAGATTAACATCATAATTCTTTTCTTCCTTTGCTGTTACAGAAAATTTGATTTCTAAAACTATTTTAGTGCGATTCGACTTGGTGGAACAATCCATGAATTTCTTGGAAAAGATAGTGGATTGAAGACAGTCTAATTGATAAATAGCCAGCTTGGAGACGGAATACATGTAGATTCTACGAGCAGAGTTTTATGTTCGGCCGTCTAATATTCAACGAAGAAAAGGGTAGCCCTGAAAAAAAAAAGTATATAACAAAAAACAACGCAATCTGTAGTGCCTATGTTCACGTATCATCTGCACGAAAATTGGATTCACATAGCAACCAAAACAATGATATTGAGAGTTCTTTTTATACAACGAAAATTACCTGCCAACATATTGAATCTTTCCTCTGTGCTGGGTTATATTGAAGCTTTTTTCCAGTACAATGACCCATGGCAACATAATACACATACTAGTCACATACTTCGGCTGAAAAAAGTGCTTCTGTAGTATATAATTGGAGACCCCGCCCCCACCTCCCAAAAAAGGAACTCTCTCTGGATACAAAAGTCTCTCTTTGATTTGAACTATACATTGAAATTGAAAGAAATAACCAACTCCTAGCCTTGAAGCAACAAATATGTCTATACTGTACCCTAGATATACTTGAAGATCAACATCATTTTGCGGTAGCGTGTAATTAAAAAAAACACAAAAATTTCAGACACCTAAGTAATGTAAAGAATTCGAATTCACTTTAGAATATTATTCTAGTAAGTAGAATTATATTCTACTAAGTGAAATGGAATTATTATTATTTTTTCCGTATTACTTAGGGGGATGAAATAGGGAAATATGTTAGCGGCCTTTTGGAAATACTGGATTTCACATATGGCGGAACTGATTTTTTTTGTTCGCCACTTCTTTCTTCAGACAGAACTAGTGTAGTACTGAAGTCAGGGGACATGTTGTGAACTATAATAGCTCGTTATATGTATATGTATATTTGACGTAATCTATTTTTGTTATTGTTTCTTACCATGGTTACTTGCACACTTGATTGTGTCATTAATTGTATCATTGTGAATGAAGAATAAAATGTTTAAAAAAAAAATATATATATATATAAAAGGAACTGATTTCATAGATAAAGAACGAATTTCTGTACGTCTTGTGTAATTTGTTGTCCTTAAATCGTACTTTTGCGTCTTACGTATACATCATTTTCCATTTATGCTAGACAAGTACAGTCACTCGGCAAAAGTCGTCTAATGGAGAGACTTATTCTGTCAGTCTAGTTAACTAGTTAAGACAATGCTGTGCAACAGTAGATGCATTACAAAACATGGTCAGAAAACAACTGTTAAGGAAGGTTTACAGTACACTATGTGACATAGCTCAGATTTTTTTTCTGTATCAAGTCGAACCTCTTAGCGCTTAGCTTCTAAAAACGCTAGTTAACACTAACAAACACATATCTAAGTCTCAACGGCTGAAACAATTAACGTCATATTCCCAAACCGGGCTGTCTGTGGAAACGAAAAGAAGACATGTATACGTAAAAATATTTACCCAAATTATACCCACTGCAATTCTCTTTACGTCTGGTGTAGTTTGGTGTCTTTTGTGTCATGCTTTTCGTTCCCGAATGCTGCCTAGACGGGCCCCAGTTTGGAAATGTGACGCATGCCTTAGCATTAAAATAATTTAATGATATACAATATAATTGCGATAGTAGATATCTATGAACGCTGAAGGATAATATGCTTACCTTAATAAGGAGACTTCATCTTTTTTCTCTCAATCACAATGTCGGCTGTCTTTAGTTGATGACATCTTGCGTATCAAATTCATATCCATAATTCCAATGGACTGGACGAAACGGTAACTGGAACGAAAGTCGTACCTTGATATAAATTTGAGAACGTTCTGTGGAAATATTTGAGAACAGCTGCAATTTACAACTACGTCGATACGTTCCATACCTTGTTGGCACAGGCGTTAAAAAATGGTGATAAGGTAGGTAGGTGGGCATAGTCGTGGAACGTTGCAGAAGTACATCATATTCTGCTGTAAGAATTCATTTAGAACTGTAATAAGTAAGACATATTGAATTTTTGTTCCTGTTCTGTATAATTCTCGCCATACGTACTTACACTTTTAAAGCCCTTTCCGTGTAGAATTCGCTCAGTAATTTGTATTTTAAGGATATCGAATTGCATCATAAATGGTCTTTGCAGGATCTCTCCATGATTTTATGGTTGTTGTGTATGATTTTTAAGGTAATCCCTTCGATTAACTGAGTAATTGATTTCCAAGGGAGCTCCTTACAAAATCATTAAAAAAATTGTTTTCAGGAGAGTTCTTGTGCGTTTCTGATGTCCGTTGTACTACAGCTGAACTTTCAAGGTTTGATATGTTGTGATTTGGGCAAGCTACATGTCACGATTTTGGACGGTAGATATCTCTTGTGTACGACAAGAAGTGACGTAACTTTAAGCCCCTTGTATCTAATTTGCTATCTATAGGCATTAGGCAGTATTACAGCAATCATTTTATATAAGAAGGACAATGTCCCTAATCTAGATTCTTCCAAATTACAAAATATCTAATATTGTTTTGCGTTTCCTGAAGTAATCAGGGATTTTTCTAGGACGGTCAACCCCTCAGTAACAACGTTGATAAAGTTATCGTAGACACAAATCTTCTTTAATTGATCTTAGTGTGTTCTTTTAATTTGTCTGTCGGCAACTTGAGTAGGTAGCGTGTTCGGATCTGACACTGGGGTCACCTTAAGTAAATACAACCTTATCGCTCAAGAAGTCTAGATTTCAAAACTTTGACCCTATGAAGTTACAACTAAAATACTGGGAAAAGTCTACACTAAATGTACAACCTGTACAAATATCTAAATTGCGTCTACTTCTTTGTCGTGTGTTCAGGATATTTTCGTTTGCTATTTTTATTGCGGAGACACTGAAATTGCTATCGTGTTCCATCTGATGTAAAACACGTTAGCTGCTTGTTTGCAAACATGTCAATCATCTGGAGGGAGAGATAAGATTATAGACCGATCCAAATGCAATTAGCAGCTCAACCAATGAGAGCATTCCAAATAGCGGTTCGACCAATCCGAGAGTGACTGGATGTCTGTCAAATGTTTGTGCATTTTCACGTTTTGGCTGAGGTCGGTGGGGTTAGCCGCTATGGGATCAGCCTATTACGTGTTGTGCGGTAAAATCTGTTCAGATTAGACATGCAAAAAGCTGTCCACACTTTTTTACTTTATACAGGAGGAACTTGCAGAAACAATGTCTTTGAAATACATAAGGTGTAATTTTGAATGGTTCAACTTATGATACCAGTACGGTTTAGTTAGGATATAAACACATTAGACATAAAACATGTCAATGTACATGTACACGACATAGTCAAAGTATGCTTGACTTACAGTGGTGTAATGTTTTTCTGACAGTGGTTTTCTGTCGTCACTAGCTTCCGAAATATAGCAACAACAAAAAAACATCAGGGAAAGCAAAGAGGCAAGAATTTGAGCATTAACAATATCTATCTGCAAACGACGCTACCAGCGTGCAGTCCCTGCAGTTCGCGCGTGTATCGACAGATGGCGCACTGCACTAGTACTGCCCTTGGTGCTGAAAACGACATCATGCACTAGACTCGCAGAGTAGGCGATCTTGCATAGCTCCCAAGCGGTAGCAGTTAGCACTTTCTTGGTACTGAAGAGGATATCCGCACTTGACACACAGAGTCGGTAAACCGATAGAGCCCCCTTGCGATATCAGCGAACACTGTCCTTTGTGTTGGAGGCTGAAATAATCACGTAGAGTATTACGTAATGTATTTGACTATACAAAGTAAAATTACTTACTCAACACCTAACTTTTTGTATCCTCGCATCTACGTGAACTCCAGAATCGCTAGTTCCGCTAGGGTTTTATCCTACCTTCCACCCTTTTAAAACTGTGCTATATACCTTTCTACGTAGATCGTAGTAACTATGTTTATACGAAAGTTAACCATACTTGTTGATACACATCTCCACCTGACGTCACAAGCGAAAGGAAACGTCTTTTGTTGTTTGACAACGTCGCTCAAAAACAATCGGTACATGCGCAGAGCATAGAACGCACTGGAAAACCACAACCTTCATTTCGTCAGCATTACGTAATAATAGTTTCATTGTTCGGACGGTACCAAATCTCACAACGTCAAAATCTTGTCATTAGTGCAGAGTGAACTACATGTAGTCGTCCTACTCACGGTGGCAAGACGTTACATTTGAAATCTTACCGTTAATTTTGAATAATAACGACTTTTCGAGATGGTTGAGATGGAAGTGGACCCGTTTGAAGAGCCGGTGGAATGGTCCTACCTCCCCGCGGAGATTGTGGTGCAGGTGTTCTCGTATTTAAATGAGCAGGACCGGGCGAACGCGGCGATCACGTGCAGCCGCTGGCACGGCCTCCACTCCCACCCGTCACTGTGGAGGCACCGCTCCTTCAACCTGGGAAACACAGCGGAATTTCACAGGTACTTTATACTACTTTTACCTTTTTTCGGAGATTCAAAGGCATACGCAATGTTTTCACTACTTTTTCCCGTCTTCCTGTTATTCTCTTGTTCCAAATAGATAAGGTCGATGACCTGGACCCAACGGCTGTCACCGTGGTTACTAGTAAAGCAGCAGACACCCTGTGGTGTTTGATTACATATTGTAGCAAGTGGCAGGACAGAGCTGGAGGGGCTGGTCACCGTATTTATGAATTATGTTTATTCTTAACACAATGATTTGTGGTACTCCTCGAGCTCAAACAGCGCATTGCATTATATAATGAGCACAAACATGTTCTAGAACAATTACGCGACTAAGCCCTTGTGAATTATTATGACGGAGATCATGTAAGAGCACAACACAACAAAGCACAATAGAGGCATAATAGAACAACAACATAGAGACTTCCGTTTTGTATCTTTTTTTACTGTTATTTGGTGATCGTTTGGTAAAAGCTAATATGGAAATGATCAATCTTTTGATTTATCGATACATACGGTTTATACAGTTACTGTAGTGTTTAAGTATTAGCAACAGTTCTACCAAATACTTTGCAATTTTATCATCATCGCTGTTAGTTTTACCGAATACAGTGCATTTGTATAAGTATCAGTAGTCATTTCACCAGGTACAGGGAAATATTTTTAGCATACATCATTGTTTAGTCAAATGCAACAGAACTGTAAGGTATACTTCGCAATCTAAACGAATACAGTGTAGCTTCATTAGCAATATACTAGTATCCCACGAACGCAGTACGATTTCATCAGTGTATATGGCAAGTTTACTGATTGCAGTGTAATTTTATTCGTATACAGAATGAACTACGGGCTCATAGCAACTTTACTTGTGATCGACTGATAAGAATAGTTAGTTCTTCTTCTTATGATACTAGACAATACTAGTTAGCTACTTAGAATACTTAGAATTGCAGACGCTAATTTACCTACGCACTGAAAAAAGTCAGACTTGTTTCCTTTTAGATTTGTAACATTTTGTTTGCATTTGGGGGCTCTGACATTTGTTGTTACCGTTTAGGACCTGTGACATGCTGAGGCAGTATCCACTGAAGCTGGCATTTTATCTGAAGTCATTCGAGGCAGAGTACCCGGAAATCGCTAGGGGCGCTCATAGGATGCACCATTGCAAGAGAATACAGGTTCGCGATATACTAGTAGTTGATTCAGTGACAGTGTGTCTCTGTGTGTGCCTTTGTGTGTGTGCGTACTAGTGTGTCTATTTGTGATTCTGCACTGCAATTTGTGTATTTTCTGTTAATGGCACTGTACTGCGAATCAGGGGCCTACTAGTGCCTTGTGAGTTGGAACATATTCTGCTTGGACAAGAAAGTATTCAGATTTCTATGGGATTTGTTTATTCATCATATCATCTACCTTCTTTAAAAAAGAAATATAAAAGATGTTTTCCTAAATTTTCTTGTTGTAGAAAACCATGACCACCTTCCTGTCACGGCTCAGGGGGAAGGCACAACTGCGCACGCTCAAACTACGTCACTTCGAGCTGCACCGACGGACGTGGCAAAACAGGTAACTACTGCCTATGAACTAGTAGAAAGTAATGTTTTAAATGATTCTCTGAATTCACTTATTTCAAAGTCAGTGCAAGGTGAACTAAGGCTTGGTCTTGTATCCGTCACCTCATCGTGCATTTTTGCAGTCACATTATATCTTTAAAACGATTTAAAATCACTGTACTTTAAGAGTAGACATATCTAAATACATAAGAGACTCTTACCTGATGTGATGAACGCTTGACCTCAGTCAGCCTTTTCGTAGTTGCTAGTAATATCTAGGGAGGTGCAATGTAAAACTGAAAATAGTACACCCTCTGTAGGTTCGAATTCTGCTAAAGGGGAGCACTTTTTTGTATGCAATGCCAGATGGAGCAGTATAGCTTCCATATGTTATAATTGTGCTAGAGGAACAGTGCAGTTTCTATATTCTACGCATGGAGTCACAGTGCAGTTTTCTTATGTTCTGCCAGAGGGACCAGTGCAATCTCTGTTCTGCAAATGGCGTTTGCCTCTGATGAAGGGTGTGTTCTATCTCTGACTGTCCTGTTTTAATAGCTGATTTAATTCCACAAGAGTGCAGACCTGGTACGGTCCATCGCATGGTTCCTGTGCAGTCAGCGGCGGCCCCGCTGGGTGGACCTGCAGTGCAGTTTCTGTATGCTCTTCTAGAGGGCGCTTACGTTTTTACCTTATTAGTATTTGAATCCCCACAGAAGTGCAGACTTGGTACGGTCCATCGCGTGGTTCCTGCGCAGTCAGGGGCGGCCCCGCTGGGTGGACCTGCAGTGCAGTTTCTGTATGCTCTTCTAGAGGGCGCTTACGTTTTTACCTTATTAGTATTTGAATCCCCACAGAAGTGCAGACTTGGTACGGTCCATCGCGTGGTTCCTGCGCAGTCAGGGGCGGCTCCGCTGGGTGGAGCTGCAGGGCATGTCCGCCACACCAGAGCACGGTCTGCGCATGTTCTGTAGTCTGAGCAGGCGCAGTGGGGCCAACATTCGATTTCTCAACATACAGGACTTCTTCTGTACAGGTAGCCAATCATCATCAACATCACTATATTTATAAAACCTTTATGAAAATGTACAAATTCGTCAAAGAAGATTTAATATTTTAGTTTCAGGGAAGTGTTTACCGGTTATCGATGCAAACAAACATACACCAATTAGTGTTCTCCTTGGTGTTCTGCGTCATAAAAAGACAATCACGTTCTAAAGCAATGACGACTATAGTTCTTATGATATGCTATGACGGCACTAAGAGCACACACCAAAGGAACATAGAACAACAACAACAACCAAAGAAAGAATTACAATCTAAACGTTTTCACAACTATTTTTAAAATTTAGGTGATCTGGAACTACAGTTACTTGTCTATGGTCGACGCTTGTGCAGAATTCCATTGATTTTCGATCATTGGCATCGTTTTGAAGCTAGTTATGGGATGCTACAAGCACCTGCGTCCAATAATATCAGCACATCTTACACCCGGAAAACAAGCCAAAAGATGTAAGAGAAAGGATAACCACTCACCACTAAAGGGTGTCATAGAATCAAGAAAGACAGTCACGTCAGAATACATTACTATCTTAGATTCTAATATAACTTTACGTGCCTTTAGATTATTCAATCACAAAAATATGGAATAAACAGACCGATCCCGTAGTACAATGTCACCAGCCTCCGTCGAAATGTAAAAGTGGAAAAGAATAAATACAAATGCAAATAGAAATGCAGCTGCTCGCTCTCATTGGTTGAACCACTTATTACCATTCCCTCATTGGCTGAACTCCTTATTGTGATGGACAGTCAGGATTCGTCTATTGTCGTTTTCGGAATGCATGTACATGTATATAATGCCCAAGTAACATTATTGGTCGAACCACTAATTGCCATTCTCTCATTGGTTGAAGCTCTAATTGTATTGGGCAGTCAGAACCTAATAGTCAGAACCGACCTATTTTTGGCGACGCCTCAGGGGCGGAGGCATTTTCTACAGTATTACGATCGCTTTGAAAGAATTTTGAAAATTCCACGAATGCATTCCCTTGGGAATTGATTTTTGGCTAAACCACAGGGGTGTCGTCCATACAGTGGTCATTGAAGACTATTCTAGCTGTTATTTTTCCTTTGTTGAGGCATTCTTTGTTTTCAGGATTAATGATTTAAGGGAACGGTCTTTTCACATAGCCGGAAGTGACTGCGCTCCTTGCATATCATAAGCCGTACACACAGATTATTACGATGTTTCGCATGCTTTATGAATTTGCAATGGCAACCAATATGTCCCAGCTTTTTGCCGTTATGTCTTTTATAAGCCTGTGCTTTTTACAATATAGAATGAAATGCTGTCAAGTGGTTATCGTTCGGAGTCATAGAGAGCCTGATTTTGAGTGGTGGAAAAATAAGATGTTTTAAAGAAGACAAGACCAATATAGCACAACTTTTGCCAATATCTTCTGAGCTTTGCTTTTACAAGGTGGGATGATATGCTTCACGAGGTCAAAAAAATATAGAAGACCAATGTGTCACAGATTTTTGTCGATATCTTTTTATGAAATATGAAATGTTGCGCTTTCAGGTGGTTGTCGTTTTGAATTGAAGCTGGTGTGTTACGCCGAAGGACTGTTATAGCAGGTTATACCAGCTATATAGATACAGGTTACGTAAAGGCTGATTTTGAAAAGTTAATTAGTCACATGTTTCAAACAAGCCATGAAACCAATGGGTTTCAAGTTGTTTAGATTCTGCTTTGAAGACTAGCATAGCTAGAATAAAGGAAGGACGCAGAGACAAGGTTTTCCGTACACTGGGCACGGGAGACTGTTAAGATGGTTTGACGTTACTATATACTAGTAATGCTGGCCTCGCTAACCTCGTTCTTAGCTGAGGATCTCTCTTTCTCTTCTGAACTGTAATCTCTGACTCTCTGTCATACAAATACATTATATCTCGTGGTCACATTTTGGCGTATCAAACAGACAGGTCTTGCCACACCACAAAACAACGGTTATTTCATCTACGGTCCATTCATATACATATAAAATCAACTACTACAATGTATACACTAAAATACATATTCGTGATATAAACAGTCAATCAATCAGTCAATCCGTGAATTCTATAACTGGTGTCATGTCAGGTTATCTATACATGTACAAGTATGATTGCAATCTATCGGCTGTACGTCTTGGCTCTGCTACTGGCCACTACTTCCCTCATGTTGCCCTCCTTCTGTAGATGGCGCTGTTCTGGATGTTGTGTGGCTCCCCTCTGTTCAGAATTTTCAAGCCGCACAAATGTATATTCTGGCTCCTCCCAGCGATGGCCACTTCTGCATATTCTTATGTTGGTTTTCTTCATTAGTACATACACCTCCGGTTTGATTAGGTCCGTCGTCGCTGTGGTAAACTTATGTACGGTTCTTTGTTGTACATATAAAATCCACTATTATAATATATACACATTATATATACATATTCATGGTATAAATCAGCCAAAACCAGCCCGTGAATTGTCTAACTAGTTCTAGGTTTTCTGTGGTTGTGGCAGTGCAATCGATTTGCTGCTCCAGATCTGCTACTGTTCTGGCATTCCTTAGGCCCTCTCATTGTCTTCCTTCTGTGGACGGTGCGGTTCTGGGTGATGTGTAGCTCCTTCCCGACTTTATAAGGTGCACAGACGTCTATTCCTGCTCCTCCAGCGATACAGCTCGTCTCAGCGACTTGCAGTGGAAGGACTCGACTGACTTTGTGATGGAACTGTTTCGTCCTGATGGACACAGGTACGGGTGCCAGGTACATCTCGTCGTTGTCCCTCTTGTCCTGTATGGTTAGTCTGTTGGGATCGAGAGAGAACACAAAAATGACATCGCCCGTTTCATATACTATACGAATATACTGATGCTGACACTAATGGTTTATTCCAAAGTCACCCATAACTTTGTCATCGTCGTTGTACGTTTATTTGGGTGCTCGTCACAGCTATTAAAGATATGTTGTAGGAGCTGATGTTGAGATATCAGAAATAAAGAAAGATGAGTCACAGTGTGTGGCGTGGCGGTGTTGTGGAGTCCAAGTGAACATCGTCATCATTGCTCTTGTTAAGTATGATCGGCCTGTAAATGGATCGAGGGAGAACACACACACACACACACACACACACACACGCACGCAATGTTATAAACCATAACAACATAAATGACAGGACTGTTGAGTGGGCATAAAAATACACCAAATGTGAAGCCAACTGGCGATTGAAGCAATTGAAAAAAAAAGTTAACAAAACAAGCCTTCAATTGGGAACAATTTGAAGAGAATGGCTCAGAAAAATACCGTTCAGAAACGAAATGGTTAGGGTTTTTCTGCCACAGCTTTGCGTGGTACCATCTGTGAACGGATGGGGTAGCGTCGACGAGGGGGCGAAACTCGGTACGGAAATCATGGATGCGTGAGTGGAAGTCCGGCATGTTACAGGGGGATTTCAATCGCCAGATTGGTTCAACTAGAATCGCCTGACGAACTGAATGGATTTCAGAGATTTTGCGTGCCAAAGCTACTAAATCACGAGCTATGGTTTCTAGAGCCCATTGGCGTCTACATATATCGTTGTGCCCTAGCTCTACGTACACAAATTATGTGAGGACTGGTTTGCTGCAGAATAGGAAGCACACTAGCGTAATATTTTGGGATGGTGCAACTCGGCACGCCAGGAAACTGAATGTCTACGTTAGATACCCAAAAATTAGGACAAATTGCTCGTCAGAGGCTGTCGTAGTACGACGCCGAACAAATGACTTCTGTCGGGATACAAAAGAGTGTCTGGTAATGGCAATGTTCGTAGTTGAAGTATCCATGAAAGGACAAGTTTGTAACAATATGGCAGCTCACCGTGGAGTTGAGTTCGGTCACTGAAGAAAGGTTCGGCTAGTTGATCGGTGTTGACCGGTGTTGACCGGATGTTCGCCTCTCTAAGCTGAAGAAGGGTCAGGAAGTCAACAGTCTGGGAGTACGTTGTCAAAGCACTGTCCAAGCAATGCCGCCGGGTATGTACGAACAAGTTCGGAGGAAATCCGGCTTGAGACCGCGAAAGTTGTGTCCTATGTTAAGGGCCTCGCAAGGGCTCTGTAGGGAGACACCGGAACGGGGACGTGATTGACCGGTACCGAAGAATGATCCGACGGAGACCTAGCTGACTGGCTCCGGGGACGGGCCGACGTTTACGGGGTCTTGGCGCGCTGGCTCCGCTGAACGGGAAGCGGTTTCCGCTGACGGGGCGTATACGTGGTGGCTTGGCCAGCAAGATGAAACTAGGGACAAGCGTGTTCAAATCGTCCGACAAGGTTAGAGGAAAGACTTAAGCGAAAACTCGGGAAATTTCAGAGTGAAAAGTCTGCGATGCATACGCCACGAGATGCGCTGCTGTAATGACCGCTTTAGCGGTACCATGGCACCTTGCCGTGCCAGCGGCCGGGCCACATACGGAGTTCTGTCGGTAATAAACAAAGGGATGTTTTTGGCATTGATTAGCACGGCGGCATTTCGGCTCAGATCAATTAGGGATGTCACCGATTACTAAGAAATTCCGACATCACCAAGACAATGACGCCGACCCCATGTGGCCATGGTTTGGCTAACATCCCGAACTGAGATGAATTATGCAGATGGACTGATTACAAAAGGGCGCCGCAATGATTAAAACTTTTGTCACTTAGATCGGCTCTCACTCATTCCATTCAAAACATTCTATTCGCGCTGATGTCATCCACAATAGCTACTTTAATACTGTGGCGTAATACTAGGTGAGGTGAAAGGGTCAACACAATATTGGATAAAAGATTTGCCAAAAGAATTAATAAATCTCTCAAACAAGATCTTCAACAGCTCCTCAAAAATAAGGGTAATGTTACGGTCACATTTCCAAACGGGAACCGACCAGGCAACTTTCGCTCCTCAAGCTGGGGGTAGTTTTACGGTAACAGTTCCAACCCGGGGTCCGATTGGGCAGCTCTCGTGAACAAATAAAAAGTATGTAGAGGGCCTAAAATACACAAAATGCAAAGAAAATAAGTAGTGGCCATAATTTGTGAACTGATAAACGACCATAAACAGCTTTACTTTTTAATTTGGATGTCTATCCTTCATAAATGTAGCTTTATTTTTTTTTATTCCGGTAACTTCCGGTTGGGAAATGTGACCGTAACATAAGACATTCATGATCATTCTTAGCAAGGAGGTTGAAACAGGGGAAGGCCTTTCTTGTTCTTAGGTAGCCTTATTAGCAAGTTACCAGTTTTGTTGATGCCAAAATGCCTGAGAAAAAGGCGAACACGTTCAAAAAATATGTCCAGTCTATTCTTTTTACTTTGCCGGACAGACTGAGACAGATAAGATAAAAGGCGTATAGAGTATTTGTAGTTTATGTTACTAGGTAACTAGGCTATTTTAGGAATAGGACACGTGACTACACCATATATGGAAGTTCATTTTAATGTAGCATTGACCAATGACGGGGGAGAAGAGCTATGAGTAATTGGTAGAGCGCCAAGTTTGAACTGCCCAAGACGCTGCCAATGCTCTGAGAGCTACTCTTGTATGTAGTAGTATGATGTATGAAATATGATGTAGTATAGCGCATGCTTCCGTGGAGTAAGACATTGTTAGGCTTATGTACACAATTGTGCATACTTGGATAGTATAGATAGTATATGTACATGTAACATATGTGTCAGCCAGGTTCTGTCTGGCTGTAGGTGGTATCAAATCATCAAACGTAGATCCTGTTGGCTCCACCCGCTGTTGTTCATGTAGACATTTGTTTTCGGCTTTGTCCTCACGTGCATCGTAAGCCACTTCTAGCTATTTACCAGGACTTGAGGTGGCTCGTGACTGTTCGATTTTAGCTGGAGGGGAAAAGCAGGTGTTTTAGGGTTTTTTTTTGGGGGGGGGGGCGTGATCTTTGGGCCTCCTTCCCAAGGGTGTACCATCGGGCATGCATTTGGTATGCGGAAGCGTGACCTGAAAACTACGAAGGCTCAGAACTACATTAACCATATTTTTCTTTGTACTAATAATACTATGTACAAACATACTGTTGAAGATGATCTACACTTTTTATTATCATGTCCCTCGTTTATATTGAGGAAAGACAGAAGATTATGGACGTAATTACCTTGTATATTGTGCATCCTATAATCCGTCTTCTTATGGACCGAACCGGTCAGATAATGTCACATAGTCCTTAATCTTTAATTCTTTGGAATTCTACATTATTGTTATGGTTATCTTCTTTATGAGAAATCAGGAGAAACCAGACTGATGCGTATGGCAGAAGGAAAGCGGATCCTGCGAAAAGAACTCTACAACAGACCTGAGTCAGCTTGCAGAAGTTATTGATACAAGTCTTGAAGTTTTGTACATGTACTGTTTTAGATCTTGTTTGCACGTGTTGCAATCGATTGAAGGATCGATCGACTGACAATTCGGACTATAACCAAAGTCAAAGATAATGTCATAATAAGAAAATTGTCTGTGTAATAGTATCAGAAGTTCAGAATATTTTCGCCCCTCCTTAAGGCCACTTTTGCCCCCCCCCCTAAGGAACCAACCCCGCACAAACAAGATACCCCCCCCCCCTCAAGCTCACCATATACACCCCGGGGCGGGTCAGTAACATTAAAATGCGTCGCCTATAGGTGTCTTTTTTAGACACCTTTACTTGTTGTTTTCGGAATGGATGGGTATATAATAGCAACATTTTCTCTCCCCCTTCACATTTCTGCAGCCCAAGCAATCTACGCGCTACCGGAGTTCCATAAGCTGTTCAAGCGGTTTCGCCACCTGTCGGTTCTGTACCTGAACTACAACTGCGTGTCAGACGAGCTCCTGACGACTCTGGCTGAAACGTGCGCGGGAAGCCTCACTGATATGAACATCAAGTACGTAACAGTTACGTCATACTTTGCCCTTATTTTTGGCGACGCATAAGGGCCGGAGCATAGTTTTTCTATAGGACGCTTTGTTTTAGCAACCTCCCTGGTTAAAAAAAAAAATAAATAAAATAAAAATTGTTGAGTTTTGATAATCCTCCTGGCAAACTAGCTGTCGCCCTGTCCACGTTTTGCTGTAGAGAAACAAACAAACAAACAACAACACTTACGACAAAAATGAGGGAAATTATAAAGTTTTTAGCATATGTAGAACAATATTAAAGATTCTAGTATCACAGTATCACAAAGGGGGGAAACCTTTGATTGCAGATTAGCTTTGATTTGATTTTCCATGCCCGGGAACATTTTCATTCTAGGTACAGACATCTGAAACACCTTCAAAGTAATTTTCTCAGTTTGTATCTTTAATTTATAAATCTTCCAGAGGACTGGTCCCATTCTGTAGTATCATATATCATTGTACCACGGTGTGGCCCAAGGGCTAAGGAATCAAAGATGGGCGCCGCCCTAAGCAACATATGATGTCGAAAGGACTAAAATTTCAACCCTGTTATTTTACATGTAATGATCGTTCTCTCACCAGGGTGTTCCATATGGATCCGCACTTCCAGCGCATCTGGAGCATGTCGTGGTACGCCCTCCGCAGCGCATGCCCGAAGCTGCAGGTCACGTTCACCTTCGAGCGCGTGCTGCTCTTCCAGGACGTGAAACAGTGTCTCCTTCCCGACATGCCGCTCACCAACCTCGAGGTAAAGACTGTTAACAGATTTCTCAGTTGACTCAGTAGGAGAATGTAGTATTATAGGCTCCACCCCTGAGGCGTCAACAAAAATATCGTTAGATTAGAGCGTTGGCAAAGAAAATACATAGACATTGCCTGTATTGTGATGTTTCAGATGCTTCATTAAAAGAAATGGATATCCATTAGTCGTGGAAATCTGTCTTTTCGTGCAGTGGATATTGCGCGGTCACTTATAATTTTTGGCGACGAGTTGGCGTCGGGAAGTTTTCATTTCGGTCTTCGTTTATAGAACACAAAAGAGAACGTTAAACAACAGCATATTCGACTCTTCTTCCAACGCAGCTGACGTGTAACAACGACTACGTGGTGCACAGAGATTGGGTGCTGTCGCCGACGGTCCGCTACGTGGAGCAGTACTTCAGACAGACGCTAGGGGAACTCAGCATCGATGTGCTGAACGCAGACGACGACCTGTGTGAACCTCTCTTACAGGTATCAAACGTCCCTGCATTGTATACGTAGTCTCAATCGCACTATCAATGCAAAATGGTGCTTCCGATGAAATGTCAGCTTGTCGACATACATGTTTGTTTGTTTGTTTTATTAGGATCTCCATTAGCGGTACCACCGAAGTGGTACCGCTAGTCTTCCTGGAGTCCGTGGCTAGATTACTTAACGTTTGGGACCGCATATGTGAACAGCGACACCTTTAGCTGCAATGACGGATTGCTCTGACGGATCGTTAGCTGTCATGTATCTCCCTTTGAACAGCTGACGTTTTTATACATGCATGCCTATTGTAAATTCTATTCAGATTTTGCGGTTGGAAGTCACTGAAATACATATATTTCAAAGTAGTGTATTCGCCCGGAAAAGAACGTTATCCTACTCTAACGTAACACGGACGTAGTATAGAGCATTGCACAATTATCCTTATTCTGGATATGTAACATTACTGTCTACACACACACAAGAATAAAGCTACAGGATTTAGCTTACAAGAACGTTAACGGGATCTATCTAACAAGACTTTGCCTCGTCACGTAGTGATCTGATATTTTTTTGCAACTACTCGTGACGTTGTATATATTTCTAATCCCCTCAGCTGATCCAGTCGTGTAAGAAGCTGTGGTCGCTAGAAATTAGGACATGGCTGAGAACGGCTTTCGTGGATTCTGTCTGTCAACTTAAAAAGGAAGGTAAGAACAACAATCTTTCTACCTCCAAAGATTCCTTTACCATTTCACGCATTTGTCATCTTCTTTTTCCCTAGGCCCCTTGTGTAGTTCTTTCGATCTCTCTGTCGAGTTTTAACCCAATGGTCATTGGCTGTATTTTCACCTTTTAAACGCGGCCGTGCACCGCACAATACTAATGTAATATCGTCCATGTAATCGGAAAGAGTAGCTTAGCTTGTCTTCTCCTTGTCATGACAGAGGAGACAGTATTAACGGGGTATCTAGAATTTATTGTACCCAGGAATTCTCCTAGTATTTTCTCGACGTCGGGTACAATGATTATTCCTATCCTAAGGACTACAACTCTTTCTAGTTACAAACTTGTCGAGGGAGCGATAAAGTCGTGATTCGAACTCAAGTCCGGAGGCGCAGCGTCGCTTACTACTAGAATAAGTACGCTTTAGGAGTCCATCCTAATATTACCTTCAATGGGCCCAACGTAACATGTGTACGTAGGTCCATATTTTTGCTCAAAAGAACGCATTGAACACATGTCACTCGGAAATCTCCATCCTTTTTTCCCCAGGTAAAACTATACTGACGACCTTTAAAGCTGTGCTGGTGACTCACATGGACGAGGAGACCCGTCAGGAACTTGATGTTGTGCGCAACAAACACAGGGACATGATACGGGAAGGTCTGCTGAACTACAACTTCCACGTGGAATGGAACCCGTACTTGTGAACTGCTTATCACAGACGGACCGCTACATGGCGCACATACATGGCTGTGCAGAAGTTGCGTCAAGATATACCGATATACGGGAAATAAACTTATTACTTGCTTGTTCAACGTCCGAAACTACCTATACGGGAATATCAGTGAACGTAGTAGATTTGAGACATATTTGTGAGCTGCGTATCGTAGATGAATCGCTAGATGGCGCTAGACAGTGGTTGCTTCTCTATGACATTTGTACACGGGACACGTATTTATTTATTTGCTTACTGACTTTGAAAGTAATATATTCCGGAATTTCCAACAATAGTTGTCAAGTTGATGAATGTTGACAGCGATGTTTGTCGTTTAAAATTGACAGGCAATCATGATAAGTAATTTGTATCCTAATAGTGATGCTTTTTCATCATGCGTTTTATGAATATCAAACGCTCATCATGCATGAAAGGTGTTTTATGAATATTAAACTATCGTCATCAAATATTATTTTGGATCCGCTTCTTGCATGTTTCCGCTTTGATACTTAGATTACGCATGGTGACACCATGCGTAATATGATGGTGATGATGATGATGAGGCTACGCATAATGCATACACATGCACAGTTACTATATATAGTGCCGTGGGGACTGCCCTAAATTCAGAAGTGCCCTAACTTCGAAGAGGTAACATGCATTGGCATAATACCGGTCATAAGCCTTATACCGGTCGATTAAAAATAGTGGAACTTAAAGAGATCTACACATGCAACAATAGTTATTTCTGAGGTATGCACACTTCAGACATCTAGGTGTCCAATACATAATTTACAAAGCATCGATAACAATGCATTCGAAGACAACAAGGCCAAAAGTTTTCAGGTCATTTTCGGGGCAGGCGAGCTCGTCGTGGGGCAAACACACTGTCACGTTCATCGCCAGATTTGTAGATAATAATCACATGTGCTCACGGCACAAGACGAGCATGATTCAACAGCAATCTTGAATTTCTTTTGGTGACCTACAACTCGTGTAAAAGTGTGAGGAACCGTTGCATTATCGCCCGGATCTACGGCTGAATGGGTCAAATTGAACGTACGCCGCCATTTTCCCGCCATTTTTAATGCTACGGCCAGCAGTAAAGTTTTACGTCATAGCGGTTGTGACGGATCAAAATTAAATGAAAATTCTTGTCAGTATACGCCCATTTTCTCATGACTTTTTGTATGCTCATGCAGATTTTTGTTTTGTGCAACTACTAACAGGAAAGAAAGGAACAACAGAGGATGTATAAAGGTAACATTGTATGTCCTACCTTCTACTGACCCAATTATGCACAAGTAAGCCTGTTTTTTTTTTTTTTTTTGCAAAAAATCATCACGACTTTAATTTACCTTCATAAGTTTTGCAATAAAAAATATCGTCAGTAAATCTAACTGAAGAGCTAATCTTTCACTGGTTGCAATTGTGACAGAGAAGACAGACGCTATTAAAGTACAGCAAGTTCATTTCTACAGGTTTATTTGCACGGGAAAAATTTCACCAAGCTCTTTTTGTCAACAGTTGACCTACCAAACTCTTGGTTCAGAGTCAAACAGAGTCAGAGTTGCTAACCACTGGACTACGTACGCTTAGTGTGTTATAAAAATTTTATATCTGAAAGCGGAGACTCCACCAATCTTTTTAAATTTCCCGCCATATTTACCCAAAACAAAAAATCTCCCGTCGTTCCTAGCGCACAAAATGGCGGACACAACTTGCCAATCTGGAAAAGTCTGTCTTCTGCTTCGATTCTAGCACCAAAAACAACCCTGTCTGCCACTGAAATCTTCACCAGTGGCTGTCCAAACTTCTCAGGATGGGAAACAGCAGCAGTACGTCGCCAGAAAGAGGTAAGTTCGGGTTATTCTGAGGAAAAAATGTTTGGTATATGAGCTAAGGAAACCGCCATGATGTGTTGCTCATTCTTGTGCTATGTTTTCACATCCGCACATGACGTAACTGTCTAGTGATTTTTCTTTCCCGACTTGTGCCTAAATGGGGAAAGCAAAATCCTACACAATTCTGTATTTGGTCGGTTGTTATAAACTTAAGGTACATAATCTGTGTCCAATTATCATTTTCTAATCTATGATTTTTATGCACATGAAGTGATGAACATAATTTTTACACAGACTCAGAGGTCAAGATTTTATGAACGATTATAAATTTCACTTTTTGGAAGAATACTCAATAACTAGGTGGATTGGTTTGTCTTTTTCATATTTTTGAAAAAGCAGAAAAAAAGAGATTTGAGCTCTGTTGTGCATGTGAACTTCGAAAAAGCCAGTTGTATGATTTTTTGTTGCCACATAATTTGCAACTGGCACTTGTGAAAGTTCAAAGGTTGAACCAGTTTCATATTGACTCAAAATCTTAGTTGAATATTGCAAATCAATTAAGGTAGGTGCATGTAGTTAGTGGTGCGTACCGAAGCTCACATTCCGGTTCAGGTCCGGACTCGAGTCCAAAGATTCCGGTTCAGGTCCGGACTTATAAGTCCGGTTTTTTACGGTCGCTAAAGTTTCCCAATTAACGTTAGACACAAGCATAAAGCGACTTGCTCTAGGCGACCCATTTGCGTATCCGGCGCCTGCCGCTGGGCCGCATGCTATCAAATTATTACCAAAGACAACTGCATCATTTTCAAAGGTGTAGAAAAATCGATTTTTATAAAAACTATCGGGAAATCACGGCAAAATTCGACATTTTCCGCTTGTTTTTTGACGGCCGAAATTTCAAAATGGCGCTTGCGAGGTCATAGGGGTCAATGGGATAGCCTACTGTAATGCGGATAGAAATAATGCGTGCGGTGTTTTTATCTTCTACATTCAACCGTAAAATTAATTTTAAATTTATTCGTTACAAAGATAAATGCAGGAGGTATGAAATAAGTTCATGAACTTATAACTTTTTCTAAAATAGAACGTGTCGGTGTTTCTTTTTAACAAGCTACTCACCCATGCTTTCAGTGAAGTATCCCGGCAAGCTGCAAATGTCATTTACAGTCGCCGCGCCGGAGATTTGTTTTAGCTTGTTTATCTTGGAAATTTTCTTCATTTTCAGAAGATATGGGACTTAAAACCCATACCAGGAGATAAACAAATCCACATGCTTTATTTTGATGGGTAATATTGCTAAAGTCAACCTGTCATTTTTGCCGCGTTGCCGGATTTTGAAAGAAGGTTCCCGCGGCGCGACCATGTGCTTGGCCCGCTTATGGCGGTTGAGGACAATACGCAGATTTACGTTATTTTCTGGCCCGTTGGCTGCGATTAAAAAGTTATATAGGCATCTAGCGTTGTTTTTAGATGATACTAGTATACAACAAGAAAGAGATTTCCGGTTTTCCAGAAAACCGGTTTTTGACGTTCCGGTTTTAACCGGACTTGAACCGAAAGTTATAGCAAGTCCAAGTCCGGTTCGGCGAACCGGTACGCACCACTACATGTAGTTGAGAAGGGGAAATGGGGTGTATACGTTTTCACCAAGCAGAGGTTTGGTTGGGGGGATAGTATTCGCTGAGATTTCTTACTCCTCCCTCCCCTGACCCAACCTCTGCTCAGAGAAGAGTGTGAGTTAAGTTTGTGTCTCAAACGATATATAGAGATATGGCCTGCCGGACACAACGAAAAAAAAAATGACAAAATAGAAAGCCTGATAAAAACGACTAAAAAAACGTTAAAAAACAGCCGGAGCCTAAACCTCTGCTTGGAGAGTAATTTTATCGTCGAATATGACTACATGGCCATACAGACATGAGCCATGTTTTCTTGTCAGGAAAACACATTTACACTACATTTCGTGTTGGAAATTATGTAGTTCCACTTTTCTAGAAGGAAACTTAGACAATACTGAATTGATCACGACATGAGCAAATTATAATTATAAGTCCCCAAGCAGATGTCGGAATGGAAGATTGTACTAGTTTTGATTGATCAGAATGCTGTTGTCCTGCAATCAGAATACATTAAGTTCTTCCACCCACAAATCGGTTTAGAGGTGGGCAAAAGTTGAATAAAGAAATCAGATGGAGAAGTGAATGATCAAATTTTATTCAATTTGTTTGACCTATTTATAAATGCAATGACATTTGCATTGTAATTTGCAATGTATTATAGCCTGAGTACCATCCTCCATAGTAAACACTGGCTCAATCATTTTGCTTGCTAACCATAGAATTTCTTGCTTTATACATTTTAGCTTCTTGTTTGCACCCCAAAATGTTTTAAAGGCTAGTAGTAGTATAAATATATATAGACTGTGGTAAATGCAAGCAAAATGATTGAACCAGTGGCCCAGGGGTTACTACAGTGGATGTTACCAAGGCTAGCTTGCATGATGCTAGTTTCTTGTTGGACTAGAGATGGAACACATTGCTTTGATTTCAAGGAGCTACAATTTAGTTCAAAACTGTTAAGATGCATCTATTGACAGTATAGGTACTACAACAAGTAAAATGAAATTTCAAGAATCAGTTTCACTTTCAATTTCTCTGTTTTAACCTTAGCATGAAATGTGATGGAGTTACTTATGTTGCAGATGTAAACTGTTAGTTAGGATCTTGAAGAAGAAGGTACTGTTATAGTAGTGTACATACATTTTCAGTAACATTTGTCATAAGAAATTTTGCAACCAGTTGAAAATAAGGTACTAGTATTGTCTTTGAGTTCAGGGTTGAAACAGTATGAAGAACAAACCCTTGCAATTAGAAATTCTAGTAGAAGTGTGATGGATAAGTAAGGCCACAGCAAGTAAATTTTATGGATGACACCCTCAGCAGACTGCAAAAATAGTGCGATACGGCGAAAAAAAACAAGATGGGTGAAAAAAAACAAGATGGCTACATTTTCAAAAATAGGCACCATTAAGTTGTGATGAATGTTGTAATAAGAAGTAAAGGAACAAAACATGGTATCAGAGCCAACAAGACATTCATTCCTGTATTCAAGACATGTACTGGTGTGGTAAAAGTGACACTAGTGTGGTAGACTGGCATCACCAACAAAGTTGGTAACCACACTCATGGCTTCCATATTGGTGTCACTTTTACAATTATCCAATAAGTTTCATTTATACAACTACAGCCCTGGGTACCTCGCAAGTGTCACTTCTACAAGTACAATTAGTAGGCTACAATATAACATATTTGCTCATTTTGGTTACTTTATCGTCATGTTGACTATCCCTGCAGAAGAAAAAAAATTCTTGTTAAATCTTTTCTGAAATAAGGCGAAAATTAATGCGCGCACTGATGTCATCCATAAAATTTACTTGCTGTGGCCTGAACGGAAAAAGCATGAACTTTTTCAAAATTTACAGTTGCATTTGGTCAAAAGACTTGATACATCTAATATATGCATGATATTTTATTAAAGTATGGATATACAAGGATTTACCAATAGTCAACGTCCAATTCCAGGACAGAAATGGGCAAAAACAGTCACATGACATTTCATTATACATACTTACTGTACATACTTACTTAGACTGTACCCAAAATGAACATTATTAAAAGCCCCACAGTCCTCTATTAATCAAATTACCTCATTTGGGTCAAAGGTTGTGACATTATCACCTGTTGAAGTCCAGAGAAATTCCAGGCGTCTGTTATTACAAGGCTTGTAAAGATAAGAGTGTTTTAATGATTGTCAGTTTCGCCTCTAGGCAAGCCAACTACACAAATATTCTCTCGTAATAAATTCCCCAAATAAATTCAAGCTATGACTTTCAGGAATATGGTTCTATGAAACACTGTGTTGAATATTCAATTCATACCTCAGGTTTTCAAGTTAATGGAAAATTGAAGCAGTGTTGGAAGGGATGATAATGATGGGAGTAGGCTGTTGCGTAGTCCCAATTACGTCATAAAGAACACCTCAATTTGTGAGTAGACAGCGTTGGTTGGAGACGTATGTTATTATTGTCATTCAAAAGAACTGCAGTGTAGAAAATGGTGTTTGTTTTTCATGTACAAGCTTTGCCAGGTAAGCAACTTAACGTTTTGTTGATGCGATGATTTGGTCAAGAGTATACCATAACTTTCTGTGTCAAGGATAGAATGTATGGACAGTATGGCTGCTATTCTGGCTGTAATCCCAGCAACAAAATTAGTTTTGCAGTTATAAATACTGTTGACCCAATTACTGTAACATCTATCTACAGTATGCTACTACCTACGCTGGAAAATAGCTGTAGAAATTGGCCAAATACACAGATAACACCATGTACACATTTTAAGAGCACTTGGCTGGGGAAAACATGTAGGATACTACTATTACTACTGTAGAAAGTCGTCATCTTCAGTAAAAAGTAATCCACCCATTATTTCAACAAAGGAACCAGCTCAGCGCCCAGTGGGGTGCAGCTGTAGAAAGGTCAATTTTTGATAGTGCTACTGCATTGCTACTGCATTGTGTAACAAAAATGGGTGGTGCTAAGAAAGGAACATATCTCTTTCCTTTGGTTGTGCTGTTCCGTTAACTTTGTTAAGGTTTCATAAGTGATGTCTTTGGGGTCACTTATGATTGTATTTTTGTGACCAGCCAAGTTGGAAAGTTCCTGATGAGGGCCTTCTGTCAGTCCCATCATGGTCTACTGACAAAGCAATAATTCATTATAATAAAAGAATTTCTTCACTACTTCAGTACTTGGCACTTATTAAGTTATTAAATAAGCCTTAGTTGGTGTACAGAAGGGGTGGCTGAGGAGTTTTTTTCCGTGTTCTAAAACCCTACAGTACAAACTGTAAGTTTCGGGCTGGCTAACTCCTCTAGTAGTATGACATTCTAACGTTTTTCATGTCCATCCTTGTTGCAGAATCAGATAGGAACGACACGCCGGTTTTGGAGAACGTGTACGACTCCCACCGCAGGAACGTGTGGCGCTTCCACCCGACCTGCCACGGCAACAACATCTCCGTCTCCTCGGACCGCCAGACGGCCCGCCGCGCCGAGAGCTTCTGCAACGCCATCGTCTTCAGCGACCGCCCCTTCCGCATCCAGGAGAAGATCCGACTCAAGTTCACGCAGACCACGGACGGTTGGAGCGGCGTGATTCGCTTTGGGTTCACCACGCAGGACCCCAACAGCATCCAGGCGGCGTCGCTACCGAGGTATGCGTGCCCCGATCTCACGAACTTGCCGGGATACTGGGCCAAAGCCTTGCCGGAGAGATACGCCGAGAGGAACAACATCCTGTGCTACTACGTCAGGAGAGACGGAAGTGTTTGCTACTCTGTGAACAATGAGGATAAGGGACTGTTTTTTGCTGGAGTGGACACGTCCTCACCACTATGGGGACTGGTGGACGTCTACGGTAACAGCACCGAGATCAAAATCATTGGTAAGATATTGTACAACTTCAGATTTTTTAATCTTAAGACAGATCCCCAATTCCCTAGTATAATGCACTCCTGTAGCCAAGATCAAAATCATTGGTAAGATATTGTACAACTTAAGATTTCTTAATCTGAAGACAGTTCCCCAAGTCTCCAGTGTAATGCACTCCTGTAAGCGTGATCAAAATCATTGGTAAGATATTATACAACTTGAAATTTCTTAATCTAATACTAGTGATAGATGAAAGACAGGTCCCCAAATAGGCAATTCAACATAATGCGCTCCTCAATATCCAAACTGTTTGTACATGCACTAGAGATCTCTCAATCATGCTGTTTTTGAAAGTGGTGGATGTATGTTACAGACTACAACTTTTTTCTTGCCCCTATTATGATGTAAGCCTGTAAAGTATGAATGTGTCTTTTGATGGATTCAAGCACAAAAATTCTATTGTGTATCTGTAAGGGGCCACATTTTTATTTGATACCATCACTCAGAACCGCAACAAGGTACAGGAAAAATTTTGCCATAATGTGTCCAGGATGTTTTTCTTTAATTCAGATTTCAGTGAATGTGAAAAAAACTTTTACATGATGTACTGCTCAGTATAATTCAAAGCAAGCCTATGTCTTTATCAATATTGTCATTATGATTTAACATTAAATATGATATTTTCTTTATCAGATGGAGACCAAGAAGAGGACCCTAATGACGCTGGTGCCATGGCGCTGGATCCCTCTGACATCGCTCTGGGCCGTCTCGGCCTCCTTGACACCAACAACCCTCTAGAAAACCTAACCCTAGAGTCGGAAGGCACCACGGACGAAGTCGACGACAACTATCCCAACCTTCACCGCCTCCCGGACATCCTGTCTGACGTTTGGGGAATCTCCCGCGACTCGCTGCAGGAAATGCAATTCTCCACCACCAGCGGAGCCAATGTGATCTTTCGGGAAAACAGAACGGTCGCCAAAAGGCGTGGAAATGAATTCTGCAAGGGGGTGACTTTCACGAGCCGGCCTCTGGAAGTCGATGAGACTATATTTGTCCAAGTGATCGAGGTTACGCCGAGGTATCTCGGCGGTCTCGCGTTTGGTGTTACGAGCTGCGATCCGCAGCATCTGAACGCTTTTATCGACTTACCCGACGACTCGGAAAGCCTGATGGACCGACCGGAATACTGGGTAATCTACAAGGACTTGTCAGTACCGGAGGAGGGAGATCAGTTAACGTTCACGATAAACAGCGAAGGAGAGCTACGCCACCACGTAAACGGCGTAGACAAGGGTGTTTTGATCCACGTGGACGTTTCTCAACGACTGTGGCTAGTTTTTGATGTCTATGGAAGTACGCAAGCAATTAGAATATTAGGTGAGTACAACTACATGTATCATGACCAAACCGTTAACAGAAGTTTGACATAGATTAAAGATCTTGACCTTCACAAGAGAAATACATTGTTTTTTGCTCTGTTTCTTTTTCTTGTTCCGTTCCTAACAAATAAGGTCAAAGACCTGGCCATGGTCCAGAGGGCTGTCTCCATACGTCCACAGTTACTGGATGCTTATAGCAGACTCTGTGGCATTTAATTACATTATGTAGCAAGTGGCAGGACAGAACTGGAGGGGCTGGTCACTATGTATGGATGTGTTTGATTAAGAATAAAGAGCAATAGTTTGTTAAGCTGAACCGTGTGTAGGGAAACATAATTGCTTGCAAAAATGTTGCCTTTCTATAGCTAGTAACTCTGTTACTTTATATTTGAAACAAAGAAAATATGTAAAACTTGTATGTTATCTACATGTACAAATGTATTTTGCTTCTTTTTCAAGGAACATTGTCTGATCGGGAAGGAAACCTATGGTCATCAGGCTTGAGCTCTGCTCAGAGCAGTGAAATATCCAGATCTGATCCATTCTTCCCACCCCTTCCAATACCAACTTCTACAGAAGTAAGTACCGTAGATGTACATACATGTAGCTACCTGTTAGTTATATTCTGTTGTGCTCTCTTGTATATTTATCACAAGTTCCTTGGATCCTGACACACATACACACACAATACACGTTACCAAAGCACAATAACTCACATCTTTGTGGTGAAGAAAATATTAACAATTGTGTCATCCCTTTTTTCTTGTATCTAAAAGCTGGAGGACACTACGGACAGTTCTAGCACCAGCGTCCCTACAACACACAACCTCCCCCCACCCCCCGCGGGGGTGACTGTGGGCACTCGCACCGGGGGCAGGAGCGACTGTACCATCTGCTACGACCGCCCCACGGACAGCGCCGTGTACCCCTGCGGACACATGTGTCTGTGCAACAAGTGCGGGCAGCTTCTGAAGCGCCAGAGGGGTGGCATGTGTCCCATATGTCGTGGTGCCATCCGGGACATCATCAAGATATTCAAGGCCTGATCAGGGTTTCCCTTGCCATCCTCTTGTCATTTAATAATCTCCAATCAGATCCTACTATAGCATATAGGAACGTATCAAAAGCTGTCAGAGGAGTGAAGCCGGCCTAGGAGTGTGTTTGGCTACATGGCAAATGTACCCACACCTCTTGGCTGACTACACTCCTTGGCTAGTTTTGGTAATATATCGTATGCCATCGTAGGATATGCTTGGAGATTAGCCATTTAACACTTCTTCTGTACAGTTTTCTTCTCAAAGATCCCTCTAAAGAGATGTTTTTACCCTCACAAGTGGATTCCTTTAATTTCAAGCCTTTGCACTCATAAGAATTTTCGGCCTTGTACAGAAATGCTTGGCTTAGTTACTGTAAAGTATAATTACCAAAAAAATGCTTATAGCCTGGAAATGGTTTGTATAACTTCTTTTGTTTGGGGTTGTCATATTGCATCCAAAGTGTGGAAATAATTACTGTAATATAATCAGTTTGTTTATCTTATTGTGAAGTCTAATTTCAGCACAATTCGGTGGAAATACATGTACACTGTATCTTCTAGTTCTACACTGAAATTTATATCAAGGGCTGAAATGCCAAATGTTGCCATGTGTATGTTTAAGAACAATATGAATTTTATGAGAGGTATTGCCAGTCCTGCCCTATATACGTAGATTTTTGACAGTCCTTTCATCAATACCCAAACAATCATTGTAGTTCAAGAACTGATCATAGATCGAAGGTTAATTTAAATTATTATCAGGCTCTAATAGGCAGGTTCATGGTTGTAATTGTGCATGCACGAGGTCAGAGGTGAAGACCCCTAAACTTGCAAAACAGTTCATGTCTAGGCCATAATCAATACACATGTGCTTTGTGTACAGATGTGTTTTGTTTATGTCTCAGGGTCTTCAACTTTGACATACTTACATAGTATCCACAACTGTGCGTGTGCTGTCGGAATCATGGACCCACTTATTGTTAAGATTGATTAGAATTTTATGAAATGTGCATTATGTTGTCTTTATGAAATTGTTCTCGCTTATATAGGTCCATTCTACAATTATGTCACATTTCATTGTCAACGTTCTTGTCACAGCGAGTAAGTTCATGTTGTATTTGTACTTTATATTTGCAATGCTGTCATATCTTTTGGCATTGAATGTATACTGCATTATGTGTACGACTTTTATCCATTATGTTAGGCCAGACCAGTTCACTTCCTCGGTTCTTATCAACGAGGGCTGGGAGAAAAAATTGAATCTGACTATTTTGACTACCGTAACTGAAAAAAAAACAACAACTGTGTGTATGAAGATACATATGCATGGACAGACCTTTTTTTTAATTTTCCGGAACCAACAAATTGAATTAGCTTGGCCATACTATTGTTTGCTGTTTGGGTTTGTGTTCCCTTTAAACAAAGACAAAAGAAATATTATGATAGTAATTGTTTTGTTATGTATGGACAAGGGGGTAAAAATTCATTTCTGACTCTGAGGTAAATTTGATTTTGGTCAATCACATCTCCCTAAGTATAATTGCATTGTATTATATATCATTGGAAACTTTACAATGATATCTTGTTCATTGGCAGAGCACTAGTTCTGTGACGCACTTGCACATAGAGTCATCTCTGATGTTCGACCCTTGAATGTAGGATCATGCAAAATTTGGTTTCATTATTTTAAATCATAACATATAAGCCATCCAATGATCTATAATACCATACAATTTGATAAAGAACTAAAATATGATCGATCAAATTTAAGTTTCCAAACTTCTATTTGTCTGTACACTTTGCAGAACAGCTGTATGACTGTATGTAGCTACCGTATGCCAAATTCTACATGTATGTAAAAGAGGAGTCTCTACTATTGTGGAATACAAACATAATTCACGCCAGTTCAAGAACAAAATGTACAATTGCTATTTTGGAAGGCCAAGATTTGAGGGAAGAACAACTTTATATTGGGTATGTTGCCTAGCGATAGATGAATAGGAACTCAGTGTATTCAATGTTGATAATAAGTTGTAAATTTAAGTCTATCATACCAGCCAACCGAACATGTTTTAAGCTAGGCTCTGTCTATTGTGCTGCCAGCTATTGTCTATTTTTGTATTGTATGACACTCATTGCAAATTGAAGTCTTCTTGTTTGTATACCTTATGCTTGATTCCCCATTTTGGATAGTTTGTATATTTCTTTCTTGATAATCACTTCTGAATGCAGATTCACTGTACTTTGTATCTCTTGATATTACTGTTATGAATTGAAAGTCTTATTCACAGTGTAAGGGCTAGTCTAATAAAAGAATAAGAAGGAAAGCATTTTGAAATGAAAGTTACAACATAGAGGACTTAATGCACACATGGAAGATCATATACAAATTGAATGAGGGTACACGCCATCTTAATTACAACCATACATGTGTATGTTATGTTACAAGAAGAATGAAACGCTCAATGTACCATGCAATTGTTAGCAGCACTTGCTCACAGCACTCTACCCATCCATGTAATATTTGAAACTCGTTTTTGATATCAACTTTGTACAAAATACTGTGTTCTCACTTATAGTTATACCAGAGGAACAACTACATTGCATATCAGTGAATTGAGGCCTTTTTGTATGAAATACTTCATTGACTGTACAATAACGTACTTGAATATGCCATATGTCAGTCAATACCCGTGAATTGAATGGCACAGAAAGAATGGGCTATGTTGTATAGTATATGGTAGTACAGCTTAAGTGGCGAGAAATACTGTATTTTGTTGTAAAAACTGTAAAGCATTGTGAATTTTTGATGTAAAGAGCTCAAATTTCTTAAGTTGATATAAAAGTAAATCTTAAGCATAATGTAATATCTGTCGTAGTAGGTTAAGCTGACTTGTAATTTTTCCTTTCGTCGTAAAAATGCTATTATGTCATTGGTACGAACCTTAAAAACCTGGGTTCCTGGTTCTCTGGCTAGCTATATATATATTATATGGGCAATTTGCCGAATGTGTTGTAATAAACCTGCAATAAAATCTATCTTTACAACTTCTGGGCTGTAACTGCTTTATTTCATACTGTTAACTTATAAGAGAAATTTGCATTATAAGAGAAGCTCTTTAAGTCTACATGTAGTGAGCTTGGTCACAGCAAATTTTACGATGTGATATTGCAACAATGGAGATATATTACACAAAAAAATGAGACTGCTTAATAAATCTCCAAGGAGATGTAAGGGCGAAAGATTATTACATTATCTGACTGCCATTTACCCAATAGAGAAGCTAAACAGATGCACAAGAAGTTCCATCCCAACATCTGCTTGGAGATCAAGAAATGCTTTAGAATCTACAGTTAAGAGAAATCCAATTAGAATTAGATACTAACAACTCTGCTTATGAATATTCATTAGCTATAGTTTGGAGCTGGGTCCCTGTGCCCCCCAGTCCCCCTCGTCCCTCTCCAGCACCGCCTCTTTAAACCCGACCTCCCTGCAGCGCTCCTGGAAGGCCACGCCCTCAGGACTGTGTCTCGTCATCCCGTCAAAGATGGTGGCAAGTCGCTGCGTGGACGCCAACCCCATTTGTTCTACAGCCTGGTTGATGACCTGCGAAAAGACATGTCAACTGTTTGCATAGGAGGAAAAATGATACATTTGCTATGAAAAAAATCTGAAGTTTGTCCTTATTATCAAACATTATATGTTCTTATATCTACACCTGTACAAAGAAGCGAGAACATGTCGACCATCCTGTTAGCTTAGTACCTTCAACTAGTTAAATTGTATCCTGTTGTTTTTACCTTGCCGGGCCTTAGCCCGGCAAGGTAATGAGGCCCGATCTTTACATGGTTCAATCAATGGTTCAATCAATGGTTCAATGTTAACCCAGCCCTTCCAAAGGCCCTTCAAAAGGCCCTTTTCTCTTTGCCCAATTTTATGGCTTAGTTAGACAAAGGTACATTGCAGGCCAGTATTAAAACTGTATTTTAGACGTATGTGGTCCAGCGTAAATAAATCTACGCTTTAACCCATGTTTATCATAAAGATAAATCAAAAATTGCATCAGAAGGAATTTATTTTGTAATAAAGAATAATGCATACTCATTGTGGGTCAAAAAGTTTTACAATACCGGTTTATTGTGCCAATAATTTATCTGACATAGATTATGTTAATGAGGTAAATTTCCCTACACATTTTTGCTGCATTTCATACTACAGTTGCTAGGTGTCGCTCTTACATTGCAACAACATGAAACAAAAAAATAGCCGCAAACTTCGGGGCTAGTAGCCAGGTAAGTACATTTTAAAGACATTTGTGACTATGAATGTCCTTGATAGAGTTTGTATTGTGTGAAAAATAGATTTGAGACTGGATTGGCAGCTGGAGAAGTCACTAAAGCTTTCCCGTACAAGAATTGGGGTGGGAGGGGGGCGACATGTGGAACTCTGTGGTTGTCTCTGAGTATTACAGGTTTGCGGTAGCAAAACCTGTTCTGTTTTTGCTGGCATTAATGGGCGCCGCCATTTTGTTTTGTGGTGTGTGACGGGAAGGGTGGTGCCATTTTGGTTCTGATGGATTAGTGTGTTGTATGGTGACGTGATGAACAAGGCTAGGAGATGTGATCTTGTGCTCTTGTCGGAAACGGCAGGACGGCAAGAGCCACAAGCATGAAGGATTAGTGTGTTGTATGACGGGATTGGATGGGATGGTTAAGAAATGTGATCTTGTGCTCTTATCGGAAACGGCAGGACGGCAAGAGCCACAAGCATGAAGGATTAGTGAGTTGTATGACGGGATTGGATGGGATGGTTAGGAAATGTGATCTTGTGGTCTTGTTTTGATGTGATCCTCATGTTAACTGATGAACACTGGTGAAGCGCCGAGGTACCTTTTCCTGACGAAATCCCTACTACCCGGCAAGGTACAGCTTTTTTCAAAGCACTTGTTTCATATGTTTGTTATTCTGTTATCAGTCATGTCTGTTATCAGTGACCTGTACCAAGCCCGTCAAGGCATGAATGTACAATAAAGGTCTTTCATTCATTCATTATTACAAAGCAAATGCTTACAGTGAAATGATTTGGCATATATGGCAAAAAACACGAACATATGTCTGCAAACGTTTCAAAATATTTTTGATATCTTAAACATTTAGCAATTAGAGATGGCAGTCTTTATCCCTTTAATGCTACTTAGTAACACTAGGACACTATAACTCCTGCATACAAAAATAGCAGCACTCACGTTTATTATGTAAATCAATGCTGCATTGTTTATATTGGGAATCACAGAAACACACAAAAACTAAAAACATTTCAATTAAATGAGATCCCGATCGACAGGGACACAGGATGGTAGGATTATTTGTTATTGTGATCTCCCATTTATAAATCCTTAATTTCAAGTCAATCCTTTGATGTTAAGTGACATGAATCAAAGTTAGATTGTGACTGTCTCAGAAGGGAATCTTTCAAAGTTTACATTCTCAGATTTGGATTGGGATCTATGTACTAGTATACTGATTCATCAATTTTTTTCAATTATTTGTCACGATGTGTCCTCAAAACTTGTCTTCTTTATTCGTACCTGTTTCTGAAAGAAGAGCTGATTGGTTGGTACCGATGCAATCCTGTTCACCAGTCTGTCTGTCTCTGAGTCCAGTTCTGCGGCAGGTACAGATTTACATACCAGTCCTATCCGCGCTGCCTCCTGTCCGTCAATCAGGTCACCTGTCAGGAGCAGTCGTTTGGCCTTCTCTGCACCAACTCTGATAGGAGCAGAAACATTATTGCAATATTGTAATTATTGAGTCTTTTATGGTGGTGTAATGTTTGCGGGTTTCTGCAGTAACCTATTCACTGTGAAAATTCTTGTTACAATTCCATCCATTTTCTGCTGGCCCACCACCTTGTTTCAGCTGCATTAAAGGTCAAAAGTACTCAAAACCATCAAGGACGCTCTACCATTGCAAAATTAAACCTCTGCATATTTCAAATGATTACTTTGCTTAAAGAATCTGAATTTGTGTTTGTGAATTTGTGCAAACCATATGCATAAACAATGGAAATGATGGCCCCTGTTTGTGGCAGTGAGGTGTCTGCCCAAAACAACAAATTCAAAAATTTATTTTACATTTGAAAATACAAAACAGATAACAACTGACCTGTAAACCCACATGGCTGTAGTAGGGCAACCCCAAAGTCTGCTCGGCGGGTACCCAATCAGTGCATCATCCGCCATGTAGATGATATCCGAACACAAGGCGATGTCGCTACCACCCGCAACGGCGTAACCGTGAACCTTACACACCACGGGTTTCAGGCTCCGCCATAAGGACATGAATGCCTCAGTGCAGGGGTGCATGACCTGGCTGTAGTCCTTGTAAGGACACCATGGCATGGTCTGGGAACCGGGCGCTGAGCCTCGCTCACCCTCTGCAAACTGCTTCAGGTCGTATCCAGAACAGAATGCCTTCCCTTTACCATAGAGGAGTATCACCCTGTTTGGGAGATAATGACAAAAAAAGAAAATCGTAAAAGTAAAAATGAAAGGATATTCAAATTGTTTTATGTCTACCATGCAGTGCAGAAATGCATAACAAGTATAACAAGTATTGTAACGTTATGCGAAAAACAGAATTCTTATTAAAAAATGTATTTTGGCCCCCTGTGTCCCGGTATTAGTGAGCGGTATAATACTACACTTAAGTAAGTGTATATATCAATAGAATTTGTGGTTTGCATCGCAAACTGTCATTTTACTTTGCATCAGTAATAATGCCATCATTATCTTTGGACACGCCCCCTTGACACTGTTCAGCAACAACTTTTGTTTGTGACAGAAAGCCAACGGCCTCGTCCCTGGGGCTTCGCCAAAAAAAAAACAACAACAACAACGAACCTAACATCATCGTCTGCGTTCGCATCCCTGACAGCTTGCTGTAGCTCCATCGGCATGTCCATGGTGATCGCGTTCAAACTTTCAGGCCGGTTCAGAGCTATGTGCGCCACACGTCCAACTTTGGAGTAAAGAATCGTTTCGAAGTTCATTTTTGTGGCCTCCGTAGATAACTTTCTGGGGCACACAGATTGCAATTTGTTGGTCGGTGCTCTCAAAATATACTTCAGCACATTCATACCAATCTAGATTCTTAGTTCAGGACTCAGGGGACTTCAGGAATTATACAATAAACCTGTAAAATAACTCAACTTGTCCGCAAACTTTTTTAGGGGAGAAATGAAAGTTCAAAGGTCAGTGACCTGATGATGATGATGATGATGGTGAGCCTCCCGCGAAACACCGCCATTGGGAAGACCGGCTCACAACTAAAAAATACAATCCATCCGCCAGTCTGACTATTTTTAGTCAATTTTTTGATAATGTAAAGGGTGTAATAAACACAAAACTGTATTTCACTTTTCTTTCATTACTCATAAGAATGTGTGTATCATTTATGATCTGCTGGGAAGAATTGTTTTCATAAGAAGGGTTTATTTTTTCGGGGTGGCGGTATCGCACAGCGGCCTTGGTTACCACGTAAACAAGTGTCGTCACCACCCCAAGAACAAAACAGATTCACTGAAACAGATTTGAACGATTCTGGAGTTTTAGCAAGAGTTTGGGGCCATTTTATAACGAAATTTCAACCCCAAACAACACAAGATGAGTGACGTAAGTATATTTCACCCTTTATTTAAATGTTATTTGTGCCCAATAGTCGATATGCTGTCAAAAATGCTTGCAAAGTTTTCTTCACAACTTATTTGAAGTGGGGTGGGGGGCGTTTTGTTACCTTCTATTCCAAACTAAATCTAATCTCTTAAAATTATTTGCAGACATGCACGCAAGAGGATAACTTTAATGAATTCTGATCCAGAGAAAATCTAATTTACAAACAAGTTTATGTTGAAATGCCTTTTGGTCATTGAATACTGGTTGTCAATAAGACAGGGAAATTATGCAGGTCTGTCATGCAGGACAGATTGAAATCAGAGTCTTTAACTTAAGGTCACAGATTGGAACATGCGAATTGTTGCTGCAAACTAGAATCTATTTTATTTGATTGTGATTGGAATCTGTCCTAGGACGATCCATGATTGAATCTTGTAACCTGTATAGGTTAGGATTTATCAGGATTGGTGGCCTTACTTTAGCCTAATAAACCAATCTCAGTACATATACTGTAATTACGAATTGTTCTATCCCCATCGTCTCCAATCAGCCCAAAAAGTCAGAGCGAGAAGTGACTTTGTATAGTGTATAATAAATGCCGGAGGAAACTGCTATCTGATTGGTACCCAGGCATCGATTGCCCTGAATCCCAATTTCTATGATGATAATGAAAACTTAAGTTGTGCTGATGTTTTTGTTTGCATGTTTACAACTACAGGAAGCAGATAAAGGAGAGAAGTCGGAGAAACCAGCACTGGAGGAAAATGCCTTTGAGGCTCTGGAGAGGGACTTCCAGGAGGTAAACAGCTTTATTGTTTACTTGTTTATACATATTTGTTAAGTGACAAAATTTGAATTACAACGTAACTGCCAACTCATATAGGTTGTGCAGTCTGAAATTGAATGTTGATATTTGAAATGAATAATGTGATGGATCTAGAAGTTGAATCCAACATATTCACAGTTGATCATCAAGTTAGGTACCATTGTTTATGTCTGCATCTGCATAGGATACCCCCAAATGACCCCGCGAGGGGCAAAAGTAGGGGGGGGAGCTGAGGCTCCCGGGTTAGGGCGGGCAGGCCGCCTGCCTGGCACGGAAGTGCTCAACGTTGGGAGCGCTTACAACCGTGCCAGGCAGGGCATTCCACTCGGGAATTGTGCGTGGGAAAAAAGAATGTTTGTAGATATCGGTGCGTGCAAATATGTGTTGATATTTGAAGTCGTGACTACCCCGGGTGCGCCCTTGGGCAGGCTTCAGAATATTGCTGGCGTCTATGTTAATATTATTGTTGACTACTTTATAGAAAAAGGTGAGGCGGGCGTTCCTCCTCCTTTCGGAGAGAGGGCGCCACTGCAGGTCTGAAAGCATTTGTGTCACGCTGCTAGTCTGCCGGTAGTCATTTAGGGTCACTCGGGCTGCCCTGCGCTGGACGGCCTCCACCGCCTGTATCCCTTTGTTGGTGTACGGGTCCCAGACGATGGCACTATATTCCAAGTGAGGCCGTACCAGCGCTTTGTAACAAGTGGCCTTGACCCTAGATGGACAATGGGTCAAGTTGCGCCGAATGACTCCTAGGACCTTACCAGCTTTGCTAGTGGCGTGGTTGATATGGGTGTCCCACCGCAAATCGTCGGACAGTTGTACTCCAAGATAGGGGTGGGACTTAACACCGGTAAGGGCTTCTCCACAGAGGGAGTACTGAGTTATGATGGGGTGCTTTTTACGGGTGATATGGAGGATGTGACATTTAGAGGGGTTGAACGACATGAGCCAACGATTTTGCCATTCTGTTAGCGCATCGAGGTCAGACTGCAGCCCTTGTGCGTCAGAAGGCTTGCTGATAGTTCGATAAATCAAGCAATCGTCAGCAAACAGTCGAACATGTGAGTCTACGGAATCGGGTAGGTCATTAATGTAGAGCAGGAATAGCAGAGGGCCTAACACAGTACCCTGCGGAACTCCAGAGGTGACCTTGACAGCTTTAGATGTTCCACCGTCAAAGACAACCCTCTGGGTTCTCTCCGTAAGGAAGGCCCTAAGCCAAGACTGAAGGAGGCCAGAAATACCATAGTGCTCGAGCTTGCTCAGCAGACGTTCGTGTGGCACAGTATCGAATGCTTTGCTAAAGTCAAGCACCGCGGCATCGACCTGTTTGTTCTGGTCCATGTTCTTGGCCAGGTCTTGGAGGGTAAGCACCAGCTGGCTCTCGCAGGACAGACCCTTCCTGAAGCCGTGTTGCGCAGGGGACAGAATGCCATGAGCGTCTAGATGTTTCATCATGTGGCTGTGCATGATGTGTTCGAGCACTTTACCACAGACCGATGTCAGAGACACCGGCCTATAGTTTGATGGCAAGGTTCTGTCCCCCTTTTTGAAGATTGGAGCGATGTTAGCTGTTCTCCAATCTTCAGGAACATCTCCCGTGGATATTGACTGGGAGAATATGACCTGTAATATTGGCGCAATTTGTTCGGCTACGGTCTTCAGGAGGCGAGGTGGTAATCCGTCTGGTCCTGTGGCCTTGCTGGGGTTAAGACAGGAGAGCTGTTTGGCTACCCCCTCCACTGTGATGTTAAGGGAGGGGATAGTTGGAGCTTTGGGTTCGCCAAGGGTAGGAACGGTGGTCTTATCCTCCCTGGTAAACACTGACTCAAACTGGGCCCCCAGTGCATCAGCCTTTTCTTTGGGGTCAGATGTTAGCACCCCCTGATGTCTTAGGGCGGACGCACCAGTAGAGTCTTGTCTGATGGATTTGACATAGCTCCAAAAGGCCTTGGGATTATCCTCGATGTTAGACTCCAGGTAATTGGAGACATAATCCCTATGGGCCTTCCTAACTCTCTGCTTAACGCCCTTCCTACACCTCTTGAACTTTGCCCAGGCTTCATTGGAGTTGGATCTCCTAGCCTTGGAAAAAAGTTCAGACCGCTTACGCATAGCTTTGCGAATCTGGGGAGTTATCCAAGGTTTGTTGGATTGTGGCCTCACTTTTTTCCTGGGGACATGCTTATTGGCAGCACCACTAACGGCTGCCTTAAACAGCTCCCAGTTTTCTGAGGCAGTGTTGTGCTGGGCCTGGTCTGCAAACTCTCGACTATATGTTGCCATATCCTGCTGGAGTGCATCGATGTTAGCTTTCCTCCACAGGTATATGAGCCGATCTTTTGAGTTTGATGTTTGGGGCTTTACTTGAACATCAATCAGCGGGATGTCATGATCGCTGAGACCTGGTAAGATTTTGACTCTCTCCACTAAGGTGGAATTTGTGGTGAGAAACAGATCCAGGGTGTTCGAAGTTTGCCCCACAGTACGAGTTGGTTCACAGACCATATATGTGGTGGATATAGCACAATGAAAACTGCATAAGTGAAACCATCAGTCCACAAATATTGTCCAATTTACTGTCACTTTTGCTCTGTGTCACTGCCTGCAAAAAATGGCTATTATTGAATATGATTTGATTCAATTCAATTCTAGTGCAAATTGCAATGCTTAATGCTGTTCCATACTAACTGCTGTGTTCATTGTATGTATACAGGTCCTCAATGAACTCATGGGAGACAAGAGCCTGGAGAAGTTTCGCGTGGAGTACGAGAAACTTCACCGCGCCCTGAAGAAGTCCCACGAGAGCGAGAAGCGGCTCATGCAGAAATGCCGCGAACTCAACGCCGAGATCGTGGCAAACTCCGCCAAGGTTTCCACTGCTCTGAAACTGTCCAGAGAGGACCAGGACACCATCGCTTCTCTGAAGAAGGTAACCATTCCAACATCTCTCAAGCCAGGGTTTTTGATCCCAAATATACAATGATATGCAAATTATATATTCACCATGTCAGCATCCATGAAGTAACGATTTTGATCCCAAATATGCAAATGACATACAAATTGGCAACAGCTATTGAACAAGAATACTATGTGGCTAAATATCTATTGTGACCTTTGCTACAAAACTACAAAATATTATGATAATCATCATGTGAAAAATTATGTATAGTCAAGTTTGTATCATCAGTTAGATTCTATATACACAGCCTAAATATATTTTAATCTTTAGATGGAAAACATGGATTGCAATTTTTTTTGCTGAAACTTTATCATTGATAGTAAGAAATATATATGAGAGTTGAAAAACAAAACCATCAGATGTTTTTTCTCCTCAGGAAATCGAGAAGGCTTGGAAGATGGTGGACGCAGCACACGAGAAGGAGCAGAGGGCGCGGGAAACCATCCAGTCACTGAAACAAGAGATCTCGAACCTGACCAAACTGGTGGAGCAGGGCGCAGGGCTCACCATGGGGCAGGAACACAAGTAGGTGGCTCTTTCACTGTAACTAGTACTGAAGCGCCAACTAGAGATCCATGATGGTACTGCAGGTTTTAAACTGTCTGGCTTAAATCTAGGATGGAAACAAATGACTGACTTAGAGATGTCAGAATTCCAACATGGTAGTGCCTGTTGATGTGAAATAAAAATACACCAACTACACACTTTTAGGCATTACTAACTCTTCCTGCAATTATGTTTTGTAGTTTTTAAACTAATAACATAAGGCCACTGCAATTTTATTTGTTGCTTCTCAGATTCGTCCATTTTTTTGTCAAAAAAAAAAAAGATTAGGCATGAGAAAAAACAATACAGGTTTAACTTTTACAAACCTGTATATATTACCATTAAGATCCACTTACACATAATTTCAATAAAAAAACAATAAATAATACCTTTTGTTCAGAAAATTATCAACAAATCAAAGGAAGGGATTCATTGTATGAAACATGCCATTAAACTCCTAACTGTTGTATTCTTGTGTTATACGCCTTATATCTTCACCCCAGACCTTCTGACAAAATAAAAACAAAAACAGAAGTTTTTACCTGTAGGTCCCATTTTTTTCTGCAAAAAATCTGAGAAACAACAAATAAATTTGGTATGACCTAAAAGTGCATGTATGTAGAGATCAAAGATGTTTATAACTAGTCATGTATCTTATGTATATGTCTGTAACTAACCCAGTTGATGCTAACAAAACTGCCGTTCTTGGTACTCCCAGTGTTAACGAGCTGCTGAAGATTAAGGAGGACCTGACAAAGGAACGTGACCAGCAGCTGGAGGAGATCGTGAAGCTTCGCGAGAGTCTGGCGAAGGCCGGCGAGACCGCCATGCAGGCTGAACAGGACAGGGCTGATGCTGAGGCCAAGATCACTGAGGTAGCTTACAGATAACACACAATCATTATATATCAGACAGAATTTTTCTATGTCAAAACTTCATAGGCAAGTGGAAACTCTGAAAGAAAAATGGGTAACTGACGTGATTCTGAGAGTTGGTATGATATTTAGAAAAAAGGGATATTCAAGTAGATATACTATATATATATAGTGCAGTTGGGGAAATTTACTGGGTTTTGTTACAGGTTCATGTATATCTAAGATTTGTTCTGTGAAATAGATTGTGTGTAACTTTTTGTAACTGCATGTTGTTTTGTAGCTTTGCTTTTGGAGGACATCCCTATCAGAAATTATAGTTTTTAGGTTATCATTTTTACCTGTTTCGAGGGAGGAGATTGGTGTAGAGAAGTGCATTTCCTAAAAGTATGATTTTGGAACCTTTCCCGGATTCTAACCAATGGCCCTTAGATTCCAAGTCAGCAACCCTATCCGCAAGGCAACTATGTCATCCTATCACCAAAAGTATACAAAAATGAGTCCCAACTCCCCATTGGTTCCCGTTTCCCAGCTGAACCAAGACATCCAGATGAGGACCAATGAGGCGCAGCGAGAGCAGCGTAAGAAGGAGAAGATGGAGCGGGAGCTGAAGAACTCCCGTCAGGAGCTGGAGACCAAACAGAAGGACATGCAGTCTAAGGAGCAGCAGCTGCAGAGGAACAAGGAAGACCTGGGGAGGTTCGAGCAGCAACTCAAGGAACAAAGGGTAAGACACAGACAATTTCCCAAGATGTTCAATGTTGTCAAAGAAGATTACTTGAACAAATTCACAAGTACTAATTCCTTTGAATACCTGTTGAACATCAGACTCTGTTCAGTCAAAGACACTTCCAGAACGTCAAACCTATTCCATAATTTGTTCAGTTGGGTAAGCTGTTATACACCTTTTCTATGCACAAGATAAAGTGCTTAACTAGAAAGGCCGACATTTGCTTAAGAGCAAATACAGCATATTTCAGCCATACCCCTTCCCACGCAACAATGGACTGTTCCAAATCACCCCTGCGCAAAAATGGAACATCCTCTTAACAGTACATTATCCCCCAAAGTGGACTGGTATTGTGAATTGATTCCAGGTAAAGACAGAGCTTGCTTCTATTTTTCAGAAAATGACAATAATCACACCTTCCATTCAGAAAATTTTCATCATGACTGAAAATTGTTGAATGACTTCATGTAATGTCATTAACAATTTTCAGTACGATAACTAGGTGTAAGTTTAAAAAGTATAAGCTCCTTGTGATGTGGGTACATTTATTATTGCAGTGAACTTTTTTTATTCAAGTAGGGCATACGATTTAATAATTATCAAGCAGGTGCAGGTACTGTAGGAGCGTTTTTTTTCTTCAAGCTGTAAAACTGTTAAACTGTTTTACTTTGTATGCAATCAGCCATCGAGCCTATTCTTATTTTAGTTTAACAACTCAGTCCTGCCAGACCCGGAAGATACGATTGAACCTTGTTCGAGGATTTATTTTCGTCTGTCTGGTCAGTCTGTTGATACCCTGGCGCTGAGAGTGTTTTATTGGGCTGAAACTCTGGCAGTTTAAAGTTACTTACAATTTAAATGTTCAAAGTTTATGTCAAACAACAACAGCACTAGGAACACATACATTTGCTCTGGAGAAAATACAGCAGTTTTCACAAGTTCCAGTCCAGTGATAGAAATGTGGCCACTATAGACAGGTGGTCACTATAGAGAAAAATGCTGATCTATTGACTAGGAGCCATACGGTACACATGATTTCAGTACACTGATCATTAATCATATAGACATTGCACAGGTAAGCCAATTGTTTAGATGTACAATTAAGTTCAAATAATTCTGAAGAGAAATATTGATGAGAAAATAATCATTCTCGCCACTGTCTAACTTATAATTACGTATCAAAACTAAACGCAGATTTTCTAACTAACGCACCTTTCGCCGACTTCATCAAAGGACCGCCGGCTATCAATCAAACACGGCTGTTGATTAGACTTAGAGTTTTAAACAGTCATGTGCTGTGTGCCAGGTGACAGCGAACTTCATGCTACGTGATGTTTTACATTGCTTGGACCTTCTTTCCTACAGCGGTGCTTCTACAAAATATTTAGACTGTAACACTGAGTCCCACATGTTTTATAGAATAGAATTTGACGCAGAACAGCGTTTTTTGCTGGGTATTTTTCTTGAAACATGTCCGTGGGAATATCAGCGAGGCGGCGACGTAGGGATATCAGACCGTCAACAAAAGTCGCACGGCGGCTAACGGCGCAGCGAAGATACTAGCGCTATAAATAAGCGCTTCAACTAAGGATGGCAACCCGTACAATATTTTTGTATACTGTTGAGCTAAGTAAAGTTTGTTGTTTATGAGGTTTTAGTTGTCTTTGAAGCTTTGACCCGAAATATTTTAAAGTCAAACTGCTGAAGAGAAGTAAGTGACTGCTACGATTATCGTAGATATGGCCCTAAAAAAACTGATAAAAGAAGCCTTCTCAATAGTCTAAAATGCAAGAGCTTCCGGGGGGGCTTCGCCCACCTGGGTCCCCCCCACAGTGGCCCTGCCCCTGGACCCCGCCAGGGACATTCGGCGGCCCCCGGACCCCTGTCCGACGCTTTGAAAAAATCCTGGCGAGAAGTCTGTACGGCCTGAGTCTTCAAGTTAACGTATTGTGTGGTCCCGCTTATGAATATTAATTAGCCTTCGCTTTCCTCTTCGCTGATTGGCTGAACCATTAATTGAATTAACTCTTCCTGCCGGCTAGATGCAGGTGCAGATGTCGGCTCTGTGGGGTGAACGTCCGAAAGGTCATGACATGGAGAACGAAAGAAAACCAATTTCCCCTAAAAAAAGTGCTGTAATCAAGCCTTTTACAGTACTTTATGCCAAAAATTTTACTTGGATCATTTTACCAACTATCTTATGCCTATCTATACCAAATGTTACTCATACCAGGGTACAGGGGTGCAAAATATACCGTTATAAGACCGTCAACAACAGTCGCACGGAGCTAACAGCGCAGCGAAAATACCATCGCTAGCGTTTCAACTTCGGATAACAAGTTATAAGTACTGTTGAACTCAGTAACGTTAAAGTTTGTTTTTAGTTGCCTTTGACAGTTTGACCTGAAATAGTGTTACGCTAAACTCCTGAAGAGAAGTTAAGTGACTAATGCGATTATCATAGATATGCCCCTAAGAACTGATACAATATAAAGCCTTCTGAATAGTCTAAAATGCGAGAGCCTTAGGCGGGCTTCGCTCCCCCTGGCGGGAACACTGCTATATACGGGATCATGAGGCCCCGCTTATGAATATTAATTAGCCTTTGGCCTCCTCTACGCTGATTGGCTAGGTCTTTGATTCAATTAACTCTCCGGCTGACGCGCACAGGTGTGGCTCTGTGCGGGGTCACGGAAGGTCACGTCAGGAGGCCAAAAGAAAACAAATTTCCCCTCAGAAAAGTGCCAAAATTAATCATTTTAAAGTTGTTTATGTCAAAAATTTTACTTGAATCTTGTTACCAAGTATCTAATGCCTATCTATACCAAATTTCAGGTCATTTAATTGTAATACCAGGGTACAGGAGCCAAAAGTGTCCTTTTTTGGTAAAAAATTGGCCCAAAATCGCAAAAATAAGCATTTTGTTGCACTTTACACCAAAAGTGTTATTGAATTTATATGGGGGCATTATCAAGGCACATCTCTGTCAAATTTCAGCTCATTTGGTTGTAATACCAGGGTACAGGAGCCAAAAGTGTCCTTTTTTGGTCAAAAATTGGTCAAAAAATCGCAAAAATAAGCATTTTGTTGTACTGTACACCAAAAGTGTTATTGAATTTATATGGGGGCATTATCAAGGCACATCTCTGTCAAATTTCAGCTCATTTGGTTGTAATACCAGGGTACAGGAGCCAAAAGTGTCCTTTTTTGGTAAAAAATTGGTCAAAAAATCGCAAAAATAAGCATTTTGTTGTACTGTACACCAAAAGTGTTATCGAATTTATATGGGAGCATTATCAAGGCACATCTCTGTCAAATTTCAGCTCATTTGGTTGTAATACCAGGGTACAGGGGCCAAAATATATAGTTTTGGTCTAAAATTGACCAAAAAATCTCAATAAAATCATTTTAGACGCAGATATGAAAAAACTGAGAAAAAAGCATCAAGGTATTGGCCCATTCTACCCCTGTGCCAAATTTCAGGTCATTCGGTCCAGGAACGGCGGAGATGAATCACTTTGAAGATTTGACAGGAGAAAGAAAGAAAGAAAGAAAGAAAGAAACATTACGAATACAATATATTTCACCATACTATGTATGGCTGAAATATAAAAATATCTGTCCACTGATCTATCTCAATTTGGAATGACCCAAAGCCTGTGTCACAGCAATCGGAATGAAGATTTAATGTCAGCAACAGGCTAAAGGTGCCTGGCAGTCAGTTTTCTCAAAATGAATATGGCATGGAGGCAGTCCCACTTCTGACACCATGTTGTGTTGTTGACATCAAAGCCATTACACCAGAGATATGCCTTCTACCTCCAGGACCTGTAGTTTATAGTCATTGTTAGTAGCTACATGGAGTACTATACCTGAGTGTTGATGATCTCTATAGATTGCTTGACTGTTCATTTCAAACACTATGTTGTTGATTTTTTTAAAAATAAACCTAAACTTTTGCAATTATGTTTTGGCCAGTTTCAATAACATTTATTGTTATAAAAGCTTGCTACAGTATATGATATAGCAGGTCCTACAGAGGTTAAATTGATGTAATAACAATAATAATATTACAAATGTTAATTTTCTACAGATCCAGAATGAGAGACTGGTGAAGGAGTCTGACGTGTTGAACCAGCGCTTCACCAAACTGCAGAACGACTATGAGAACCAGCTGATCAGTGCTGACCAACTGGCACAGGAGAACCAGACTAAAGTACAGGAGCTCAAGGTATGGTGGAAACGTAAAGTTAGAGAATAAACAGAACAGATTACAGCAATAGCCTAGTAGGCAGGATTGCTTGATAAATTACATGAGCTAGGTTGCAAGATTTATTCCACAACCAATCTACAAGGTATATCAAAGAGTTTAAGGTGATAAACAATAGAAGGCTGAGGTGTTCTTAAATGCAAAATATGTACAGTTTTAATTTATTAGTAACTGGTTATACTACCTCTTGTCTACTTAATATTCAGCATTCATTGGTTTACACACTCATGTAGAAAAGATTCTCAATGACATGTGATGATTATGCAACACTTTTGTACAACTTGAACACCTTTTACGCATAGAAAGCAGTATAGATGTTTTACAATTTGAAAAAAAGCTGGAAATGATTTTATAAAGTATGCATTCAGTTTTTTCCTTACATGTAGTGATAGTGAATATCTGAGTCTTTTAAAAAGTGCTTTGATTTTGTACTCTGTTGTTAACCATTAATATATGTTACAAATCTATACATGATAAGTACATTGAGTATTGTCTGATGCCAATTGAATGATATTGATACTGAATTATAATTTTATTTTATTGTGTTCAAGACAGTAACACAAGTAATACAAGTTTTTTTTTTTTTTTTGTGTAGCAAAAAGAGGATGAGATCCAGGCCCTACGCCAGGACACGCTGCGCATAACCAAGATGCGTGAGGCCATCCAGCGGAAACTCCGACAGACTGAGGACCAGAAGGGAGAGGCTGAACAGTCTAAGGAGACTCTGAAGAGCACGATAGTCGGGCTGGAGAGAGGTGGGAAATCATCATCATCATTTATTTGTCATCTTCATGATGAGGTGCAGCAAGTGAAGGGAAAAGTTTTTATTAAACATCATGAATTATGTTGTTAATGTAACCATTCTTTTGAAGAGATAATTTGATTTTTTTTAGCTGCATGTTTCTTGGAGTTATTAAGAACTTAAGACACTCAAACACACACACACATAGGTAAGATTTTAAAAACTAAGATTAAATTTTGCTGTATTCTATTTCAGAACTTGAAGCCAGTAAAAAGCAAGCTGAGGCTGACAGAAAGGCCATCGATGATCTTGTCCGAGAAAGGGACATCCTCAACAAGGTCAGTATGATACATACTAACTTAATACTTGTCACGTGCAGTTGATGAGCTTTGTCCTTTATTTTGTTGATTGATAGGTCATCCAAATTTTTAAGTCACAACAAAAAGTCAAAGTCACGTAGTTTTACACCTGAAAAGCTACTTAATTATTTTACTTCATTCCAATTGACCTGTCCAATCCCTAAAATTGTGCTACCGGTATATTGTTAAGAGAACACTGGACGTAATTGCCAATCTTGATCTCACATTTAGATCTCACAGACTGCTTTCTGATCAGTTTTTGTGCTGTGTGACAATAGAATACTGGGGTATAAGACAGGGTATAAATTGTGTCATGCTATATGTTCATCATAGACTTAGTGTACAGTTGTAAAGTTTACTTTAAGTTAGTATATACAGTACAACACTCCATTGTACTATAACTAAGATATGCTTGTTCTTCCCATCAGAACATGCTGAAGGCAGCAGGACAGACCCAGAAGCAGCTGAACCTGGTGCGGCTCCATGAGCAGTCCAAGAAGAACCTGGAGCAGGAGATCCAGAACTACAAGGAGGAGGCTGCAAAGCAGCGCAAGATCATCTACCAGCTGGAGAAGGAGAGGGACCGCTACATCAACGAGGCATCTGAACTCACACAGAAGGTATGGTATAGGTCAACCTCAGATGGCTCTCAAGCAGTTTTCACAATAGAGTTGTCCAGCAGATCTGCAATGTGTATAGTAGCTTGTGTATTAATAAGCATGAAGAGTGTGTATTGGAAACTTTAAGGCAATTCAAAACCCCACAATGCTATAGGCTTCAATGTTGTAGCTATAGCTTGATCAAAGTACTCAAATTTCTTTAATTGAATTACTTCCGTAGAAATGGAGGTATTGTTGTCAGTCTGTGTTTTTGTTTACTTTTCCCCTACAATACCATAATCTGCACTGATGTGTATTTAAGAGTCAGACATCTTGACACTCCTTTTTGGTCCACAACAATCTCTATAAAGTGTTGATCTTGTTGATTGCTAACAAAACAGTTGACAGTTTACTGCAGTGTGAAGTGATTGGTGATTGTTTTCTTTGGCTGATTGGCTGATGACTGCATCAATATGTATTAGCCAAATTGAAGCAAGTTCAGTCACATTTGGAGCTGTCCAGTTGTCATACTTTGTGTCTTTTCTGTCCGACCCCAAACTTCTGATTCATAAGAATCTGAACCGTAAAATTTGATACCACTATGGACAAGGAGAATATTCAGGTTTGACTGGGATTACTGATGCTGCATTTGATCTATATTTTATAGACTTATTTTATGGTATGCTCTTGTTACCTTCTGAATGTGTTACCTGGTGGAATTGCATGATATTGTGATGTCAGTAAATGATACCATGCAGGTTTGCATAGAATGTTTTTGTGCCATGCATTTTCAATGTGCATTTTGACTGAGCAGAGTTTCTTTTGTCAGTGATTCTCACATTGATTTTTTTTACAAGAAACAAAATTGTTCCTAACAGTAGATTTATCAAATATTTTCTATTTGTCTATTGATAATTATCGACTTATAGCAATACCCATTTGTATTCCTTACTCACAGGTATTGCAGCACATGGAGGATGTGAAGGTCCGTGAGATGCAGATCTTTGACTACAAGAAGAAGATCGCGGAGGCTGAGACTAAGCTGAAGCAGCAGCAGAACCTGTACGAGGCTGTGCGGAGTGACAGGAACCTGTACAGCAAGAACCTCATCGAGTCTCAGGTGTGGACAATGTTGTTTATATGTGTCTTTAGTGTTTGTTGTTGTGTGCCTTTTACATTGACTTGTTTTGTATGACTGTCATTGCATTTAGCTATTTTTGTGTGCATTTCCAAGAGGTTTACTTTGAACTTGATTTGATTCACAACAAGGCAGGCTAAAAAAGTCTGAACTGTGTTGCACTTAACAAAATTTACCTAAACAATTTGACAAAGGAACCCATGGTCATACATGATGGACAGATTCATGAATGAACAGTTCTAAAAATGTTTAGTTACACTTCTGGTATGAGAGGATTTCAAATAAAAAAAATGCTGATTTTGGTCACCAGAATTTGTTTTAGATAATTCTTTTTCCAGTGAAAAAAAAAACAGTTTTGAGGCCAGGCAGGAACAAGTTTCAATTAAAAACAAAATTAGTCAATAGTATATAATACATATTGGGTGTACCAGTACACATCCCTAGAGAACACCTTGCTGAAGATTGAACCATGAACTGTTAACAGTCATATTCTAACTCCATATTTCTGCCCCCCTCCCCCTGCCCAGGATGAGATTACAGAGATGAAGAGGAAGCTGAAGATCATGAACCATCAGATCGACCAGCTGAAGGAGGAGATCACAGCTAAGGAGGATGCTCTGGTTAAGGAGCACCTGGAGCATGAGAGGGTCCGCAAGGAGAAGGAGGCTCTCAAGGTGTGTAGTGCTACTGTCTAGGATTTTAGAAATGTTGTTTAAAGACATTAAGAATGGATTCCTAAAAGCAGAGTTGATGTATTTAATATTTTATTTTTTCATGATTCAGACATCCTGCAGTCTGTTGGATGGATAAATTTCAAATTTTGACATCAAATTTTGAAGTTCACATTTCTACTTTTCAAAGCTGAGCAAGTTGATTGGCAAAATGCTACTTTTCAAGGCTCAAAAGACTTTTTCTTTTGTTCCCTGCAAAGGATGTGCCTCCCAATATCTGAGCCACTACAAGTTGCAAGTTGTTCATTCTCTATTTATGAGCAACCAGCATACATTTTCTTAATTACAACTCACTGTAGAGCAGTAGGCCAGCCCCATTGCTCCACATACCTCAAAAACTGAAAATGTGAAAATATATCCTAGGATGCATGATATTAGATGCTGAACAGGTAATGTACAGCCACTGTGTCATTGGTGGAACGTCTAATTGTTCTCATTAGTGGAACTGTTAATTGTGATTGACAGCCATTTCCATTAACTTAGTCATTGTGTTTCAACCCTTCAGGCGGAGCTACAGCGTATGAAACAGCAGGCTGCAGAGAGTAAGGCGTACATAGAGGCACAGGAGGCCGAGGAGCGCAAACTGCTGAAGATCATCGCTGAGGCAGACGCAGAGAGGATGAGGCAGAAGAAGGAACTGGACCAGGTAAGACTGTCGCAAAGTTATGATGCTTTAACTAAGACTGTCACAATGGTTATAATCATCAGAATCATTCCTGGCTGAGACTGATTTAACCTTGTGTGGGAGAATGAATTGTGCTGTACATATTTCGTGAATCACTAGGTGGCGCATGTGTACAGGAAAACTCTCAGGGCATGATCATGGTACTTCATGTCATAACGTCCTGTCGATTACATTGCTTCCTTTTATTTTGTACAATCATTAACTTTTGCCATCTCGATTCAATATGATTTTGTGAGGGAACAGGAAAATACGATCATGACACCATGGCATACAAATTTGGTATTAAATCACATGCATGGAATTTACCATTATTCTACAACTACATTTCTTACTATCAGCTTTTCTTTGTATTGCAAAGTTAACACAAATTTGGCTGAAATGTGTTACAATAACTTACATGTTTTGGCGCCTATTGCAAAATGACATGTATCTAAAATCTGTTTTCACCCCAGGTGATCAGTGAACGTGATATTCTCGGCACCCAACTTGTGCGCAGGAACGATGAGCTGGCCTTACTGTACGAGAAGATCAAGATCCAACAGTCCACTCTCAACAAGGGTAGAGCATCTGATAATGTCTTTTTAAGAAATAAATCATAATTACAGTTGTACATTAAAGATATTATGGATAACTACACTACATTAAAGGAATATAAGATGATTTTGGTAAGCTTTCAATAAACACTCACACATATTCTTCAATTGATCTCTTGAGTATCTACATGTAACATATTCTAAAATTTTAAGGGTTTCTGATTGAATTATTGTTTGTCTGTCCAGGGGAGATCCAGTACAGACAGAGACTGGAGGATATCCGCCTGTTGAAGCTAGAGATTAAGAAGCTGCGCCGTGAGAAGGCCATCCTCACCAAGAACTGTGCCAACGTGGACGATCTCAGGTTTGTTGAAATACTTCAAGACGACTTGTTCAGTTAATCTCCAAGCAGATCCTACGGTAGCATAAGATAGTATCAAAAGCTGGCAGAGGAGTGAAGCCGGCCTAGGAGTGTGTTTCAGGCTACCGGGCTCCATGGCAAATGGACACCTCTTGGCTGACTACACTCCTTGGCCAGTTTGGTACTATTTTATGCCATTGTAGGATCTGCTTGGAGATTATTGTTCAGTTAGCTGCAATTTTACCCTTTTAGAATCAAAGGAAAAATTATGGCACTAAGTTTACTTTTGTCTATCAATGATTCAGTATAAGTTTGTTCTTAAAGCCTGGTAACTCCAATATGGGGCTGTTGAAATTCATATCATGGCTCTTGAAGTCAAAGGAATTCAATCTTGATTTTCACATTGCCATGAAGTTTAAGTACAGTAAATTTATGAAGGATCATATCAACATCTGGGTAAACAAAATTCAACGACAATTACATCTCTCCAATTATGGATTTCAACAGGATGGAATTGTTGATCCCAATAGAACAAGTCTACGACTGGATAACATGGCTTTCAGATGTTTTGAATGTCATTCATCACTCATCTCCAGCATCATTAGATTGCTTCATCGACAATCTTGTAATAATGTTGAAAAAGAGTGATGGGTGAAGCTACATGTAGAAATGTCCAGAAGTAATATCCAAACTTTATCCAAACAAAGAGGCTGAATTGTCTGTGAATTAAAAACATTAATCGTTCCTTTGTTGATTGACAGACGTGAGGTGTACCACATCCAGCGGGAGCTGCTCCGAGAGCGCACACGCTGTAAGGCTCTGGAGGAGGAGCTGGAAAACCCCATGAACATCCACAGGTGGAGGAAACTAGAGGTACGGATGATAGCAGGTTACATTGTAGGGGTAGAACAGGAAGGCTTTCAAAGGGGATGAAACCATTTTGAGCAAACTTTTCACCATGTATATGGGAAGAAAGTGTACAAATCCCTTGGGAGCTGTATTTTCAAGAATGTAAACTGAAGGAAAAATTGGGTTCAATCCAGTTGAAAGATATCTTTTCATACCCATACACACATGCAAACTTGCAAACACACTCTTACATACAAATACACACACACAATTACACATTTACTACACAAAGTCTCCAAAATAAACAGCACCTAAGCCTCCTGCAGCTGTAGTATCATCTATACTTGCACAACTTTATCATCAAAGGGTTGTGATAGGCACTGCCCTACATGTATATGCCATCTGTTGTGGGAAATTTTATTTTTTCATTTTTCTTAAATTGTAGGCCTGAAGTTTATTGACACAATATGAATATAAGTACAGGGTTGAAATAGGCACATACAAACAGGTGTATATACAACGTATCGCATGATGTAGATCCAGCATTGCCCCCCTCCCCCTTACAGGGCAGTGATCCCAGCACATATGAGATGATCCAGAAGATCCAGACCCTACAGAAGTGACTTTAGATCCAGCATGACTAACACCTCCCTCCTTACCCCCCTCCCCCCTACAGGGCAGTGATCCCAGCACATATGAGATGATCCAGAAGATCCAGACCCTACAGAAGCGCCTGATCCAGAAGACTGAGGAGGTAGTAGAGAAGGAGCTGCTGATCCAGGAGAAGGAGAAGCTTTACGTGGAGCTGAAGCACATCCTGGCGCGCCAGCCCGGCCCAGAGGTCGCAGAACAGCTCCAGATCTACCAGCAGGCTCTCAAGGAGAAGAACAAGCAACTCAAGGTCAGGGACATTAACATACCTTAAACTTTCATTACCTCTTCAGTTAGAGTTTGCCTCCATTCCATTTTTACAAAATTTATTGACAGTCAAGAACATAATGTGTCAGGATCCCAATATGGGCAGCTGCATCATTCTGTGAACATTCATTTACAAAGCCGTGCATTGTAGGGAGTTCAAATTTGCACCAGAAACATCTTGATGGGCCTTTCTGAATTTTTATGATAAAGGTTTTGTATACCTGTCTTTATTTCTTATTTGATTGTATGTAAGCTAAGTGATAACTAAAAAAAAGTATGGTTCAAAGCTCAACACAATTTTATTAGAAATTGTGGCAATTACTTTTTTTTAAATTAGAAATACAGTATAACACATTCCATTACCAGAGGACTAGCGCCCTGCTGTTACAGTTACTGTAGTGCTTGCTTAACTTTGTGGCCCAATGGCTATAAAAATGGAGATGGGCACTACCCCAAGCACCGAGTTTTATTAGAAATTTACTTAATGTGACTGATTTTATCCTAACTTTACATGTTACACAATGATGGCATAGTTCAAAATGATTGTATGTTCCGTTATTGCTATCATGGTACTATCATTAATGATTTGTCCCCCTACTGTTACAGTCCATGGCCTCTGAGCTGAACATGTACGACTCCCAGAACTCTGAGTATAAGTACGAGATCGAGCGCCTGGCGCGAGAACTACAGGACGTCAAGAAGAAATACTTCATGCAGAAAAAGAAGGAACAACAACAAAAGTAAGAATTCATATTGATATTATATCCCTGTCTCTTCTTAACAATAATGATGTAACATCCATTGGCATAATACCGGTCGGTTTACTGCAATTTCTCAAGCAATGCTAATTTGGCAAATGATCAACGCATCATTTTCTCCAGTTACATGTTGCTGTTACAGCTTACCTTTGCCACTTCTTCTGTGTAAATTATTTTGTCTCTCTGGTCCTGCTAAAAACATAATATCGTAATTTTTAACACACCGCGGAATTGCACGGAGAACGGGCGCGTGGTTGGAAGGGGGTGCACTATACCGGCCGAACAAAACACGGCACAATTAACTGCCGCAATGTACCTTTATACATCCTCTGTTGTTCCTTTCTTTCCTGTTAGTAGTTGCACAAAACAAAAATCTGCATGAGCATACAAAAAGTCATGAGAAAATGGGCGTATACTGACAAGAATTTTCATTTAATTTTGGTCCGTCACAACTGCTATGACGTAAAACTTTACTGCTGGCCGTAGCATTAAAATTGGCGGGAAAATGGCGCCGTACGTTCAATTTGACCCATTCAGCTGTAGATCCGGGCGATAATGCAACGGTTCCTCACACTTTTACACAAGTTGTAGGTCACCAAAAGAAATTCAAGATTGCTGTTGAATCATGCTCGTCTTGTGCCGTGAGCACATGTGATTATTATCTACAAATCTGGCGATGAACGTGACAGTGTGTTTGTCCCACGACGAGCTCGCCTGCCCCGAAAATGACCTGAAAACTTTTGGCCTTGTTGTCTTCGAATGCATTGTTATCGATGCTTTGTAAATGATGTATTGGACACCTAGATGTCTGAAGTGTGCATACCTCAGAAATAACTATTGTTGCATGCATGTGTAGATCTCTTTAAGTTCCACTATTTTTAATCGACCGGTCTCGATGTTATGATGTTATGATCAGTCATTGCTTTAGAAGTTTGTATTTCTTGAGTGTGATTGGTTAAGACTAATAATTACTTCAATTTGTTATCTTCAGGGAGAGAGAGCGAGCCCTTCAGCAGGCGGGTGCCCCCATCATACAGCCTCAGAGAACAGACCAGCCACGCTTCACGGGCGGGGGGTTCAACCTCAGACAGCCGCAACAAGCCAAAACTGTCGCATAGAGTTCTCATACACTCTTCTAAAATACACTGGTGTTATCTCAACATATTGTTTAGGTTACAGTCAAACCTGTCCATAGTGGCCACAGTTAAACCATTGTGTCTATGGTGACCCTGTTCGAACCTGTCTATGGTGACCAGTCAAGGGAATTGAACAAAACAGTGACCACTGTTTAAGACAAGTGACAAATATGCACAGGTGGCCACTATAGTAGATGATGTGTCAATGAGAAATACATGTCTTAGAAACCATCACAAAGTGGCCACAATGGCCAGGTGGTCTTTATGCATTGGTGATCATTATAATACAGGTTTGACTGTATTGTATTTGTAGTTAAGATTTTCACTTTGTGCAGTAATTACAATGAATTCTATATCCCACTCTGCTGCTCGGAATTCTTACAAAGAGTGCCACAACATTCCACAAATGCATGTCTAGTGTTGGGATTAGACTACATTGCTTATGTTGCCACAAATGTTTAGTGAACATTTTAACAGAATGGATTACAAAATACAATAGCAGAAATACTTTTATTTCAATTCTGGTACTACAGAAATTCTATGATTTATCTGTTCTTTGAAAGATTGTTATTGAACTTGATAGCATATTCTGCCTATATAATGTTGATACATTTGTACATACAATGTAAACAGTAGGATACTGGCCCATGTACATGTATATCAGCAAAATGTTTGTTGTAGAATTCTCTAAAACTGTACATTCTGTCTTGATTCATTTCAATCACAATGAAAACACCTTTCTCTTTTAAATTCCTGTGTATGTTTAAGAAAAAGAGTAAAATATTGAATATTTTAGGTGTACAGTACTTTCACATTATTGGCAATTCTGTATATCTGCAAACCAGCACATTTTTTTACTGATCTCACAAGATTTCCTATGTATACAAGCACACAGAGACAATATCTGAAATAAATGATATTTCTTTCAAAATGTTGAATAAGATGATTATGCTTTCTGATGTGTTCTATCATTAAATACATTTATTTCATTTCTTGTAATCTTGCAAATTAGCTATTCATCAAGCATACTTGATATTTAGACAGATGTTCCTCTCTTTTTTAGTCATATGTTTGAAAGTACTACATGTATTATCGAAATCAATGCGGTGGATTCATGAAATCCCCTCATCAATCATGCCAATTTACTCATGACCTACATAATTAGCTTATTACGCCAATCATGACTTGATTTATCTACACAGTTATCTGCTTCAGTACCATAGAAAGGCGATCTGCAGGGCAAAAGTTAAGCATTTCTCATTTTTTGCCAACACCTCAAGTTATGCTATTACACACAAACAAGCTGACAAACACATGGACTCATTAACATAACTTTGGCGACAGTAACCATGGCCTACCCATTGGGGCATGCAATTACCATTAAGGCCACAGCAAGTAAATTTTATGGATGACATCCGCGCGCTCATTAATTTTCGCCTGATTTCAGAAAAAAAAACAAGAATTTTTTCTTCTTCTTAGACGAAAATGGGTAAAGGTTGTGTTGTAACCTAATCACTGAATGTAGAAATGACACTAGAGACTCTGTAGCATTGACTGTAATTGCAGAGGTGCAACTTGATGGATAGTTGTAAAAGTGGCACAACTATGGAAGCTATGAGTGTAGTTGCCAACATGGTTAATGATACCAGTCTACCACACTATTGTCACTTTAACTGAACTGGTGCACTTCTTAAATACAGGAATCAATGCCTTGTTGGCTGTGATGCCATATTTTGTCACTTCAAGTCTTGTTACAATGTCTATTTTGAAAATTTGCCATCTTGTTTCTTTTACCCATCTTGTTTTTTTTTCGCCCTATCTCATTATTTTTGCAGTCTGCAGAGGATGTCATCCATAAAATGTACTTGCTGTGGCCTAATGGTAAAAATCACTTCAAAGAACACTCAAAAGAAGAATACATTTTGACTCTTCTAAGCAACTTATTGCAAAATTAAATATAGAAATCACACCACGACATAAAATGTGATAGTTGGAAGTGTTGCTATAACTTGTTTTTGAATGATTCAGTGCTAGTAATAGTCTACTAGTTTTGGTCAAATGGGACAAAGCTCCGCATTAGTTCACACAGACTCCACATTGAAAAAGGTCGACATAACCACATTCCTCTGGAACAAAGAATTTGACAATACTGTAACTTGAATAAGATAGAGGATGAGTGTCATTTTATTGCTGACTAACAACGAAAGAAACGTCCTTTTTGAAAATATACAACACATGTTCCCTAATTTCCGATACTTGAATACCACGGAAAAATTCATATTTCTCATGCAATTAGATAAACCATACATTATTGATTCCATCTGTCCTTATGTTTATAACTGTTTCAAGAAGCGAGAAGAAGTTGAACTTGTACATACTAGAACGTATTATGTAGAGGTGATAAGATATATACCTTTTTTCTTACGACCTGTACGTAGCTTGTTTGAGCACAAATGTACAATAAACTGACCCCTTGCCAAACTGGTTTCGAATGCGGCTTTAAGGCCAAAAACATTATACCAGCATTAAGGCCAGCATAGGGCACTCTGCCATGGTGATTTCGCGCCTATTATAGCTGTTTATGTACCCCTCCCTCAACTGTCAGCTAGGCAGTGTCTTGAGCCAATTAGTGAGCATTACAAGAGCATTAATGCTCTCTGCCACAGCTATTAGTTACGGTTGACCCGTACATTAGCAACTGGTACATGGGTTAATCCCCAGCCACCTTAGCACTGTTTTCCTGTTGGAAAACTGGAAACACAGTGACTACATAGGCACAGGGTATCTGACACTGTTTCATTTGGTCTGACTTGATTTTGCTCACAGACAGACTGGCTTTTGCTTTTCCTCACATTTTCTGCCAGGCTGACTGCTAAATCACAGCAGGACATGTTGTAGGAGGTGAAAGGAAAGACAGTTGACCTTTTAGTGACTGGGTCATCCAGACTTGTAATTAAGAATGCATTAGCATATGTAGAGGTGATAAGATACCATTTTCTTATATCAAAATTGTACCTTATCACTAACGCTACGACCTGTACTTAGCTTGTTTGAGCACAAATGTCATTCATTCATTCATTCATTATTGTTTAAGATTACAAAATGTTGCAGGACCTGTATGTCAGCATTTAAAGTTACCATTAGATGATAGTACACATAGTTTCATTCTCTTTGAAGAGAAGAAGAAGAAAAGACCTGGAATAGATCCTACTTCAGGCACATGTGTTTTGGAAGGGTGGCAAGACAAGTACTCCTGAGGGTTAATATGGCGTGACCACCCCCACTAGCTAGCTGTCAGGGGTGGGGTACTAGCCTCTCTTGTACTCAGGGAAACACCCAGATGATAAGTGATGATTAATGGGCCCGGCCACAACTCGGCATTAATGCAATGTCCAGTGGGAAACAACTTAGTGCCCAGTTAATGCTGAAAATGCTCTGTTGAGGAGCGTATAATGCGGCCTTAAAGCGGCATTCATTTATAACCGATTCAACAAGTTTAGGGTCTTTCTTACCGCTGTCACCCCCAAAATGCCCAGATTCAACAAACAAAAAAAAAAAAAAAACACCAAGAAAGGCTCTTCAATGGTCTAAAGCCTTGTTCACTTCGTGAAACGAAGTGTTTGTAGTCAGTGCTGTTTTGATGTCAGGGGGTCGTTTGTCAGCCTGATAACTAGAGAACGCGTGGATGGATGGTTTTGATATTTGGTATGTGGGTGGGATTAGACATGACAAAAGGATGGCAGGAATTGCGTTACGGCAGGGCGGCGGGTTATGGTACTGCAGCGGAACTTCCGGTTTTGCTATTTTTTGTTTGTGACTTGTTTGGGTGATGATTTTTAAGTGATAGGTAGCTGTGTAAAAGCATAGTAAGGTGTGTAAGTTTTGGCCACCTAGGGGTTTCGCAGGGGCGGTGAAAGTATTTTTTGTTTTAGGTTTTGAGAAGGGATAATGCAAGAAGGGGTTGATGGATGTTAATGATTGTAGGTATGCAGACAGCTTACGTAATGATGTACATAATTGTATGGTTGTTATGCAAATTAGGAGGTAATTTGCATGATGCAATAGGTACGTGTAGAATTCTTATATATGGCATGTCTGTGAACAGTCCAGCTACATAAGACCATGACAGATTGATCTGATTTTTCGTATGTGGGTAGTTCTTGAGAAGGAGAAGAAACGTACGAGGTGTTTTTTCGTCTAGTGGCTTCTGACGGTTTTGCAGGGGATGTTTGTACTTGAAAAATAGTGTTTAGTGTGCCAAGTGTGGCGATTGCGCAATAGTGGTTTATATTTAGGAATTACGTCATTCTGCGTGCAGTTGAGCTTGGGCCCCGTCCCCACAGGAAGTGACCCCAAAGGTCATAGTTGCGCAATAGAGGACAGCACGACTTATATATACCAGACGATTACAAGACAATGGTACTATAGGGACAGTACAATATACATGATGGGGTGTAAATGTTTCCTATAAGATTTGATAATCTGTAAATTAAGGGCAATGAATAAGGGCAATGATGATATTGTATACAGGGGCGTATATTATACGTTTTAAAAGGGTTGTACATGTAACAGTTACTACCGGTACAATACATTGTTGAACAAAGCAGGGTTTGTTTTTCACAGTAACTTGTAGTCATTGATGAGATTGTTTATAGGGATTGTACATTAGACATATGGGATACACAATGTAGTGGACTGCATGTTACATCATCATTGTTGCAACCATTGATACATTTGCTTCCGGCGGTGGATTTGTTATCCTACCTGCTGAAATCGGACAAATTTCTTGTCGGGATAAGCATTTGGTCTCTCATCCAAGGAAGAAATTATGCATCCCGTACGTTATCCCGGACAGAAAAGGTGTCGCAAGGCGTATAGTCCTATTGACTGACAAGCCCCGTGCGGGCGGATAAATCGTTCCCGCCACGGCAGGACTTGGGCCAGCTGGACTGAATTCACCGGGCGACGCGCGGCTTGTCATGGTCGTCAGTAGGGCTCCCATAACCTGGCTAAATGTTTGGAGATTAACCACTCTACCCGGAAAAGTCAATACTTGGACAAATACATGCGATGTACATCTCAAAGTTGAAATTTTATCAACTCACCATTTGGTTTTTATGTCCATTTGCAACGTGTTGGTAAACTTTATCTAGAATTTGTCAAAGTTATGAGACCTCTGAACATTCCTATGTTCAAAGCAATCCGCTGAAAATTCAAAAATTGGCTTTCCTTGCGGTAAATTTTTCCCTTCGAAGATTGTCGCCTTTCCTGATCATATGTAAGGGACACGGGATCATCTAAAAAGTTCCATGAGTTGCAAGGCGCAAGCCCATATATATTATTTGTACTTTCATGTCTGGATTTCCCAGCGATTGATTAAAGGTGGTTCACAAGTGCCAATTAGCATAATCCCGCCATTTGTACTGATATGTGGCGAGAACGTTTGGGCAAGAGACACGTGGTCATGTCAGAATTTCAATGAGTTCCAAGTCGCAAGCCCAAAATGGAAGTTATATGTTTATGTCTTGTTTTCCCAGCGATGTAATGTAGAGTATATAGGTCACAAGTGGTAATTAACATAAGCGCGTCATTTGTACTGATATGTCGCGAGAACGATTAGGTGAGAGACACGCACGGGGTCATGTCAAAAGTTCCATGAGTCACAAGTCGCAAGCCCAGATGGATAGTTATACTTTGATGTCTTGATTTCTCTGCAATTTAATCTAGGGTAGGTCGCAAGTGCTAGTTAGCAGATTCATGTCAGTTGTACCGATAGGTTATTAAAACGATTGGGTAAGAGACAAGGGGTCATCTGAAAAGTTCCATGAGTTCCAAGTCGCAAGCCCAAAATGGAAGTTATACTTTTATGTACCTGAGGAGGAGCATTCCGTGACGACACCAGCCATCACATTTTGGAGGTGTTCGCTGGGGATGTGAAGATCATTTATGTGGATCTCACCAATGACGGCATTGATGTGGTCAACGTTATTGTTTTATGTGTTATTTTATTGATATTTTGATGCAACAGTCGATTTTAGCCCAGTCAATATAAGTCTTTATCTTTAACTGAAGACCATGAAATGTATTTTCTTTGTCCATGGAAATGAATAGACAGGGACAGTTTGTGTCATGTGCACAGACAAGAAAGGATGGATGATAGAATACTTTTAAAATACAGCCTACTGCCTAAATCCTTTTTTTTGGCGCACCTCACCAAACACATCAAAATCCACGTATAATTCCAACAGCATAAACACTGTTAAGCTAGCCAATGACACGTCTACAAATAAACCCAGCACCACCGCACCATCACCCATTTCACGAAGGTTGAGTTCTGCGAACGCTTGTTTTTATTTGCTCTCTCTTTTCTGACGTCTGCGCAGTTTGGAAAGTCCCTCGGAAATCCCCTTGAAAGTTGAATATCCACAATGATACAGACTCGGTTAAAATTGAGACGGGGATAACGTCTTGCTGTGTGTTTAAGCTTTCGGCCACGCTTTAAGATTCCTTACGCCATTCACCTTGTCAAGCTTGACAAATCTGGAGGTAAAGACTTGAGGCTTAACATGCCGCTAAGTATATTTTGAAGTGATTGTTTTTCTTGTTTTCCCCCTGACGATTGGTCCAATGGATTATTCCAGTTGGTCCATTCGTGGTCATGTAGTTTCAGCTGAAACGCCGCGGACGCCGTTTCTTCATTGCCGGACGCGTACGCCGTTTCTTGATATATATTTCCGGACGTCGACGCCGTTTCTTGATTACTGGACGTCGGAGATATATCTCACACTTCCTAGGTTAATCTTTTGTCATTATCAGTGAAGTTTTTTTTACTATGTAACATATCGTATACATGATGATAAGTTAACTCATTCTACTGAAATTAATTTTCTTGCAGGTTGTTCTTATTCAAGTTATTCTGCGAGAAGAAAAATGACAGAACAGCAGGCAGCGGCATTTGCAGCTGAGAGGAACGGTAAGTGTTAAAGTTTGCAGAACGATCCTCTTGGATTCCGTGTATAATATCGCTAATTCATCATATAAAAAGTTTTAAAGTGGCTTTTGAATTAGCAAGTACTTTGAACAAGACGGTTACATGTGACATTTACTATGTGAAGGCTCAACTATCATTCTGCCTAAAGTATCATATTTCCAAACGTATTATAACGTACTGTACTAAATGTGTTGAAGGTATGTCCAACATGTACGCCTTTGGGTTGTCTATTGAACCGATAAATTAACTAGCTAAGTCTTTAAACATTTTAAGACTACTTAAAAAGTTCTAAGATGCAAGCTTATTACGCTTAGAAATCTAATTTTAAAGCCTCCTTTTTTGTTCTATGCTTTTTTGTAGAACTGCAAAACACAACCACGAAGTCTCCCCTGACCGTGCCCTGTGAGAAGTGCGGCCACCACACGCCTGTCCCCGCTGTAAGCACGACTGTCGTCAAGATCAAGAACTACAACTTCACAGAGTGTCAGAATGTTCAGTGTGGGGACAAGAACTCCATGAACGTGGCTACAGAGGACTCTGTCTAAGCTACTTGAAGCAGGAACGTTATATCGGGAGTTAGTGAATCATTAATGAGGCACAGATCATTAATCAGAAGTTACAAGATAGCGATAAGGCATTCTTTTCTGAATCAAACAAACTAGAGTCTTTAAAAACCACAAATTGCAGACCATTGCATTTGTAATGAAAGGTTTATTGCTAGAATTAGGATATATATTACATATTCGGTCAAATGTTTTGTTTGCAAATGCTAACTCTTTGTTAAATGATCTGTTGATAATCATAAGAACTTACCTTGATGGAACAATATTATATTTTACTTGCCCCAAATGACTTACTTGAACCCAGATTATGCTTGCACGATGTCATGAAACTGGCACAGACCGCCCTGGGAGATTTGTACCTAGATAGTTCCGTGTACGCAGCTCATAATTATAATACACATCCGCCATTGCAAAAGCCGTTACAGCTACCCTGTCGACAGAAGTTAAACAGTCCTGGCGAACTTTCAATGTTGCTCCCGTCCACAGGCCTCCATTTGCACGTATTCTCGCCCCACTACGTATCGACGCAATTCCGGTCAAGTTGAAATCCTCACGGCTGACAAATTTTCAAGATGCAAATTTAACGTTTCAACAGAACACCTTCAGCACTTACGCCAAATTTTCAGGTCAAATACGTTTCTTGCTTGTCATGTGACAGTGAGATCACACCACATGACCTAAGAGTTATTGCCAGGTAACTGGATGGGGTATAGTCATGTGACTAATTTGAACAAGCTGTACCATTTAAATGGTTTGGGGGAGATTTTTTGCGATGTCCTACTTCACTCCAGATCTGCTTTATCACGACGTATTATACGACTTAATTTAATCGATACACTATATACTGCACCTGAAGGCTACACACTTTCTACAAAGAACTGCATGAAAAGGTTTCTGTAATACAAACAAGTACCTAGCTGACGTTTCGGTGGACTGCCAACCTTCCGCCCGGTGAGACTGCTCTACTTCACGCAACAGCTAGACGTCGCTGCTACATTGCTAAGAATGCAGTCCATCTTGTAGGAGTAGCTCCCATCATTCCGGTTCATGACTGAGCAGACATTCAAAAAAAATCCATATAGCATCTTTGAGCTAACAAATACTGTCCATACCCCCATCCGCTTTATTAAAGTTCTTGTGATGTGGCCTGTCACCATTGATTTTGTCCAGTTCATCTAGATCATTTTCGGTTTGACCGTCTTGTGCTCTCTTGTCTACCTCCTTTTTGTCTTCTTCTAGTTCCAAATGTGCTACGTCTTTCTTGTGTATACTTTGTTGAATCTCTTACAAGGTACATGCTATTAGTATCTTGTATACATAGTCTGTTATGATCTGTTATCTTTGGAACCGCGCTCTTCCATGCACTTCAGCAGCGACACCTAGCAGAACCAGTCAATATCGCCCTCAGTAAGGTGGCATGCGCAGCGCAGGCGGTCCACCGAAACGTTACCTAGGTATTTACTCTTGTTGTGTTGGAGAAACCTTTTACCTAACTTAACTTGATAAAACTATTAACAGAATTGATATTAACAAAGTATGCAGACAAGGGTGTGACATGCCGACGCCTGGCAAAGTCGTGAATGAACAAATGTATAGAAATTATGATGCCTCTTGCGTGATAGACTGGATTTGAAATAATGTTTTCAGACAAACCAGCAAAGGCATCTTTGCAATTTCATAAGATTGAAATACAGGTTAGTGTATATAGTAGAAACTTGTAAAACTGTTAGTGTTGCTAGCCAGAGATTTACTCAATGAATGCTTTGACTCAAATTTAAATCGATGTTAACACGTTTATTACCACATTTAAGACAAAATTCATGTATTTTTTATGTATTGTTGTTACATAGAAACATATATAAATGATATACACATAAGTCAGATATATTTGATACATGATATAAAATATCAAGAACTGTAAAAGGAATTAACTTTTCATTCAGTACGTTATGCCTGATGCATGGTCCTGTTCATCTTTGAATTACACATAAAGTTGTGCTATTTTGTATCATCATGCAAATTAGACGCTTGTTAGTATGTTTCCATTCATACCATATGAAAAAAGTATGAAAACATTTAGAACTTTTGAGAAATCAACAATTGTAAGGACTAATATAAGGACTATCGTATATCTTGAAGGTTTAAAATGTTATCATCAACCAAAGTTATGGATACTGGGCACAACTCACCATTCAAAACGCTTTTTAATGTAGAAAAATACGTCTTAAAAGAAACGATATATTGCAAACCTGTAAAATGATGGGCTTGATTTAAAACAAATACAATTTATCGAAAACCTGTACGTGTATGCTGTTTTTGTAACCTGGGTATGGGACAATAAAATCTCGTTCCCAACGTTTTCCAATCCTCCTTGTCTGTAATAAACCCATGCCTTAACAGGAAAAAATCAATCCCTTGATATCAGTACAGAAACATTTTAAGGTGTAAAATCTAAGGACAATACGTAATGTATACGTACAAAACTCTTTTATGATATGTTGGTACAAAGTCTGCGTACATACAGATTCGGATCAAAGCCAGATACAATCACAAGCAGTTACTTACTATAAGTATTTTTGACAGGCTATAAATCAGTGGCAGTTTGTAGTATTACATATTACATGATCTATCCCATTACATTTTCGTTATTGTGTCATAACATCTAAATTAAAAATGCCAATAACTTACTAGCCTGACTAAATATAGCGCTCGGCCCGACAGTCACCATCGCCAAAAGTTGTATAAAAACAGGCTAGCCACCAATGCAAACCGAATGATACCATTTACAAAAAGTCAGTAAGATTATTTGGAATCAAAATTGCAATTTTTGATGCCATTTCATAGTGGATATCAATTTTCTTTCACACGACCAAAATTGTTGTTACAATTGTATCAGCAAACGTTTCGGTCATTCCACTTCCTCAATGCAACAATGACTGGAACTATATTTCCGCTAGGTGGCGCAGTGGCAAGACAAATGCGGTCCATAACGTGACTAAGCTTGTATAACCCTTCCCACCTTCATCCAATCATGACTGGAGTGGATTTTCAAATGCCCAGCTGAGGAATGTCGCAGAAGAACTGACAAAACGTTACAGGCTGCTTGAAGAATGATTTTGGTCGTGGGAAAGTACTACAATTTCAATTCTTAAGCTTTACAGAGCCGTTTCCCTTTCTACAGCAACATTCCAACAAATGAACTCCCCCGCAGTTACAGCATTGTTGGAAAAGCCCAGTGGTTGCGGGTTGCCTTGCTGATCGAAAGCTAGGTAGCGGTTGCTGTCTATCTTGGACTGGTACTTCACCAGTTGGCCGTCGAAGTCACTGCCTCTCGAACGGACGAACTGGGTGGACGGGTCTCCCATGTCCGAGTTGGGAGGCTCTGCAGTCTGTATAGACCGGTGCAGAAGTGTGCAAAAGGGTCGGTTTTGACAGAAAAAAAATGCAACATAGGAGATAAAGACTGTTATAAGAGTCATAGTAGAATCGGTTTTTTTAGTCAGGGTAGCCACGTACGGAAGTTATAGTTGTCATGCGCGTGTTTAAGATAGTCACGTGTGTGTGTTTGTGTGTGAGAGTAGTCACGTGCATGTGTCAGAGAAGTCACGTGATTGTGCCATAGTAGTCACGTGAGAGCGGCACGGTAATCACGTGCTTGTGTCAGAGTAGTCATTTGCGTGTTTAAGATAGTCACGTGTCTGTGTGTGTGTGTCAGAGTAGTCACGTGCATGTTTCAGAGAAGCTACGTGATTGCGCCAGAATAGTCACGTGAGAGAGTCACGGTAGCCACGTGCGTGTGCCAGAAAAGTCACGTGTAAAAATCAGTGTAGTCGCTCCCAGATTGAGTCACTCAATGATACGTTCACTTATCTCGGGAGCCAAGTAATATACGAAGGGGAAAGAAATTGAAGTTAAAAATTCAAACTTACATGGAAAGGCCGTAACTCTCCGTTCGTCAGGGAAATAGCGAAGTTCCGGTACTTTCCTCCTCTGGCCACAAACCGAACGATTTCGTTTTCTCCCACGTAGTAATTGAAGAAGGCTAGAATTAGCAAAGATGGAAATATCGTTCGATGAAAGGAAAGACTTAGACACGAAGGAAAGGCATAACACAAAATTATATGAAAAATCATAAATACGCTGCATTCAACAGTGGCCGTGGATCAAAATGTACTCTTACATATTCTCTTACATATATATTGGGAAGGAAGCTCCACATGCTCTTGACAGCTATCTTCCCGAGTGTAAATAGTCTCCACTGTAATACAGGCATATGCCTCATGCTTATGCCTAAACTGTACAATGGTGCAATGTATCTTCTTGGAAGCCCCCCCCCCCCCCCCCGAAAAAAAAACAAACACCACCAATACAACTCAAGACAGCCCTTACTTCTGTTGTCGTTTACGTCCCCGTCACATCGCACCTCCCCCCGGTCATTGATCCACATGAACCTGCCCACCCTCTCGGAGTAGAACTGCGCAAGCGTGATGACACACTTCTGGTCGTGATGGTCGATGGAGAACACGTCAGCCTGCTTGTCATATGGCACGATCTGAGAAAAAGAAAGCAAAGTTGCAAACAAAGATTATGATATTAGCGAATACGCCAACAAAACGTATGTGCAGTACCGCAGCTAGCCGTTAGGAGACTAAATATTTGATGATATATATATATATTTCGAATTATTACCACGTACTAAATACACAAACACAGTACACTAACTAAACTAAATACACACACAAACACACACACAGGCACACGCGCGCGCGCGCGCACACACACACACACGAGCACAGGCACACGCGCGCGTGCACGCACACATACAAACACACACAAACACATGCAAGCACGCAAACACACACACACACACTGACACACAATGACATTACACACACACACACACACTGTGACACACAATTATTACACACACACACACACACACACATACTATGACACACACACAGAGTATTTGGCAACTGTACATAGTATTACATACATACACACTCACATATGCACGGCCACGCATACACATAGTATTACATACACATACATACATACATGTACATGATACACACACACAGACATTACACCCTACGGAAAACTAAAAAGACCCCGAACAACTCATGTTGTTTGGTAGTGGCACAACGGATCAATGACCACGTAATCTAAATTTATTTGATCAATCAGGGAGTTTGAACCACTGACCGTTAATGTCAACACGCCCATTATTGGCTTGTTTGTGATATCACTCCTGACACTGAGGAACTTAAGTTTTGAACAAAAACTTTCTTCTTACTGAAAGTGGCGTCGAATGTCCTAGTGGCTAGGCTGTGATGAGAGGTCATTAGGTCCGTTCCTGGCTAAACACTGTGTCCTTGGGAAAGACACAGGTGTTATTTTGAATTAGGTATCTGTCTTCGGTTGGGGGAGGGGTGTTAAAGGAAGTGAAAGGAGGGCTCCACCCTTCAAAACCATTCCATAAACACAGTGGATGACAACCCACGACCCCGTAACTGCCTTTTACTTTCAGTTAGGCAAGGAAAGCAGATCCACCCACACAACCGCCACCTGGTCTTCAGTGCAACGTCTGCGGCCTGTGCTTCCGTGCAAGGATCGGACTGATAAGCCACGCCCGGACCCACAAGGGCGACTGAACTGAACTACACCCCTGAAGTCAAGGTCCTCATCGACTCCCGATGGACGAACATCATCATCATCATCCTGATCATTTAGTGTTTAACTTATCATAAGCGGTTACACGCGCCCTATAGCTAATTTCCGTACAATCTATTTGATCAATCAAGGAGTTTGAACCAATAAACGTTAATGTCAACACGCCCATGATTGGCTTGTTTGTGATATCACTCCTGACCACAGTTTTTTGCCCCGGGTTTAACACTGGGGAACTTAAGTTTTGAACAAACACTTTTCTTCTTACTAGAGGTGGCGTCCAGTGGCCAAGTGCTTAGGCTGTGAGAGGTCAACTGGTCGGTTCCTGACTTAACATTATGTCCATAGAAAAGAGGTAGACATGACTTTTCTATTTCCACCTAGGTGTTGAATTAAGTATCTGATTTCGGTTGGGGAGGTGAAATGAATTGGAAGAAAAGGCATGCCCCCCACCTTAATACCATTTAATAGATATAATGTTTGTGGTCATAAAACTCAAAACCCCATAAAGCCCTTATACTTTCAGTTATCCTAATAATTTAGTGTTGAACTAACTTATTACAAGTGGTTCGACACACCCTAATTGCCGCGTTATCTATTTGATCAATCGAGGAGTTTGAACCAGTGACCGTTAAAGTCAACAATAGCATGATTGGAATGTTTGTGGGATCATTTAGCCCCGGGCTTGACGTTGGTAAATTCTATTCTTGCTGGAAGTGGGTAATGCTAGCTATTAGCTGGCCCAAAATAGTTGCCAGTTAGTTTCCTGGCTATCAGACAGAGTGTCACTGTTGGCAAAGGCACTTTTGACGCACAATTTTGACGTTCCTCACTCCACCCAGGTGTAAAAATTGATACATGACTTAGGTAAGGGAGGTAAAAGGTGGTGGAAATACCGTGCCTTAGACACAGTGGATAAAAACCCACTGCCCCCACGACCTCAAAAAGCAATGTGACTAACGTTACCTTTTAACGTTTTATAGAAGAGGACTAAACTGTATTAATAATGTCTAGCTCTACATAAACTCAAAACGATAGCAATAGTTCTCTTTAGCGTCTGGTAGTTGAAATTGCCGTGCGGAATTTTTTGGCCGTACGATTTTGAGCGACTGGCGCCGGCTATGTCAAGAGCTCGAAAAGGATCTTACAATCAATCTGTCACAACTACAGCCGGATTTTTACAGCACTTCCACTATTTGTGTCGCAAATGTCCTAAATTTGTTGTGACAGTCGTAAAACGCCTTCATATAAATGCAGTTTATTCAAAATTGCAAAATCATGCTCGAGGGCTAATTGCACGCGAAATAAGAGTCACGCATTCATATCGTACTAACAGCGTGACCTTTAAATCAATATGACCTGGTTACGTATATGGTGGCGATCACATTTACCATAGGTCGTCGGTAAGATTTTGAGCATGATTTTCAAGCAGGCTGTAACAGAACCAATTGCCGACAAGAATCTTGAAGACAGACTTTGCTGTACCTATAGCAAGACAACTGAATCCTTATCCAATCTTTGCGACCTACGCCGATCGCACGATGAATCTGACTTGACCTTTAATACAGCGAGGCACCGCCTCTTTTCACTACCTTGTCTAATGTGTCTGGATCGCCCATCCATACTAGCGTTTCCTCAAACTAAGATTTTGTACGGTAAAAACAATGATTAGCTGGCACAAACTGAGCTCTCCGACGATCGTACGATGCGATGAATATGACATGGCCTTTGATATACAGAGACGCCATGCACATAGGTCATAAAACTGAAGCTTACCTCTCTTTTGACTACCTTGTCCAAAGTTTCTGAATCGTTCATCCTTTGCAGTGATTCCTCAAACTCAGATTTTGTACGGCAAAAACAATGATTAGCTGGCTGATCGGAAGGACTTAGGAAACAAAGAAAAGTGGCTAAGCAGGAAGTGCGGGCGACTTGTGCGGTTTCTTCCCGGAGGGGGCAAAGGTAGAAGGTGCGGGGTCAAGGTGTTTAGTTTAGTGATCACGTGTTCGGTGCATGATTGTATGACACACCTGCGGTACCGCACGGATAGATCGATCATGACTGTCTATATCAATTACCACTTTGACCAATCAGAGAATGACAATTAGCACTTCAGCCAATGACACTCAGTGGCTGTATCTATGTCCGTCAAATTTTTGCCTTTTTAACGTTTTATCTGGCATTTAGACGGAGGTAGGTGGGGCTATGGGATTAGCCTATTATGAATTCGCTATAGGTTGAGATGAACAAAATCGAAAAGTACAATAATATATGTGCACAAGGCAACAATTATTGCAACCAACCGTGGATAGAATTTGGAAACGGTCATAGATGTTTTGCATATCTCATTATCCGAACGTCTAACCTTCATCGACGTAACAACGATATATGGTTATGCGAACATGGCATAACTGTCATCTTGAGGTTTCTTCCCTTGATAAATTGATGTTTTGACTTTCTATTGTTCTCTCACTAGTAGATTTAAGAGATGAGAAGTGTATTAACGTTATATTGATAGCTGTCTTCAGACGAAATTCTATAAATGATTTTGTGACCATATGGACGACGTCATCAATTCACTGACCCTTATATTATTTTTAAAGAAGAAATAGAGCGCCAATTAATATGAACTTTTGCACATGGATGGAAATATGATGCATGTGTGTGCATATGAGCGCGCAAGTATGCATGGGTCATATATGTCGCATTGTGTGTGCATGTACGTATGGGTGCGTTTGGACGATTAGTGTGTGCAGCGTTATGTGTGTGTGTGTGTGTGTGTGTGTGTGTGTGTGTGTCTGTGTGTGTGTGTGTGTGTGTGTGGTGCGTACGTGTGTGCGTGTGTACGTGCCTGCGTCCGTGTGTGTGCATGTGTGTGCACTGTATACCTATATACCATTTCACAGAAAGTCTTGTAAGTTCGTTCAACTTCATTATCAAATGTTCAAATCCAGCATACATACATGTAGCATGGTTGCCCTAGAACGCACTCTACATATGAATTTATATCTTAAACTTCGACAGGCAAATGTGGAAAGACACGCATGGTGATAGTGCCATGTAAAACAGTTTCCAAGAAATTTGAATGACGTAAAAATGCTCCATAATTTTCTACTGAATGCCATAAGCTATGTACAAGTTGCATCTTTTAACCGGTACCGTAGACCTCCACGTCACACTGTTTTAACCGGTACCGTAGAGCCACACCTCACATAGTTCTAACCGGTGCCGTAGACCTCAACCTCACACAGTTCTAACCGGTGCCGTAGACCTCCACCTCACACAGTTCTAACCGGTGCCGTAGACCTCCACCTCGCACAGTTCTAACCGGTACCGTAGACCTCCACCTCGCACAGTTTTACAACGTCTGACCGCTCCACTAACTGCTGTACGGACACATAGCGACCGGACATCGGCGGGTTGCAGTACACCACAATGGTCTGTCCATCTAGCGGAGTGTCCACGTAAGTTTCTCCGCACTGGTCATTCTGGTCGGATATCTCGCTCGGGCCGACTCGCACAATTAAGTTTTCTTCTTGCTTGACTGCATGCAAATAAAAGACAAAATGCAACAAATTGTCATATACTTTTATATAGCAACAAGAATACCATAGACCGATCCTGAAGCCACCCCTACTAAAAGAAGTCGCCCTTAGAATGTCAGAAACCTCGAGCTCGGTAAAACATTCGCTACTTATGTAGCCGTCTAACAACATGTGTGGGCACATCACTGCTAGCCATCATTCCACAGGGACGCTGGGCGGTATAGACTTGTTGGAAGCAATCTAGTTCTTTTGTCACTCCAAAGAAAACTGCAGGCGAAAATAAAATGCGCAGATTTCTTGTTCCAGATTCATGCTTCATCTTTCTACTATGTTGATGGAATCGTTCTCGTGTCGACATGTCAAGAATACAGACACAAAATACTTACCATTTTGCTTAGTTTATATGTAAAGATATATTTGATCTTTTACATTTTCGGGCGTGGCCCCTATGGACACCTTGTGGCTCCGGTACAATCCCGTGGCATTTTGGGGCCTGGGCGAACCCCGGGTTGAATTTAAGTTAGTCTTAAGATAAACCCGGGACCCGGCAACAAATGACGCAGTGATCTACCCGTGGGATACACCGATGGGTGCCCCCCTCCCTATCCCTTTTCTCCTCGTATTTGACAGTTCACCGGAGCAAATTTGTTGCAGCCGGCACGGGGCTACACCCTGACGGACACTGGTTCAACTGGCACCGCAGACTTACCTTACTGTGTGCGGTACAGCTTCACTGTCTCAATTTCTTAGGATACAAAACACGAATGATCTTTGCTCTTACTTGAAGGGATTTTGTAGAGGTTGAGTTCGGTGAGTGACGGCTGCCAGCCCGAATGGGTCCGAGTGACGAGGAACCTCCAGTACCGCGCTGTCCCCTGGAACCCGCCGAACTCCTGCCGTTCCATCGTCCCTGCCTCCACGGCATCGACCGACGCGACGTCCTCCCAACTGTACGGGCTTCCAACGGCGGACTTTTGCAACGTGAAGGATTCAATATCATGTGTGGTGTCTCCGTAGTTGTTGACTGCGACGCGAGTGAGAGTTTCGGACGCTCGCAGGTCCAGTATAATGTACCAGTTGTTGTGGTGTTGTTCGGTACCTTGGGGGTCCCAGTACGTTCCAATGTTTCCATCCAAGGCGTCTGTGACATCATGTGTGCCCCATGGCGTACCGGAGGAGTCCACAACCCAGGACGGATCCTGTGTCAGCCAACCTGGAAAAGATGACACAGAAATCGGCATGGGAAGTGAGTAAATTTTCATGCCTTGTTAAAATATGGCTTATTTTCTCTTAGGGAATGTTGGGATTTGGGGAGCTGGAAATTACAGGTTACGTTTCGGGCTATTATTTTCTGTAGCCGAGTTTAAAAGCGGAGTTTAAAGTGCCCAAGACAGTCTAGAACATTGTTTGGAGGCACTTTGTAGACATGGTTTTTAAAAGGTGACTTTTTGATAATTTAGATGATAACATTGCATTTGTCATATGTGCTGTTATGTATTCTTCTTTTTTTTTGGTAAAAGTGTATGTTGGTCAGTTGTATGATTCAAATGAATAGAATAAGATACAATGAACAAATCACTAATAGACCACAGAATCCACCGCCAGTGTATTTAATGAGTTTGTGTTATGCATGAATCAGCTAAGTACGAGTCCCCGACCTCGAGAGGCAGAGACAAAAAAAAGAGAGGCAGAGACAGAGACAGAGAGAGACAAAGAGGGGATAGAAGACAGAGAGAGAAACAGAGAGAAACAGAGAGAAATACAGCGAGGTAGGAAGACAAAGACAGTCACAACTGATGCCCTCACCTTTCACGTAAAAGCACGACGGTCCACCATAGAAATAAGCTAAAGTATCGAAGCAGCACCCTTGTTCAGCGCACTCCGCATGAGTAACGCCAAACCAGCCGCAATCCTGCCTCTTGTTATATTCCACCTCACATTCCGCAGTGGGTACTCATATGATAAATGAAAACAACAGTATATATAAACGTTAACAAATAACACATAATACAGTTGCAGTATATGAACGGAAATCTTCACGCAAAAATTCATTCATTGTGGGTACAGGACTGTACTGCGTAGAGAGAAAAAATATTTCCGGTACAGGAACATGACTTGTATAAAGAGACGTTATGAATTCCTCCAATAGAAACACAAAGGCATTTTTGACACGTAAATGCTACCCTAGGCTGTTAGCATAACCACAACCATTACCATTTATAAACTTTCATTCTTACCATGTATCTACAAAACAACCAACAGGGATATCCACATCTTTAAACCTCAAATCCACAGATATCCTTTACTGCGAACTCCACTGGTTCCAACGGGTAGTTAGAGAAGATATATATCAAAGAATGTACAATTTCACCCTCTACAAGAAAGGGGGCCTACGTATATCAAGCTTTCTAGCACCAGGGATCCCGCTACGACTCTTGCTAGACAACATTGACTGGACTTGCGCACGCGTTTTCGAAGCCGGCTTAGGGTACACTCCGCCGAAGTCGACGCAGCAATGTGTAAACAGAATGCTTGTGCATTTTCTTGTGTGTAAATTCACGGAATTACATAAAGGCACTTTGCGAGAATTTTCAAATTCGTTTCCTTTTAGAGCATATCTGACAACGGGGACAAATTTGTGGCTCGGCCGGAGCTACAGCCCATATACGGGGATATAGTGTCAGGTCACCGCCTTTACATATAGTTGCTAACCATGCATCATTCTGTACATTCCAAGTACGTACCTGACACTGTGTTCCTGTAGTCGACACAACCATAACAGTAACAGTGGTTTAGGGTGTAGCCACACCAGCCAGAGTCGGAGCAGCACGGGTACACACCGTGGGGGTAGCATTCGGCAGGGCGGCCGTTCTCCGCAAGGGCCCCGTACCCGCAGCGGCCATCGTCGCGCCACGCCTTGGGACCCCCTAATTCACAAGGATTATAGCATAGAATTTCACTATTCTAGTGTTTGTTAACGGCCTTATAATGAAGATCTTAAGACTAAGCTTGACGTGACAGACACTTAGAATGATTCACACTTTGTTACAGTAACCGAAGTTTTTAGAAGAATTGGACTGGTATGCTGCATTTTCCGCAGTGACGTTAGAGCCATGTGACTGCAGCAACGGATTGTGTAAGTGGCAGATAACCTGTTTCACCCCCCGTCTCTGTTGAAGTCTCAAATGCACACCGATTTCTTCTTTTTTCAGTGAAATCCGGCACTGAATCTAGATTTTCGGTAAGTCACAATTATTCTAAGTGTGGGTCAAGTAAGGTAAAAATTGAATCCCTTATCAGATACATTGCCATAGTCTCCTACTCTATGCCACATGAGACGTGCAGAAACAAATGGAACATAAGCACTCATTGTATCCTTCTTGAGCGTGCATTTGCCAGATAGTCCGCTAGGTGTTACTCTGCTATAGTTGTCAGTCACATGGTAATATAACGTTATTCTCCCAGTTATAGATCGTTAACAGACACATGATGAACTGTATGCTTTTGAATGTCGAAAATCATATGTCAAACATGCTACGCGAAGTTGGTATAAAGGCTAGTGCAAAGTTTCCGCCCGTATGTTCACATATGTGTACATAAGTATTGTCATAACATACTTACCACAGCATTTCTTCCTATTCAGGATGCTGACACGGCTGACTGTGTAGGTACCTGCCAGGTCCACCGTCCACAAAGGCTGATATTGACCGTTGGTGTCGTTACAGTTATAGACTTCCCTACCGACAAGTGTACCTCTGACTGGACTTGGCTCTTCCTCTCCCCCACTTGTCACGTCTTGTTCTTCGCTTGACTCTTCTTGTTCTTCGCTTGACTCTTCTTGTTCCCCGCTTGACACTGCCTGTTCTCCGCTTGACTCTGCTTTTGTTCCGTTTGACTCTCCCTGTGATCCACTTGACTCTTCTAATAGACTCTCCACGGTGCTCATAATTTCCGCCATAAGCCATGTGGAAATAGAAGTTGCTGTACATGGAACACATTTCGCGATCAGCTGTGTGTCGTTGGCCACCTTGTTCTCCAAACTTTCGACTCTCGCAAACATCGGTTCCACCATTCCCAGCACCTCGGAGGTCTCGTTGAACATAGTGAGTGCAGCCTCCAACTTCATGTCGGAAACCGTGAGAGCAGACTCCAACGTCTCGTTGAAAGTAGCGAGAGCAGTCTCCAAGTTCATGTTGGAAGTGGTGAGTGCAATCTCCAAGTTTTCATTTGCAGAACTGAGGGCAGTCTCAAAGCTGTAGTTGGTAGCAGTGAGTGCCGACTCCAACTTTTCTTGTCCTTCTTCTAGAGTGCTCATAAAGACCATCATATCTTCTCTGGTGCCTTTCACAAAAGCCTCCAAGCTGTCGTTGGTAGCAGCGAGGGCTGTCGTCAAGTTGTTCAGTCCTTCTTCTAGAGTCCGAATCCTGGAATCCATGCTCGCAAATACCACCATCTCTTCCCCAATGCCTTTCGTAAAGGCCTGCAAGCTCTCATCGGTAGCAGTAAGTGTCGATTCCAGCTTGTCTTGTCTCTCCACTAGAGCCCGAATTTTGGAATCCATGTCCGACCGCACGGAAGTTTTTAACTTATCCAGTCGTTCTAGAAAGGCTTTTCTCTCCTTCGAGTTTTCTTCTCTGATCTTTTTCTGGTTAGTCTCAACGCTCAGAACTCGTGTGTTAAGGTCACCCTGCTTAGCTGTGATTAAATGACCTCAGGTAAGTTTAAATAAGACAGTAATTTCTTCAGACAAATGTCAGATTTTAACGTTAATACTAACTGAAAAAGAATACATTCTGAAGTAGAATTACAAAGGACAAATTCACAGATAAAGAGAAGGTGGCAAATTGACAGCGAGAACTGAATTGAATCATTGAAATACAGACGTACCCTTGAAATAAGTCATTGTTTCCATTAGACTCTTCAATTTGGCCTCGAGTTGGGAATACCTTTCATCACCCTGTAGATTTGCTAAAAAAGAATGTGACATTGAAAATGATTAGGGTAAAAATTTGGCTTTATCCACAAGTACATAATTCCAATTGCCGTCTCGTAGACGTTCGTCTACTTTGAAACAGTTCTTTCGTGAAAAGAAACGAACGTTCACGGCGGTCGGTTGCTAGGGTATTCTTTCCCGTTGCTATGCGAATTCGACAGAGTATCGGGTTACAAGAGGCCTACTATTTGCTAACCGTAAAATATTTCAAAATAAACAAGATGTTATGACAAGGAAAATGTATTCAAAATAAGATTAAATTCGTAATTTTAGATAGTTTGAATCTTCCCGTTTGAATTGAGATAGTTGTTTTGTTTCGATTTTGCTTCCAAAGACGATTATTTTCTGTTTCAAGGAAGGCCTTCAATTTGACCATACTCGTGATAAGATGGGCCGCAAGTGCAATGGCAAATTCTCGATTTTTATATTTTTCGTCATCTGAGAGGCAAATAAAACTTTCTGTTTTTGGGATTTTTTAATTTTTAATTTTAAGCAAAGTTACAGTCAAAAATGTGCGTAAAAATGGCATTTTTCGCACTTAATTACCAATGATTCAAAATCTAAGGCATTTTTTAAAAATCCCAAAAACAGAAATCTCGGGAAAACCGTTGCGGTCATTTTGAGCCGTAAATGAGTTATGTTGGACTCTTCTTGGTGGAGATCTTAAACGATGTTTACACGCATGTCATGCCGCACGGAGAGCGTGAGGGTGTAATTGATACCGGTGTAAACAACACTTATGATATTCAAGGTCACCAACAAAAACGCCAGTAGTTTCGTTACATATTACAGGTCCCAAACAAAGTGAAAGCATAGATGTACTGTCCAGAAAATTGTTTATATTGGTTAAAAACTATATTTTTCGCCTGCTTCAAGTTAGTTGGGGGGAAAATGCCAGAAAGCACGGTTTTACCTGCAATGACCGCAGATGACCTAAATAGAACACGGGTTCGGTTCGAATTACGTCAGATGGAACATCATGGAAGAAGGTTCGAATTCGGCTAGACATGGGAAGTTTTGAGCCCGTATTTGACCACCGTGGTTGTGCCCTAGTAAATAATTGTGTTATGTACACTGTAGAAGTGTTTATTAAAAACAAAAAACTAGTACTAACGTTGCTGGTGTGGTACGCCGAAGGGTGGTCACACCGGCTATATAGATTCATATACAGAAATGAATCAAAGCGATAAGTGTCGGTATAGTGGCATTCATTGACAAGTAGTTCTCTTTACGCCATGTTTTAATGCTATACCACAAGGCATGACGGGATGAATACATTACCATGTTGCAATTTTCTACGTTTTTTTTTACTACGCCACAGTTGCCATAAAATTTCGGTATGAAACAATATCTAACAACAGAGCCGAAGTTGTTACCGTCGGATTCAGGTTCCGCTGGTGCAGACGACACACCGTTCTGATCCCTCAGAAGGACGACAAGACACTTCAGCATCACCATGGTTACGACACACTTTCCCGCCATTTCTGTCAAGGGAGTTCACAACCGTCAAATCGAGACAGTGACGAATTCTCTAGTGCAATGTTGATTTGAAAATATCGTCCGTTTAAAAAACGTTTCGACCTTACTGTACCAAACTGATTATGAATAACGTGATATGCTTTTGATTGCAAAGAAGAATATCGGAAAAGGGTTACTAATGTTTGAGAATGCCAGGGTCAATTCCAAAGTAAAAGAAGAAGATGAGCATGAGAAAAGAATTTATTGTTCTGTGTGTCATAACCTCATTTTGGCAACTTGTTTTGACATTTTTTTTTCATTCGCACGTTAGAACCACTTGTTGGGATTCAATCTATGTAATTGAAACAACGTGATCAAATACATTTCACTGCACAATTTAGAAAAAAAATATGAATCTCAAAGGTGAAAATTGAATGATACTTTCAGCCACTGTCTATTCACAATCTATTTCCATCGTTTATTCACTGTTTATTTCTACCTTCTTTTTACAGTAAATTTCCACCGATGCCCTGTTAAAAAACATACAACGTGACGTACACATCTTTTTCCGAGAAAAATCCTTTCCTATAAAAACGTACGCTGAAACTATGGATATCCCACATCTATGAATATTATCATGAATTGGTCACGCCAAAAATGTTTGAATTCAAACCAACCTTGTTCTGCCTTGAGACGTCGACGCTTGTCGGTGTAAAAACAAGTCTCAGTAACCCCTTGGAAGACGCAGTGTGATTGTGTCCAGGTGTGTATATATATATATATATATTTCAGCAAAGTTTGTTATTCGTAACTATGAGCGTTTTAAATGCTTGGCTACTCTGAGGACTATAATGTGCAGCAAGGCCATTCTAAAAGAACAGGAACTATATTGTCTTCAATTTGAACTTAAATCACAGTAATTAGGAAGCAATCAGGGAACGTATTAGCGATGTACAAAAAGTCGTAATGAAGTTACCATGCGTTCCTTATTTTGTAATCTCTGTTGTTAACCTGATTTTAACAGAACCATTTAGCATGATGTCAGCCTGGTTAAATTCTCCCTCTTGTCACGCACCTTGAAGCTTGATAACCAACTTTAACATCTCTAAGTTAGGACAATAAGCACATTCACAGTTCCAAGTGCACATGTACATGTACATGCGCAGCGACAGAGATTGTGGGTAATATGTCAACGGTGAAGGCCACTGAGACATAAACTAATCGTCTGGGAATTGTTATGCAAATCGAGACAATGGTCGAGACGAGAACTGTTTACAAGTCGGGGTCCTTTACCTTTGACATATTACCCACAATTCCTGTCGCTCACGCGTACTAGGAATAGTCAACGAGATTATCGAGGATATCCTTATCCATGTTGATTTCTGCATATGTCCTGGCATGGACTAATGATTATACACCTTTCTCACGCGGTGGCCATGATAGATCTAAAACGAGTTCAATGTGGCAAACAAAAGGCTGTCCATCATAATTAGCAGTTCGACCAATGGTAGCATGCCAATTAGGAAATCGACCAATAAGTGAATGGCTGCAAATTCGTTAAAAATTTGCATTATTATGTTTTTATTTTGCATCTCTTAAGGGACTATGGGGTCAGTCTACACTACTCTAAATTGCTACATCTTTCGGTGCATAACACTTCTTGTAATGTTTATTATTCTATCTTATATCATGAAAATTTGTGTGGTTTGGGAGAAAACTAAATGGGACCTGATTTTAGAAATAAGTTTTGTCTGCTTGCCTCATTGACCTCTTCTTCGATCTATCATGGCCGCCGCGTGAGAAAGGTGTATTGTCAGAATGAGAACAGTCTGTTACCATGGTTTCTTCAGTAACAGAGAATTTCGAGCTCCTATTGGATGGAAATTCATAGTGATTCGAAATCCTGAGCTGCTATTGGTAAATGGGAATGACTCTCTCTAGTTAGAGGTGGATGACCCCAAGCTCTCGGTAGGAGACCCAATTAGACAGCGAGAGATGGTATCACACGGGATATTTAGACGTAATATGCTTTGAAAAGCACTGAACACAATCTATGCACCGCCACACAATAAGGCGAAGTATATGAGAAACCGGAAGATAATTGCTTGTTCAAGGGCTACACATTCCTACTAATTAGCTACTGAACTTCTGTTAACCTATTCTTTCAGAAAAGTCCCGACTGAATGTTTCATGTTGAAATGAAGTTAGCAAATAGAGATTGCGAAGGAAAATAATTACGGCTCTTGTTGGCGGATGTGCAGGTGTTGGCAGACCGGCGCACCAAAACGGTGTGTGTGTCACTGTGTGTTTCGGCAAAGTTTTGACAGATTTAGGCGAAGAGTTCGGTGGGCATCACTCACTCATGGCGAGTGAGTCGTGTAGGGTGCCTTTTCAAAGAACACAAGGCCGGGGCATGGTGGGAATCGAACCTTGAACCGTTTGGTTTTGAATCCAACGCTCTATAGCCATTGAGGGTCAACGACACTGCCGAGTAACCTAATTTACGAATTTCAATGCATCACTAATACGTTCCTTGATTACGTCTTAAGTACTGCAGATCAATTTAAAGTCGAAGACACAGTGTACACTTAAGGTCTCATTCATGTGCTAAGTTATGTACATTAGCATCATCATGGTAGCCAATCATTTTTAGCTAAATCCATGCAAATTGGTTATGATAAAATTAGCACAAATACAATGAGTACTTGCACACATTTGTCGTCCAGGTGGGCACCAATATACAATAGAATTCTTATACACCGACAAGCGTTTTTAGATAGAATAAGGTTTGGTATTCAAGATTTTATTCTGTACGTATAAATGGACCCTATTTGCACAATTAATACGAACGTACCAGAATTCACCTAAGCGGTAAATGACAGGAATTTGATACTTGTAACATGTGCGAGTTAGTTATAGATGAACAATATTATGCAAAGGTCATATAAGTATTTTCGTGGTTAGAATATCTAATATCTAGGTTGGCGAACTCTTGCTTGTTTTTTTGACGATTTTCGGAATGGCATATTTAGAGCAAAAACAAAGAAATCGGACGATATAAATTCGTGGAATTAGTGGAGAGTCAAGACTTGAATCATGAAATTCCAACCTTTCACCAGCTAGTAGACCTTCAAAGAACTACATTCCTGTTAAAGTCATAGAACCCACTTATTATTAAAACGTGGGACTTTTCCTCAGACACTGCCTCCAACAAAGAAGGCAAACCTACCAGTAAAGTACAGTAGAATCATAAGATAGCTGTATAGAATAGACCCTTGCAATTAGCCTACGGGCACGAATTTGCAAATACATAAAATAAAATAGAAATTAATGGAGAAATGCACCAAAAAGTAGTTACTCAAGCAACTGGATATGGTTTTGGAAACGGTCATACGTTTCAAATGGAATCCACCAGTTTTCATCAGTGACACTGAAGTGATCTGGAAGAAACAGCTCTTTTATACTCTAACTATGAATGAAGACAATTTTAGATGTCCAATAGGAAACGTTGTAAAACAATTCAGACTGAAGACAATTTGGATTCCAAAGAAAACAAAGGTAAGGCAAAATCAAGCTGAAGACAATTTTGATTTCAAAGGATAGCAAGGCTAAGACACAGTTAATGCAAATTAGTCAATTAGCTCCTGTTTTTTTAGTTGCAGGAGCTAAAAGTTGTATTCAAATGAGGAACTTATTTGCAAGTAGCAAGTTTTGCGCTTATGTGTTGATCCATTGCATTTCACATTAAAACTAATAATTGTTTGATGAACTTTTGCACTTCTCGTTTCTTCATTTTTAAGATTTGGCATTAGGAGGAATTTAATTTTATCCTCTAAGCAGAACGGTAATGTTGTCGTATAGAAAATAAACCTGAAAATACAGTTTATATCTTTTCAAATGAAAGTCTCTTTTAAAGTCATCATTATACAAGAAATATTAAGAGTACAACAAGAAAGACAGAAAAGATGCAAAGCTTGTACTTGATTCACCTGACAATTGTGTTATGGGATCACAACGCCACCTAGCAACTACTATCTGATAGACATGACGTCATCGAGGGTGACGTCATAAAGACTTGTCACAATGCGCGATGATTGACCTACATTGTATTTGAATAACGCCATCACTAGGGATGGGTACAGAACATTCAGGTACAGGTACGGTCCAGGTCAAGAGGATTAGTTCCAGGTCTGGACCTGAACATGGACCTAATCTTGTGGATGGCCGATACTGAAAAATAGCACATTTTTAGCCATTTTTAGCCTAAAATTGAGTTGATAACAGTTTTCAGAAGTTTTCAATTTTTTCGTGTTGCCATGGTAACCATTTGTTGACAGACATTTTTGACAAAAATCGCTAATTTCAGGTCTTTGGGGCGGGGGAACTCAGGATTTGCGTTCATAGAAAATATGACCCATCGATGTACATGTGGTAGTGCAGTATAGCAGCATAGGCACCCACTCGAGAGAGGTGATCAACAAGTTTGCATGCGACACCCAGTTACAATATAAGTACACTGTATATGGTATGGTTACCCTAGAACGAATTACGCACTCTACATCTGAAACCTTGACACGTAAATCTCGAAAGATGCGTATGCATGGCGATAAATAACATAATGCTTACAATACTACATTTTCTACTGCATGCCATAAACCAGATATAAGTCGCAGATCTTCTAAACGGTGCCTCCACCTAACACAGTTTTAACTTGTAACGCAGGAATCGACTTAACAGTTGAACAGGAACAGTAGATCTTCACTCCACACAGGTTTACCGCAGAAATTCACAAAGTTTTTACCAAAATCGTAGACCTATAACTCACAGGTGCACATTTTTAACCGGTGCCGTAGACCTCTACTTCGTACAATATCAACCGGTACCGTACAGCTCCACCTCATACAATATTAACCGGTACCGTAGACCCCCATCTTTCACAGTTCTAACCGGTACCATAGACCTCCACCATACACGGTTTTAAGCGATGCCGTAGACCTCCACCCAGCACAGTTCTAACCAGTACGGACACATAGCGACCGGACATCGGCGGGTTGCAGTGCACCACAATTGTCTGTCCATCTAGCGGAGTCTCCACGTAAGTCTCTCCACACTGGTCATTCTGGTCGGTTGTCTCACTCGGGCTTACACGCACAATGAAGTTCTCTTGTCCTGCATGCAAATAAAAGGCAAGCAAAATGCAAAGCAAAATTGTCATTTACTTTTATGAAGCAACGAGAAGACCATATAAACCGATCCTGAAGCCACTATGGCATCATTTCCGTGTCAAAATATCGTATCTAAAAACGTACCTTAAAATAGCGAAAATAGGTCTACGATGTACGTCTTTTCCGCTTACAACGATATCGCTGTACGTATACGACATCGTCTCGCTATACTCCATTGTACGCAGCAAATTCACTTTGCTAAGATATTGTTATAAGACGTACCTGAAATTATCATAATAACATGTAGGTATACGATATGGAAATAATGACGATTTTATACGGTATCGTTCTGGCATGTACATGCAGACGTCATTACCCTCGTTTCGTGATAAAATATACAAAAGAAAAAGAATATAATGTACATGCCAGAACCATACCGTATGAAAATTCATCGTCTGAATTGCGATATCGTATACGTAATACGATATCGTTTTAACCGGAAATACGTATATCGTAGATCATCAGTAAGGATCTTAGAAAGAATTGTCTAGAATTGGCAAATCCAGAACTGGTGCCCACAGTAACTACACTTACCTGTCCCTGCTTGCCGGTCGTATATGTGTCCACCTGGCGAGTACACTTTCTCCCCTGCTGAGCAGATCGTGTGTTTCAAATAGCAACCTGACCAGATGTTGTGTTGGAACGACACGCATGCCGTGTCTGCACAGCAAGCGTCTGCACAGAACTGGAGAGTGACGCCTTCGTAACTTGCTATGTCCACATCACCACAGTCACTTTGGGGAACGTGGGTAAACGTCGACAGTCCACATGTCTCTGAAACACAAGAATGTGGGATCTATGAATAGGCACCATCAGATAACCTACTATAAGATGTCAGATTTTAATCGTTGCGTCGGAAATGATTGTCACATTGCAAACCATTTCGATGACAAAATTTACATTTATCACTACCAACGATTAGAAGTCAATAACAACACACCTTAGGTAGCAATATAACTAGTAACTCACGACCAAACATTATACTGAGGTATGTTAGCGTCGTCGCTGCGGTCGAGCGATTTGTAAGAGTTCCTAATAAATTTCATTGATAAGTAATATGTATTTACGCTTTGTGTGTTTTGATATCTTTTGAGTGATAATTTTACGTTTTGCATGAGATTATCATTTTAAAATCAAGGGTAACACAAATCTAATTCAGAACAAGAGTTCGGAGACCTCATATCTCCATGAAATAGTTTGATTATGTAATTGAATGACTTCCAAATTTACATAATCTATGCTTGATAATGTACACCTGTAAATAAGTTACACCATCGTCTTCCTAACACCTACCTACAGACCAAATATCATCGTAATCCATCCAGAGTTTCTTGGGTTATGCTGACCACAAATATCCGGGAACGCATACTCTCTCTCTCACACACACACACACACACATACACACACACACATTGTTTTTATCTCCATTAAAAAATTGAGATATAGTTTTGGGTCCAATGGGATACCATGGCCACTTCATGTGTATTTGAGTTGGATTGTTTTTATCTCCATTAAGAAATTGAGATATAGTTTTGGGTGTGTCTGTGTGCCTGAGTGTGTGTGTGTGTGTGTGTGTGTGTGTGTGTGTGTGTGTGTACGTGTGTCTGTGGTCAGCCGCGACTTGGTACCTTCATAGATCACCGGATACACACACACACACACACACAGGCACACACACACACACACACACACACACACACACACACACACACACCCAAAACTATATCTTCATTTTTCATGCAGATAATTAATGTGGTACCGCAGTCCAATGGGATACCATGGCCACTTCATGTGTATTTGAGTTGGATTGTTTTTATCTCCATTAAAAAATTGAGATATAGTTTTGGGTGTGTCTGTGTGCCTGAGTGTGTGTGTGTGTGTGTGTGTGTGTGTGTGTGTACGTGTGTCTGTGGTCAGCCGCGACTTGGTACCTTCATAGATCACCGGATACACTGACCCACGGTCACACATAACGCGACCTTTGTGAAAAGGGTAGTACGTATTTTTCTGACATATGTACATATTTGCATGACATACTTACCACAGCAGTCAGCCTTATTCAGGATGCTGACACGGCTGACTGTGTAGGTACCTGCCAGGTCCACCGTCCACAAATGCTGATATTGACAGTTATAGGCTTTCGTACCGATAAGTGTACCTCCGACTGGGCTCGACCCGTCCTGTCCTCCATTTGACTCTAGTTGTTCTCCGCTTGAATTGTCATGTTCTTCACTTGATTCGCTTTGTGCTCCGCTTGACTCTCCCTGTGCTCCGCTTGACTCTCCCTGTGCACCGCTTGACTCTCCCTGTGCTCCACTTGACTCTCCCTGTGCTCCGCTTGACTCTCCCTGTGCTCCACTTGACTCTCCCTGTGCTCCGCTTGACTCTCCCTGTGCTCCGCTTGACTCTCCCTGTGCACCGCTTGACTCTCCCTGTGCTCCACTTGACTCTCCCTGTGCACCGTTTGACTCTCCCTGTGCTCCGCTCCACTCTTCTAATCGACTCTCCACGGTGCTCATGATTTCCGTCATAAGTCCTGTGGAAATAGAAGTTGCTGTACATGGAACACACTCCGCGATCGGTTGTACGGTAGTTTCCATCTCATCCAGTTGTTCTCGAAAGGCGTTATTCTCCGTCCTGTCTTCCTCTCGGATCTGCTTCTGCTTCATCTCAAGGGTCAGGACTCGTGTGTGAAGGTCACCAAACTGAGCTGTGAAAGAAATCGACATACAGTGAACTTGAGTGAAGGTATTTCGCATATATAAACAATATATGTATACATATGTCACAAGGGAGATTGGAATCCAGGGAAATTGATAATTTCCCAAGGAGAGATTTGAATTCCAATCTTTCCTAGGAGAGATTTGAATATTACCAGTACAATCTTTTTTCTACAAGGAGTGGCTTCAAATTTTGAAACAATGCAAGAAAGGATTGATCTGTTTTTTTCTAACAATAAATCATCATATCATATCATTTCTATTTACAAAAGCAAATTATTAGAAGCAAAAGTCGAAAGTCTGTTGGCCTAGGACATTTTCCTTCAATCGTTTGTAGCCACGTCGATTTAGAAACCTGGCATTTTGTGCACGTTTCAAATATATTTTGAACATTCAAACATAACTTAAAATTCTCAAATACAGAAAACATAACAGATTCAAGCTAAAGAAAAATTAACAAGTTAAAAAAAAACAACTGAATTCCAAGAATTGAAATTCCAGTTTACAAGACTTACCCTTGAATGAAGACATTGATGCCTGTATATTCGTCAGGCTACTCTGTTGATTTGCTAAAAATGTGACATTGAAACGGATTAGGGTCAAGCTTGAGTTTTATCCACAAGTACATGTACTAATTTCCTTCTCGTGAGCGTTCGTTTACATTCAAAACAGTCATTGTCATATCACTGACCGGACGATGACATAAACAATCTTTATTGACACGACAAAAGTACAGCGACTTTCGTAAGGTCTACATGTATAACAACTACTTACAGTACAACTAAACTCATATATATGGATATCTATGGTATGGATACATCAACATAAAGGGTCTAGCTTGTCATTTACACTATTGGTTCTACGGTATAAACAATCGTGGATATATTTGCCTACTTGTACACAATGTGGATTATCGCCTCCCAGAATGTACTTGAATTTATCGATCGAACAGAGAGTAGCAAAGTCTTTAGAGCAAGTGGAAAGTAATGTGAACAGCTCTGTGCGTTTATCATCATATCGAGAACAATCCATAACGAAGTGACGTTCGTCTTCGATCTCATTTGGGCAGAATGGACAAAACCTCTGGTCACGGGGAATTTTAGAATATCTTCCGGCTTCTATATTTAGTTTGTGACTACAGATTCTTATCTTTGTAATTGCTCTACGAAGTTCATATACAGGCGTACGTTCCTTAATTTTTAGGGGGGGGGGGCTAAGAGGAAGCAACAATGTACTATATCGTTATGTACATGATATTAATTTCTTTACACAAAAGGAAAAGATTAGAAGCAAAAGTCGAAAATTTTATTGGCTGAGGACTTTTTCCTTTAATCGCTTGTGGCTCGTTCTCATTGAAATGTCAAAAATGCTGTCGCCCGCCATTACGACTTGATATTGAGCAAATTATAGACAACATCACTGTTCTCTTAGTTTTTCCACAACCCCTGTAATGTTTTACAAAAAATGCACCACAACAGTCATATTGGGTCACGGCTTGGAAGATTATTATAGCCACGGGTAGGATTTCAACCCCTACAAAATGGCTGTCGTCTGAGAAGAAACGAAGAATTAAAATAGTAGCCACAAATGGAACCATTCTGTATCCAGAATGATTGTTCGGCAGATGAATCCAGCTACGCAGGCCCTCTGACAGATCACGTCAGATCGCTACCATCACTGATCCTGGATGGAGGCTGTGTGAGGTGGTTTATGCCTGTCGCCAAATTCAGTAACAAACGTTACCACCATGGAAACGATGGTTGCCACGTTTATACTATCCATTTGTTAGACTAGAAATGGCCGTTTTTGTGACGCTTTACAGTTTTTGTCATTGACTGCCATTTATATCCCACCTTGCTTACAAAATGTTGTACAAAAATGACTGTAACAATCGTCACCATTGTTTGATGGTTTCTACACTTTCTATCTGGCCTGGTGTAAAAATGCTTCCCACTTTTTAAATGTCCCTAAAGACATCAACTTATGCCTAAATGATGTAGCCAATAATGTTGATCATTTTGAAGAAAAAGGGTTAAGTTTACTGTACGTTGCAACAAACGTTACCGGTAACGTTTGTTACCTGCCCTGTAATACATTACCAGTGCATGGGACCGAAAATAATAAGTTGCCATATTTTCGTTATGGTTAAAAGAGGAATTTTCCTACACAATGAGGTAATTGTTTTGCTAAAAAATAAGCCAAACTATTTTTCGAGCAAAAAATGCCATTTTTTTACATTTCAATGAGAACGATTGTTTTAGCCGCGTCAATTTAGAAACCTGCCATTCTGTGCACGTCCCAAAAATATATTGAACGTTCAAACATACCCTAAAATTCTCAGATACAGAAAACGATGATGACAGATTTAACCATAAAGAAAAGTTGACAACAAAAACTAATTCAAAGAAACGAAATTCCAGTTTACCAGACTTACCCTTGAATGCCGTCATTGTTTCCTGTATATTCTTCAGACTGGACTCGAGTTGGAGAAACCTTTCATCACTCTGTAGATTTGCTAAAAAAATGTGACATTGAAAAGGATAAGGATAAGGCTAAAGCTTAAGTCTTATCCACAAGTACATTGTACTAATTTCCTTCTCGTAAGCAGCTTTCACATTCAAACAGTCATCTTCATATTACTGACCGGACGATGACATATACAGGCGTACGTCTCTTAACTTTTAGGGGAGGGGGGTAGGGGCTAAGAGGAAGCAATAATATGGAAACAACATCTTTTTCAAACCCAAGTCATTAAAAAACGAACCCTAACTATGCGCCAAATACAAAAAACGACAACCGATTCAAAAGTTACGATTGTTTAAGGCGAAGACCGTTAACAAGACGGAAATAAGCGTAGATGGTGACATATTAGGAAGACTATTTTTACTAAGGTATGCTTTGTCAACGGTGCTGTGGTCGCTCCCCGAAGGTTCACTTGCCAACAAGGCTTAGCTAAGGAACCTTCGGGTAGCGACCAAAGCACAACAAGACTGAACTTTAGGCTAGCCAAGAAGACAGTGGTTGCAAAGCGTCCAGTTTGAAATCTTAATGTAAAAAATGGTAACATAATGCAATAAAATGAAAAGGCAACTGACAGTAGAAGACAAAAGAATCAAGTCGATATATGTGTCGGTATAAAGGCCAGAATATTCGAATACGTCAGAATTGACAAACTTCTCCTTTAGGATCCACAACAAGGTGGCTTGGACATGAAAATCATTCCTACAATGTCGTTTAACCAGTTTTCTGTATGCCATAATTAGTTGCTATACCACAAGGCATGACAGGGCACATACGCCATTTTCTAGGTTTTTTTTTTTTTTTTAATTTACGCCACTGTTGCCTTACAAGTATGTCTGACAGAGTCGTGATATGGTCGATAAGGCGTCAGAAGGATGACGACTGAGACACAAAGATTTACCGACAGAGACGTGATTATTACCGTCTGATTCAGGTTCCGCTGGTGCAGACGACACACCGGTCTGGTCCCTCAGAAGGAAGACAAGACTCATCATCGCCATGGTTACGGCACACTTTCCCGCCATTGCTGTTAGTTTGAGTCAAATCGAGACCTTGAACAATTTCCTACTGCAAAGGGCATGTTGATTCGATTATATCGTCCGTTTATTTTCATAGTCATTCAAAATCCTGAGCAGCCATTGGTGACTATATATAGGAATGAGAAAGTTCTCTCTAATTAGAGGTGGATGACCACAAGCTCTAGGGGAGATGCAATTAGACAGTAATTAGAAGGAAAATAATTACGGCTCTTGTGGCGGATGTGCAGGTGTTGGCAGACCGGCGCACCAAAACGGTGTGTGTGTGTTTCGGCAAAGTTTTGACAGATTTAGGCGAAGAGTTCGGTGGGCATCACTCACTCATGGCGTGATGGCCTTTTCAAAAAACGCAAGGCCGGGGCATGGTGGAAATCGAACCTTGGACCTACTGGCTCTGAATCCAACGCTCTATAGCCATTGAGGGTCAACGACACCCCTGAGTAACCTAATTTACGAATTTCAATACATCACTTATACGTTCCTTGATTACGTCTTAATTACTGCAGTTCAGTTTCAAGTCGACGATACAATTTCTACTTAAGGTCCCATTCATTTGCTAATGACCTTAGTGTTCATTAGCATCGTCATGGTAACCAATTATTTGTTGTGAAAATCCATGCGAATTAGTTGTAACAAAATTAGACTAGATTCAATGAGCACTTATAGGACACGCATTTGTCGCCAAGGTGGGCATCGATATATACACAGACAAGCGTTTCGAGATAACATAAGGTTCGTTATTCAAGATTTTACTTTTTACGTCATATAACGTTTGGTGGACCCTATTTGCATGATTAAAACGGACGTGCCTGAACTGATCGAAGCGAAAAAAAGATAGGATAGAAATGTGATACTCGTAACATGTGCAAGTGAGTTAGAGGTCTACATTATTATGCAAAGGTTATGCAAGTTTTTCCATGATTAGCATATCTATCTAGGTATGACATCGGCGAACTCATGCTTAACCTGTTACGATCTTATTTCGTAACGACAAATTTAGAACGAAAACAAAGAAATGAGACGGACAGAAATGTGTCCTTTTTTCTCCTTGTACCAAGGTGGTGTTCACCTTGAAATCTGTAGGTGTAAGTTCGATGATCTTCGATTGCCGGCCCATTACCAAACTTTGAAATACTTTACAAATCGTACAAACTACTCTCTCTCTGATAAGCAGTCAGCATTTGGCGCAAGGGTAGTCAGCATTTGGGGCAAGAGTAGTCAGCATTTGGGGCAAGAGTAGGGGACTAACACACAGACCACTGCCAGCGAACTAGACTAATCTCCAGGCAAATCTACCGGTGGCATAAGGAGTTGAACTGGCCAAGGAGTGTCCTAAAGCCCCGTTTACAATTCATACGGGCGCCGGCCGAATTCGTAGATCGGTCAGAGCTCGCCTAAAATCAACATCGCCCGAGCATCGGCTTTACTTTTTATCAAATAATCTGCACCGTCACAAATTGGACGGGGCTCGGTGTTTCCCTCCGGAAAGTTCAAGTCATTGTCTTTCCTGCTTTTTTGGTGCACAACTGACATCACATGGATGTTTAAATCCCAACGTACGAGCTGTTAAAGCCCGCGTAATCGCCAAAACGCCGGTTATACTCCGGCCGAAAATGCCCAGTTGGAGCTCGCTAACAAGTCGGCCGAGCTGAATTCTTGATTTGTAAACGGGGCTTAAGGACATCGGTGACTCAAAACACTCCTTGGCCATGCAGCTCAACTCCTTATGTCACCGGTAGATCTGCCTGGAGATTAGACTACCCCCATAAAGCTAATAAGGGCACAACCCGCCGTACGTACAAATACGTGCTGTCTACGTGCCAACACGTGGGCAATCTTTTGAGATCCGTAAGTGGTAAGTACCGCCTCCGTACGAACACGTATAGGGAACCCGACGGAATTAGTAGCACGCAGATACACCGTAAAACTTTACGTGCAGGCAAAACTTGGTATGCCGTGCGTTGACGTACTCCCTTCCTGCTCTTGACAGTCGTTCCTCACGATTTCAGAAATACTTGGCGGACGTTGCATCCCATGCAAAAAACGTACGGACAAATTGCACGTACGGCAGGGTTATACCCTTAGCTTAAAGTAGTGATTGCACAAAGCTGTGGTTACAGAGCTAGAGGTACGTGCCACCAGATGGACCATTTGGTGCGGGAAGGACTTTAACTTATCTTTAACTTTATCCAAACCTGTTTAGCACTTTGTATATTGAACAAATTGACTTTAATGTAGGTATTGCAATACGAATTGTGTCACTCTCTTGATTTGACTCATGCTCCCCTCTCTGATAGAAATGGCGGGAAATTGTGCCGTAACCATGGTGATGATGACGAGTCTCGTCGTCCTTCTGAGTGTTCAGACCGGTGTGTCGTCTGCACCAGCGGAACCTGAATCAGACGGTAACCATCACGGTTCTGTCAGATATCGTTTTATATAAACATTTCAAAGAAATTTTTGCGTTGTCAAAAAACATAAGAAATGGTGATGTATTTTTCTCGTCATGTATTGCATCAACATTGACCTTGGATTTATTTTCATTCATATAAAACTAGTCATGGTGTAAAGCTGTAAAAAAAATTAGTCCCGACATCAGTATGGTTTAGATTGCACTACAATAGCTAGCATAGCCGGATATAGGTCGCGCACAAGGCCTATAAGCTAAGAGGCCGCTAAAGCCTTTACTTTATTTATTTAACCAGGAGTAATACAGCTCAGGTCAAACCTAGACCTATTTTTCAGGCAATCCTGGGCAGAAACAATTACACAATAACATTAAATAACAACACTAAATAACAACATAGCTGTAAAGGTCACAACCAACAAAATGACCAAGTTTGGGAGCTTTAGCGCAAGCCCTTCATGAGATGTGTGACAGAAAAGTTGCTGAAGGCCTCAAAATTCTCCCCCTCGTCATAATTATACGGCTAGTGCAGAACGTGGTCCTTCTGACCTTTTGCATAAATTATGATAATGAGGTGGAATTAGCAACGCCTTAACATGTAAAGTATTCCTTTTAACTTAACGAATCAGTGTGTGCACAATGATCACCGATAAGAATTGAAAATGAGATTTTATGAACAAACATTTGGGGGTCCGTTTGGACCCACTCGGTCATTTTAGTCGCAAAAAAGTCAGGTGCTTGAGAGTTACAGGAACACCAATGTTGACATTCAGATAGATTCTAAACCCTACACTTATCCGTTTCTATGTCGAATTTGCAGCAAGTCTGAATGATATAAAGCTTCAGGAACTTGACTCCAACTTGAAGAAAATACGAGACTCAATGACTACTTTTAAAGGTACGTCAAATTAACTTTCATTACCTTAAGGTATCTCGGTTGGCTAAATTGGCATTTTGGCCTTCCACTGTTTTCTTATTAATGAATTCAGAAAGAATGGAGCCGTAACCAATGTTGATAGATGGGCATGAAAGCATTCTAAATCTGATTTTTGGGGGGCCAAATTGATGACGTCATCATTTTTATTGCCTCTGATATTATTTTTTTCTATGACAACATACAGCACTTTGGTACATACCACTGTAATGAAACTTCGTTTTTCGTTGCATAATGATCAAAGCTACAAACTCACGGTTGAGCAAAATGATATCTACTAATGATCAGTAGTAATTAGAAAATGTTTGTTTTCATCTAATTAAAAAAAGTTAATTCTTAATAACTACAGATCGTTAGTAGATATCAGTTTGCGCAACCCTGAGTTAGTAGTTTTGATCATTATGCAACGAAAAACGAAGTTTCATTACAGTGGTAAGTACCAAAGTGCTGTATTTTGCCACAGAAAAAAATAATAACAGAGGCAATAAAAATGGTGACGTCATCAATTTGGCCCCAAAAAATCAGATTTAGAATTCTTAAATGCCCATCTATCAACATTGGTTACGGCTCCATTCGTTCTTAATTCATTAATAAGAAAACAGTGGAAGGTCAAAATGCCAATTTAGCCAACCGAGATACCTTATCGTTCATTACCTTAATTTGTCACCTATCATTTATCTGTGAATGTTAATCAATCATCCATCCATCTTTCAAGATCAATCCATCCTTTAATCTTTGAATATATCTATCCATCCATCCTTCCTTTTATCCATAGATCCATTCATCTTGCAATTCATCCTCCAACCCTTCTATCAATCCTCCATCTATCCATCTATCCATCCATCCATCCTTTCGTCCATCCATCCATCCATCCATCCATCCATCCATCCATCCATCCATCCATCCATCTGTTCCTTAACTTTTTTTCCTAATCTTTTTTTTTTACAAATCCCAGGTAACTTGCTTGACCTTAGCAAACGAATCCTAAACATTGAGATCAACCAGAAGAAAAGACAAGAGGAAGAGGCGAAAGAGAAAAACGCCGTTCTTGAACGGTTGGATAATATAGAAGCATACTTGCAAAGTACCAAGGAGGACATGGATGCCAAAATTCGAAATGTTAAGGAAGGACAAGATAAGCTGGAGTCTGCACTCGCTGCTACCAATGAGAGCTTGGAGGATTTTACGAAAGACACCAATGAAAATCTGTTGCTCTTTGCGAGCATGGACCCTAGGATTCGGAATCTTGAGGAAGGACAGGACAAGCTGGAGTCGACACTCAATGCTACCAACGACAGCTGCGACTCTGAAACTTTTATCAAAAGCACCAGGGAAGGTATGATGATCTTAACGAGTCTGGAATCTAAGGTTCAGACTCTAGAAGAAGGGTTGGAGGCGGCCTTGGCTACTTACGGCAACGACAGCTCGAATGCCCCGATCGCAAGATGTGTTCCATGCACAGCAACTTCCGTTTCCGTAGAGCTTATGGAGGAAATCATGAACACGGCGGAGAGTCGATTGGGAGGGTCAAGCGGAGAAGAAAAGTCAAGGATAGAACAAGAAGAGTCAAGCGGAGAACAAGAAGAGTTGAGCGGGGAACAAGAAGAGTCAAGCGGAGAACGGGAAGAGTCAAGCGGAGAACAAGAAGAGTTGAGCGGAGAACAGGAAGAGTTAAGCGGAGAACAAGAAGAGTCGAGCGGAGAACAAGAAGAGTCGACCGGAGAACTAGAAGAGTCAAGCGGAGAACAAGAAGAGTCAAGCGGAGAACAAGAAGAGTCAAGCGGGGAACAAGAAGAGTCAAGCGGAGAACAAGAAGAGTCAAGCGGAGAACAAGAAGAGTCAAGCGGAGAACAAGAAGAGTCAAGCGGAGAACAAGAAGAGTCAAGCGGAGAACGGGAAGAGTCAAGCGGAGAACGGGAAGAGTCGAGCGGAGAACAAGAAGCCTTTTTGTTCACCGAGTCGAGTGGAGAACAAGAAGAGTCAAGTGGAGAACAAGAAGAGTCAAGTGGAGAACAAGAGGATTCAAGCAGAGACATAGGCACACTTATCAGTGCCAGAGCTTATTGTAACCACACCGACGGTCAAAATCAGACAGGGCGGACGTTGGACCTGGAAGGTACCTACACAGTCAGTCGGGTCAGCATCCTTCACAGGACTGATTGCTGTGGTAAGTATGTAATAGCCATAATCCGTACGCACATGTGTCAACAAGTGTATTTAAAAAAAATGCCATTGCGATTGTGACCTTTGAGTTTTTGTGGATGGAGGTGGATGTGTCGGAATGCTTATGTCTTTTTATGAAAAATATAAAAAAGAGGATCAATACTGTTTAACGTCCGCGCACACATCAATTTCTATCCTGCTAAAGAAGGGTTTTTGACCATAATCATATCTGTTAATCGCAAAAAGCAGCTGCTGTACATTGGGCATATACATACATTCAATGAATTGGAAAAAAATCGAAAAACAGATACTTTAATATAAAATCACATCCTTCAGTCAAACAAGAAATGTGAATAAACAAAACTGAAAAAAAGTATTTTTTTTGGTATGTTCAGTCCTTCAATTTCAAAATGAAATCAACTTTTGTTATTTTACACTATTGGATCAAATTAGGGGGTCCAACAAGAACAAGATGATTTTAGTACAGAGAAAACTTTAATGACTTACTACAGCTCCTAAGAAGTGGCGCGGGGACCACCGTTGCGGAGAGAACTACCCTGCTGAAGACGGCAACCCTGCTGAATGCAACCCGAGAGATACCATCCCATGCTGTTCCCCTTTCGGCTGGTGTGGCGACAGTTATGACCACTGTGACTGTCTGCATTGTATCGACTACAGAAACACAGGTACAATATCAAAATACTTATGACATTGCTTTGTACCGTCGAAAAGTCTATGTTTTCGGTCGCTATATGCCGAAAATAGTTTCATCAGGTTAACGTTGGTAGAATATAGGATATGAGAGAATTCTTTTTACACATACAACAGGTGCTGACATTGCTTACGTTTCGATATCTCTCAAACACTTTCGTCAGAGGTTCTAAATGGAGCTTCAGCTCACCGCTATATGTAGCCGATATAGGTGGCCATTTTGCGGTGAGAAAACATTCCCAAACGTGGTAAAAAGTAAATCCCAGTGATGTGTTAGATTACTTAGATTAGATCGAATAGCCTAGTTTCCCCCTCTCCCCGGACGAATGGAACAGTCCGGTCTGGAATGTGGAGGTTGAGGAATACACACGTGGGACTGAGATGTGTGTGTGAGTGTCTTTACTATATCCCTAAGTGAAAGGGACCAAGAGTCAACTTAACATGATGAACCGGGACGAGAGGGATACAAGCTCAGCAACGTTTGGGATTGTTTTCTCACCGCAAAAGCTATAAGAACCATGTAGCAATTTGATGCGTACCTACACGACGATCTCGTATGGAGATCATAATTCAACGATTGGTGACTGTTAGATATAGGCCACTGGATTGTAGTCGTGTATATCACCTAGTTTTTTAGCGACGCCTCAGGCGCGGAGCCGTTGGTATAGTAAACTGCTATCGAGTCGCAAATATTCAAAAATTCCCCCTATGCATTCCTTTGGAAATTAATTTTTGGCAATGCCCTATAAGAGGTGTCTTTCACATAGCAGGGAATGACTGCACTTCTTGCATATCTCAGGCGGTAGATTCTAAACACTGTTACAGCTTTTTTTTTTGTCACAAGAAATAATGATAGCAATGTTATGTTCATTCACCACACAGTGACCTACAACCTGACGTTTAAAACGAGTAATGAAGGGTGGTCTGGGACTGATGATGAATTGACTGTAAAAATCTACTCTGACGTTTGCCAGGATATCTGTACGGCAACAAAAATATTCCAACTAATTCGTGGGTAGGTAAGATGTTTAAGGGTTCATGTCTCGCCCGTTCCTCGGTAAATTAAATGTCATAATGCCTGGTCCTCTGCTATAACCAGCAAATAAAACAAACGAGTCAGCAAAGCGAAGGAAGTGGTTTTATGAGGTCATCGTAGCAAAGGACCAGGCGTTATGAGATTATATACATCGAGGAGTAGAGCGTCATTAACGTTATAATAACATTATAATAACGATAAATCGACACTGTCAGTTGTATATACATATGCCTCTGTAACATTAGATATGCAGTTCAATTATCATTTTTGTAGAAATACTATGGAAATGTACTTTTGTGCTTCAGGTACAGAAGTAAGTTGTAGCTTTCATTTTGAAACCAAAATTTCTAAGGATAAAACCTCGAAACATTACAGTCATGCAGGTATGTCGAATCTTTTCAAATGTACTTTTACTTATTCCTCCCTGACATGGGGATGAGTATCTCTTCTTCTAATACATATTGCCAAATATATATTTCAATGCCCTGTGCATCTGTCCTTCTAATTGGTCAATGCTCTGTTTGTCTCTTATTCTCATCGGATCCCGTTGTTTATGTCTATAAACGATCCGAACCAATCAGAAGGCGAGGTACAAAGGATGTTGACCAATCAGGAGGGATGGACCCTATTGTGCTAAATGTTAACGTTGCAGAGATAGGCATGTCTCTGCTAACATCACACCCGCCAAGAGATAGGCCTGTCTTTGCTAACATCACACCCGCCAAGAGATAGGCCTGTCTCTGCTAACATCACACCCGCCAAGAGATAGGCCTGTCTCTGCTAACATCACACCCGCCAAGAGATAGGCCTGTCTCTGCTAACATCACACCCGCCAAGAGATAGGCCTGTCTCTGCTAACATCACACCCGCCAAGGCAGCGTACTCTTCTAATCATGAGTCAATTGTTGCATTTTTTCCACATGATCAACATCAAAGGACTGAGTACACTCATAAATTCACTGCGCCAGATTTTGGACATCCAACACGGCTTCGACTTATAATTTCGGGGCATGACTGGCTCAAATTAGATTGGGTAAGTTGTGATAATATACATTCATGAAATAAGTGGTGAATCAAGACTTAAATCATAAAATTAATGGATAATTTCCTCATTTTGTAAGCACGACGGTAAAAGCCTTCTGATGAGAAGACTTTCAAAGATATGGAATCCGCCATTTTTCACCAGCTCTGAATAGGGTCATCACGTGACCTGGATGCCAAAAGTCACACAGAAGATGTGAAAGTACACAGTTCATTTATATGTATTTACGTGGAATCAAATTCAGATATATAGATATAGCCAACCGAGAGAACTTACCATTAGATAATTGATGGCAAGTTTGAACTATTTTAAAGATAATATATTCACTTACAGTACAGTAGCTCTAAATTGTTTAAAGACTTAAAAATGGAGGTTTGAACATATATGTCGGAAAAATGTTGGAAGTAACTGCAGAAATACGTCTTTCATTAGAACATAGTAACACTCTATTGACTCTATAACAAACATTCTGCTTTCTAGATTGAGGTCTCCAGTGCTGATACTGGGAGCACCTACCGTTTTCCCTGCCCTCCCAATGGTGGTTGCCAACTATCAACTGATACCTCAGAGGGTCACAAACGGATCGACCTGTCTGTCGACGGTTAGTACTTGTGTGTATCTTTAGTTGATGGTTTTGTAACCAATCGACGCGCTGTCGAATCATTTTCTGGCAAGAGAGAACCCGGGTGTCCACGCTTGTTGACTACAAGTTAACTTGAAAATCCATCTATGTTCAAACTTGGGAGAAGTCATTCTTGAACTAGTTTAATTGTAATATCAAGGTGATTTTTAACCTCCTTGGTAATATTCAGGAATGAACAATCCACTGCTGCCCTGACGTCACGTTATGCAGATAGAACACGTGTCTCAGTGAGCAGTGGATCATAAGTTGCAGGAAGTCTATGGCACCCACCGTCTAATGTTGAATTTTTCATGGTCTCTCAAAATACACAAATAGGACATGCAAATGGAGAGCTAGTGGTTAACACGATGCCCTTTTGAGGGTTTCTAGAAATGCATTCAGTAATTTATGATACAATCCAAAGGAACTAACAGGACAGCTTAAACAAGATAACTTAGTTTGTCAACACAATAACTCAAGAAGGCCTGGCTGGATTGTCTTTACAGAAACCGGCGATACTAGGATAGCAATCGACGACACCTATTTTGCTTTGGAGTCTATGGCATCGTTTCCGTGTCAAAACATCGTATCTAAAGACGCAAAAGCGAAAATACGTCTACGATATACTTATTTTCCGGTCAAAACGATATCGTTTTACGTATACGATATCGCAATTCAGACGATTAATTTCCATACGGTATCGTTATGGCATGTACATGCAGACGTCATAGCGCACCTTCCGTGGTACGATATTTAGAAATAGAAGGTACATGCCAGAGCAATACCGTATAGAAAAATATCTCGTCAGAATTTCGTTATACATAATTGCAATAATTTAAGGTACGTCTTATTTTATAAACGATATCTTAGCAAAGTGAATTTTGCTGAGTACAATGGAGTATGGTGATATTTTCATTTCGAGACGATATCGTATACGTAAAACGATATTGATTATGGCATCATTTCTGTGTCAAAATTTCGTCGTTTCGCTAGGACGAAAGAGGCATTATAAACGATTACAATTTTAGAACAAATTAAGTTCAATTTTTTTTCTGTTTTTCTGTCTCGACAGATCCCTTAAAGAGGCGAAAAAGGGTAACGATAGAACACAATCACCACACGGTAGCACATAAAGTTATGCGTTATTACCCCACGCCTGTCATCAACTATATCTTCCCATCCCAGACTAGCTTACTATACCCCACTTCAAAATTAAGCCAGCGTGTATCGAATACTGTCTATGGCAATATATTTGTTTTAAAAACACGGGAGCTGTATACGTGACGTTAACGTTTCATCTAAATTCATGTCACATTGGACGAAAAAATACGTGACGTCCGACGTATTACAGAGACGTCACACTAACTTGCGACATACGTGACGTCTTTTATCAATAACTTAGCCAATTCTAGAAATGTGACGTATGTCATACGTGATGTGATTAAAAAGTGGGACGTGGACAAGTAACGTCCTGCTCAATCTGTATTCATGGTCGTTAACTAAGTTATTGATACAATGAAGTCACGTATGCCGCGCTTTCGCGTGTCGTGTTCGTAATAGGTACGACGTCGCGTATTTTGCGTCCCATGTGACGTGAATTTAGGAAAAAACGTCACACATATACCTCCCGTATTTTTAAAACAAATATATTGCCATATACTGTCTTTTTAAACCAGGAGATTGCCAGGTTGGAAATGGAATGTCCTACCGAGGAACAGTCACCATGACCAGAACAGGCAGGACATGTCAGCGCTGGGACAGTCAGACACCTCAAGGACACCCCTGGACACCTGCTGATCACCCATCATTCGGACTGGAGCAGAACTACTGCCGGAATCCGGACAGTGACTCCGGAGTTTGGTGCTATACCACGGATCCCGCCACGAGATGGGAGTATTGTGACGTACCGTCATGTGGTAAGGTCTGGTTATGTAACCTTTAGGTGTATGTTATGATCTCTCATTTATCTTTACTACATCTGCTCCTCGACATTTCAATCTTTTAAAGGTAACATGAATAAAAGAAACTAAATGTAAATGCATCTACGATTATTCAAATATAGCGTGGAAAACACGTCGTACAACGATATCGTTTTAACCGGAAAATACGAATATCGTAGACCGATTTTCGCTATTTTAAGGTACGTTTTTAGATACGATATTTTGACGCGGAAATTATGCCATACGGAGTCCGCTTTTTTGTGTCACAAGACACATAGTCAACCTAAAGAAGACCATGTTTGTCATACAGTTACTGTAGACGAATTTACGCTAATTCAAGGTACCGTTTACAAAATTGACACGAAGTCTATGTCAATCAGCTCGGAAAAAAGTCAGTATCGGTCTATTCTCTTTGCAAATCTATGTTTCATTGAATTTTGATCCCATTAATTTTTGAATGCAGACCAGAAGCAAGAGAAGTTCATGGTGCGAGTTGGCTCGAGCGAGATACCCGATCAGAATGACCAGTGCGGAGAGACTTACGTGGACACTCCGCTAGATGGACAGACCATTGTGGTGTACTGCAACCCGCCGATATCCGGTCGCTATGTGTCCGTGCAGCAGCTAGTGGAGCGGTCAGATAATGTCACACTTTGTGAGATGAAGGTCTACGGTACCGGTTAGAACTGTGTGAGGTGGAGTTCTACGTATACATGTATGTTACTGTTTATAGCTGTGTGAAGTAGAGGACTTCGGTGTCGGTTAAAACTGTGTGAGGTGTAGGTCTACGGTAGCGGTTAACCCTATCCAGACTGGGCTTTTTTTGGCATTCCCTTGACTTGGGGGGGGGGGTCTCATTCGACCCCTCCCTCCTTCGTATTTTCAAAACGGCTTACATACCGTACGATCACCAAATTTGCAGGGGGTGATATGCTTGTCATGTTTTATAATTCCTGATAATTTTATATCATTGTGACGTAATATGACGTAATTATGACGTCATTAATAGATTTTTTCGTAAAAGGGGAAATTCCCATAATACCAAAATCTTTCACACAAAAAGTTACCGATAAAGGTTTCTTATCAATATTTAAGTGTTATAGGACTGTTGTCAAAAGCCGACGCAACAACGTCAAAACGTCATAAAAGTTTAGCTATCCGCAATCTTGGATTATCAACCTTAAATGCCTTAAGATAAATTTGTTTAACATATCAGGCTAAAACCCCAGGGAAATGGATTGAAAACGTTCACATGAATGTTTTCTGTAAGAAAATACCAAGTAGTGATGAAATCCGGGTGAAAATAAGCTGGTTATACTTTTCATCATGATATTGTCGGCCATCTTGGATGAACCAATTACGTCATCCTCTTAGCATAATCTTTAAATATTTAATTAAAAATGTTTAGCTAAGATGTGTTAGATATATAAGATTTATGAAAAGAAGTTTAATTTAGCAAGAAAATCTTAAAATCACATTGTTTAAACCAAAATTAGTGATTTTTGTTAATTTTGCCTTTCAGAAACCCGTTGTCACCAAGTTTGGTTGTTCTAGCACAAGCCATTTATGACCTATACGACGTCAAAGTTGTCTCGGACATGTACACTTTTAGCGTTTCACATTAAAACTAATGCTTTTCTGTTTCTCGTTTCTTCATTTTGTATTTTTTCTGTATTAGGAAGAATTCAATATTATGATCTACAAAGGAAAGTAATGTTGACGTATAAAAATATTAACCTGAAAATACATTTATCTTTTAAAATAATATTTTATGTATTTATTTACCATGTAACCCTTTTCAAAAAGTAATCGTTAAACAAGCAAAAATAAGAGTACAACAAGAAAGGGACAAAGGTGCAAAAGATCAAAGCTTGTACTCTACTTGATCATCTGACAATTGTGTTGATGGGGTCACAACGCCGCCTGGCGACTACTGTCTGATACACAGGCTGCTGTCCAGGTCATAGAGGTCGTGTCCAGGTCATACGTCATAGAGACAGACTATTCACGCTGCGCGACGATTGGCCTATTTAAATTACTGTTCAAGCATTTAAATTCGCGGGGATTTAATTTCGTGTTAACGGGAAAATAGAGTTTTCCCGGTGGTTTTAAGTTCGCGGGAGTGCCGTAGACTGTAATCAAAAACGATAATGGAAAAATGTTGGCGGTGATTTTATGTTCGCGGTGAAGTGGTCACCGCGAAACCGCGAAAATAAAACCACTGCCAACATTTCTGCATTTACAGTGTTACAAACCACTGCCCACATGGACTTAACCCTCAAACCACCGTAGCTATTTTGTGACGTAGATTACCGTATAGGGTCAAAACTGACCCCAAAACGTTTTGTACAAATACAGTTTTTTGTGTGACTCTTTTTGTGATTTTCATATATGTATTAGTTTAACTAACCTACGTGGAACAGTCTGACATGATTAGATCAGAATACGTCTACCTCATTATCATAATTTATGCAAAAGATCATGAAAACCACATTTTGCACCATTTTATTCACACCGGGAAGAAGGATTCTGATGGCTGTACCAACTTCAATGCCGTATGGCACCTGAATGGATTATGCTAGGGCCACCAAACTTGGTAACTTTTTAGAAAATGTTCATATCAAACATTTTCAGTGAACAACGTATGCTAATTAATGTTCATGTTGCCATGGCAACGGAATTCTGACAGACATATTTATTACGAAATTTTCTAATTTTGTATTTAACATTTAAGTTTTCAGGTTTTCTTGGCAAATAACAGTTGTTTATCACATCTTATGGAATTCAACGTAAAATTCATGACTCAATATCGATTTATGCTAATTTGATGACGTCATCAGTCAAAATCCAAGATGGCGGCCGATATTACATAGATGACGTCATAATGTCGTCATATAACAAGATAACGGCACAAAATTTGCTACAATAATTTTGGCTTATATGTACATCCTTCTCTAAAAATTTCGTGATCCTACGATAAGTAGTTTAGGTGTGGGTCGCAAAAGTTTGTTCAAAAAAATGCTGGGGTCAGTTTTGACCCCACTGGACCATGCATAAACTTTCTATTTCTGTAATCTTTATCCAGGGTGGTCCAAGCTCAGTGCTCATGCACTGCTTTTCAGTGGAGCCCTGCGTGTTACATAAAAAGAAATTAAACATATTCATCACAAACATAGGCAAACATAAATAGACAGCAATAAATGAAATGATTAAATAACAATGGTAATGAAACTGATGTAAACAATAATACTAATCATAACAATAGATCCTGCTAGTGATGATGATATCAATACAAATGATGAATGAAAATAATGGTACGAAACTAAAGAAAACAATAATTATGATAATAACAAAATAAATACTATCAAGTTATCATTTTCATTGGGTGGTCAGAGGTCAGGCTAGCCAAGCCCTGCATTTGGTTTTAAAGGTAGATTTTGACGTGCAGGTCTTTACAGATGGTGGAAGACTGTTCCATGCAGTAATACCTCTATAAGAGAACTTGTGCTTTCCACATTCTAGCCGTACAAGTGGCAGTTTCAGGGATAGATTCTGACTGTGCCGGGTGGGATAGCTGTGGGAGTCAGAAGTCCTTTGAAAGCTATTGATGTAATCAGGAAGTTCATTGTTAACTGCCTTGTACATTGATTGTAGCAGGTGCAAGTTTCTCCTGGATGTTAAGGTTTTCCAGCCCAAGGCAGATAGCTCATCAACACCAACATGATGGGTGTATTTCAAACCAAGAATAAGCCTAGCTGCCCGGTTCTGGAGTTTTTGTAGTCTATCGGACAGACATTTACCACAATTACCCCAAATCACATCGCAATAGTCCATTTTAGGCAAAACCATGGAGTTGAATAACATAACAAGAGTGCGCTGTGGTAGACAAGGAATTAGGCGCCGTAAGACTCCCAGTCTTGACGAGACTGCATTACATAACTTGTCAATATGGACTTCCCATGTTAAGCAAGGATCAAGCCAAACGCCCAGATACTTAAAGCTAGTGACAACTTCCAAACTGGTGCCAGAAAGAGTGGTTGACAGTTGCTCTGTACTTGACTGCAGCCTACGCGCTGTGCCGAAGAGCATTGCTTTACATTTAGTAACATTGAGTGTCAATTTATTTGTGTGTAACCATGTTTCGATATTACGAAGGTCGGCATTCAGACAAGTATTCACATCCCTTACTGTTTTAGATGCATAGAAAAGTGCAGTGTCATCAGCATACAACACAACCAGTCCATGTGATATATAATCAGGCAAATCATTAATGTACAGTATAAACAAGAGTGGCCCGAGAACCGAGCCTTGGGGGACACCAACAGTGACTTCAAGAAAGTCACTCTGGACTCCATTTACGACAGTAGTCTGATATCGGCTTGTCAGATAAGAACAAAACCATGTCAGTTCCTTATCTTGTACCCCATACATTCTTAGCTTGAGTAGGAGGATCTTATGGCATACCGTATCAAACGCTTTCTTGAGATCAAGAAAGATTGCTCCGGTAACAAGACCCTTGTCCATATTTTCAATGATGGAGTCAGTAACATGAACCAGGGTTGTAGTGGTTGAGTGTGCTGGCCTAAAACCAGACTGAAAACTGTTGAGTATTTTATGGTCCTTACAGTAAGTGTATACTTGTGTATGTATGGCTTTCTCAAAAATTTTCATAAAGGTTGGTAGGACTGAAATTGGTCTGTAGTTGCTACAGCTGGTTTTGTCCCCGTCTTTGAACAGAGGTGTAACCTTAGCTCTCTTCCAGTCCTTTGGAACTTCACCTGTAGTTAGGGATAAGTTGTAGATGTGAGTGAGAGGTCCTGCTATGATTGGGGCAGCATGTCGGATGAGCCTACTGCTCACTCCATCCAGACCAGTGCTTTTTTCCCAAAGGAATGCTCATGAGCTGCTTGTATGTGAACTCAGTGGAGATGTTTGTGAATTTAAAAGAAAACTGTGCGGGTCCTAAGACTGCTCTGTACGCTTCAGTGAACGCTGCAGCAAGTTTAGAGCCAATTGAAGTAAAGTAAGTATTAAATTTGTTTGCAGTACTTTTTTGTTGTTGTTTGGGGACATTAACAGGTTGTTTGGCTTGACTCGGTAAGAGTGTTTTTAATGTGGCCCAGAGACTTTTACTGTCTTTCCCTTTAGTTTCTATTTCGTTACAGTAGTACTGTTTTTTCAAATACCGTGCCATGTTGTTACACTTATTTCGTAATCTCTTAGCTGTTTCCCACATAGATGTTAGTTTTGTCTTTTTAGCTTTATCGAAGTAGAAGTCCCTTTCATGGGCCATGGCTAGGTATTCTTGTGTTATCCATGGTGGCTCATGGCCTCGGATACGTACAGATACCCACGGGGCATGATCGTCGCAAACATTGGTGAGCATAGTCTGAAAGCAACTCAACGCATCATCAACATTTGAACAGTTTTCAACTTCTAGGATAACTTAATCAACAATGAGCCAATCTCCGTAAAATCGTAAAAGAAGCTATAGGACAAGGAAATGTGTTTTCGACCAGAAATGACATAATGGCACACATTGATGTACGCCTGGGGTCGGTTTTGACCCCATACGGTGGTTTGAGGGTTAAAAGACGATGGGACTTCCTTAAATTTTGTTTCTTTTTCTTATCGGATCTGTTCTAGATTAAACCTCCTCGTTTTACCTGAACAATTCATGGTCTTCAAATATGGCGACAGAACCATAAAGAGTCAGTAGAATGTTTGTTTAGACTTCAGGTATATCATTATGCAAATAACCGAATGATTTAATAGAAGCAAAAATAGTACTAATTTCAACACCCACGCAATGTTTTCATTTTATCCATGCAGTACAGAGATAACGCTTTTTAAGATAAATGAAATAACACTTTTTATTTATGAAATAAATCAAAACGTTTAGCACATAGAGAGTATGGACTTCTCGGGTACAGTACATTCATGTACCGGTTTGGGACCTCTACCTGTATGATTTTCGCGGTACAGTACCGGTACCGGGTACGTGTACACATCCTTATCGGACAGAACGTGGTAGGACAAACCCTAGGGCACATGCGCGCCATGAGAGAAAGGGAAGAGAACCCACAAGGGGACAATGAGTCAGCGTATGGTAATCAAAGTCAATTAACGAAAGATATCAGTTAGACCATGTTGATTTGATTATATTGATAACATCCTCTGGGATCCCCCAAAAGTAGAAGCCTGGCATATATATCCAGCAGTATTATAGCTCCCGTGTGTCTTCTGTCCTCTCGTATTTGTGAAGATCTAGAAGACAGAGACTCGGTAGCTATGATACGGCTGGATATACCAGCTTAAATAACTGGTGCGTGCTTGCGTGTGTGCCTGCGTCCATGCGTGTGTGCATGAGTGCGTGCGTGTGTACGTGTGTGCGTGCGTGCGTGCGAATAAAACTAGGTCGCAAACTGTACTTCGCGGCCATCTACCTACTCTGGTGTGCTAAGCCTAAGTCTGACCTGGCCGAATCCAATTTCCTGTGGAGTCACGACTATTCTCTTTACGTCTTGTTTAGCTTAGTGCCTTTCGTGTCATACTTCAATTTGCTCCCGAAAACTACTCGGCCAGTCCCCAGTATGGAAACTTTACATAGGCCTAAGGAATTTTGAGCTTCAAGCCACTGCAGGTGGGAGATATCGAAGTTGTAATTTCCTGACTGTCTTTTAAGCGAATGTCCTAAAACGTGCAGACTCCGAACGGGATATTCAACTACCAGTAGAATTATGGCATATTTTACTGACTGAGATGTCGTCAGCGATTCAGGGTGTGTCTACAGTATCCCCGATCAAAATCTCTTCCGGTAGCATCGCAGTGATCTTCACACTGTCATATGTAATTAGGTTATTTAAGCCAACGAAAGACGAACAACAAAGCGAAACATGTAGGTACAAATATAGAGGTCAACGACCTGTAGAGCCTATGGCCAACTTGCAAAACCTCAGAGAAGTTTGTACTGCATTAGGTGTACCGTAACACGGCAGTTTTGTACAGTAGGCATTGTAAGTAGTGCAAGACCAGACTGGTTATGGTTTGACATATACTCTCAAGGGAATGGAGAACTACTCTTTTCGATACGTGTGGTTGTGGTGGGTTCTTTGTCGTGCTCGAGGTGTGGCTCTCCTCAAACGTTATACGGGACGTCTGGCTTTACGCCTGCCCGATAGGACGTTCCTAATTAAGGATAGGCGCTCATTTTCAAATAAATGACTAACTATATAGGAAATAGGAAGGTACTACGAAAACAACTCTAACCACAATCACGTTGCCATACTTATTCTTACATGAAAACAAAAACCTAACATTTTTGTCTTAACCCACCGTAGCAGTTAGACAAAAATACGATGCTCAAGAGGTGAATCAATTACACACTTGTTGTGGAAATTATGTGGTTGCGTTTTTGCAAAGTTTTGCAAAGTTTTCTTCATCACTTATTGTTCACGTCATCTTCTGTGTTCTTTTCCTTTTATACAGTTTGTTGTTTTTGCAAGTGAAAATGAAGAAAAGCGAAAATAATGAGAAATAGACACAAAACACTAATGGCATTAAAAAACAGTCATGTCAGAACATTTCGATCTCGGTCATCTTGCACTACATCATTATGCAAACAACCAATCACGACAAAGGTCAATGGGTCACCAGACAAACCAACGTGTACTGTCTACTCTTACATAAACAACATTGATACAGTCAAACCTGTACACGAGACCCCCTCCACATAAGGACCACCTGGCCAATGTTCACTTTTTGGTGGTCCCATAGTGATAATTTGTCTTATTGACACAAAGCGTTTATATTCTCTCTATAGTAACCGCAAAGACTTTTCTCGAAACTTTAAGACTTCTTGGTCAATCTTAACCTCGCACGGAAATTGTTATCTTTCCTCACCTTGACATTCTTTCCCAATTAGAAGAAAAAATGGAGTCCTGGTGAACTGGAAAGTAATAATTACTGTTGAAAAACCAATACACCTCCACTAATTATAAGTTTGTAATGTTATAGCATGGCCCCCATCGCTGCTAATCAAGGAAGACACGTTTGAGTGCGTTTCTTAAACAGAGTCCTTAACACCTTGGAGGTTCTAATCACGATTTTTCAATACATCAAGGGAAATTTGCTTAACTAGTTCCTAATTAGTGTAGGTCAGTTTCTGATTGGGGCAATAGTGGTTTTCCATTCATTTTGCAAACGACCTTGGTGTAGTTTACCGTCGCTATGGCAACCGTGGACGCATGTGTTGTTGTAATCAGTTGTCCTAATTCACACCTGTCCAGACAGGTAGATATTGGGGTACAAACACTTTACGTCCAAGTACGCATCGAACTACTGTCTAAGCCGTACACCAAAAGAGCGTCAGTAGACAACCTCGGGTTTGTCAAAACTTTTTTTCCATCTCACTTTTTATTTAGTCCGCACAAATAGAATATACTTAATTTTTTGTCAGTGACCATCTTTGTAGTGATTATACAAGTATGTAAGAATATTCTAGGAATGTCTTTGTGAAATCGTGCTTGTTGTTGTGATTGTTTCATAAAAAAATGAAATCAAACTAAATTTGACGGTTTGAATTAGATATCAAAATCTTTTGAGCGAAAAAAAATGAATCTGACAACGATAATCAACTCAGGAGCAATATATTTCGAATTCTTTAGAACTCATACATAAAGAATCTATGTGGCAGAAAAAAGACACCAAAAATGGGTATTAACTTCGAACAAAAAAGACTAAAAAAGAACCTGTCCTTTCCTTACGTTTTATCATTGGTTTCTCCTTTTCAATCCCAAACTCCCTCCATCCCCTTCTGGTGGATTTAGGATGGCGGGAAAAAGTGCCGTCACCATGGTGATGGCAGTGAGTCTTGTCGTCCTTCTGAGGGACCAAGCTGGGGTGTCGTCTGCGCCAGCTAAGACCCACCTTACACTGGAGACTTTAGACGGTAATTTTCTTTTGTTTGTGCAAATAGTATGCTTATGTCGTGGTCACATTCGTCGTTGTTCGAGGTACGATTTTGATATCGATGTTGCAGGATTTTTAAGCAGGCCGTGACAGAACCAACTAACATAAGAATCTATAGGTGGGTTCTCACGTACGTAACTATATGAATTTCATCTAAGTCCGTATGAGATCTCTACCAGGCTTCACATGTCGCTCGAAGAATAGAGGAGTTAGCTGGGTCTCATGCTCTTATAATTCTCGGCCAGATAATTCGTTTGACATGTTTGCTGTCTATATTTATCCTATATATTTCTCCTTTTTTTCGAAAGACCCGTGGAGCCTGGTAGAGGCAAAGACTTCCATACGGACCTCAAACGGAGTTGAATATATTTTCGCACGTGTGAACAAGCCTCAAGGCAGCTTTTCCGCCAACAAGTCGGATGAAACTTTCAGAACACATGCAAGACTATCGCAGAAATGGCCTCATTGTGTGGTCGTATACGGAGATCGTGTGCCGTTCGGGGGCCCATAGCATACACTCTTTGACATGTTAGCCTGAAAGCGACGACTAATTCTTGACAGGACATTTAGCACTGAAGTGGGAATTGATCTATGACTCGAAACTTTTGTGTCCATGAAATGTCCCTATGCATGTGTTAACAATATACTGTGGCCACGAGGGCACAAGATTTGCAGCATGACATGATGTGAACCCAAGTTCTCTGTGTTCTAGGCCGATCACCGAATCATCCCACTATGTTCGGCTGATGTGGATAATTATAGTGTGGTCCTTTGTCTGTTAGATTTTATTTTCTATGTATTTCATACGGTGTTTTTGCGTTTCCAGTTCCGAAAATGCTTCGTACGCTTTTTGGTATCATAACGTGCGCTCAACGCCCACTACTTCGCTAACTTTTGCAGGACGGCTTGGGAAGGCTGAGAAGCAGTTGAGTTCGTTCGAGAAGATCGCTTACGGGCCCGCACTGGATGAGGCGAAGGAGTCGGTGGCTGTCGTAGACGGTACGTTTTCGTGTGCAAACCTGTACTTCTAGCTACGTTTTTATGTCTTGATTAAAACGTACATTTCAGTTCCCGCGTGTAAAGTTGTCCTATGAGGATTTATGTTCTTATTTTGTGTGTAGACGTGTACTTCTACGTTTTTGTGTGTAGATTTACATGTACATTTTAGTTTTCGTGTGTAAGCAGGTCATTTCGGTTTTCGTGTGTGAACATATCCTATCCAGATTTGTGTGCTTTTTGTTCTGTGTAAACTTAATACTTTTGTACTAAAGCTATCAAATACTGAAGACCATGAAAATCCCTCCACAGGTTTTCGAGTAATGCTCTTGACCTACAGACAGACCCACACAATTGCAGAACCGAAAACATAACCTTCTTGTCGAAGGTGATAAAATAAACCCTCCAAAAATGTACTTCATTTTCACTATATTAATATTCCTTGCAGGCAAATTGAAACAAGTTGACACTCGCGTCACCGCCCTTGAGTCGATCGTCTTGGAGAATCAGGAAGCAGTCGAGGAGCAAAACGCCGCCTTTCAGGGGCGTCTTGGCAAGCTGGAGACGGACATGCAAGGAACCAAGGAGGAGATGAACTCCTTCAAGAACGTGGAGACCAAGATACAGAACCTGGACGATGGACAGAAATCCCTGCAGGCGGCCATCGCTGCTTACGACGAAAAAATGGAGGTATCTGTCCATCTAATTATTTGGTTACAAGTTGTTTCGCAACAATGTCAGTTCGCAATCGTCAGTTCGCAACAAGGGAAGTCTTTTCACAACAAAGTACGAGTCATCTCGCAACAAGGTACAAGTTGTTTCGCAACATTTGAATGTTATTAATCTTGATAGCCTTATAGTAGATCTACTAGAAATCGTATTCCTAACATAGTTATACTCCTACCTGTGCACGCCGCGTATGAAACTGTACGGGATGTCAGGTCCATGCGGCCCATGTTCTTCTACTGCCGGGGTTGTCTTTCGCAACCGGTTAGATTTTTACGCGGAAGGAGTATAGTTATGAATACGATTTCTAATACTATTAGGCGATCAAGATCAATAGCATTAAGATGTTGCGAAACGACTTGTACTTTGCTGCGAAAAGATTTGCTTTGTTGCGAACTGACATTGTTGCGAAACAACCTGTAACCATTTTTTTCTTATCTTTAAAAAAGAACCAAAAATATAAAGAGAAATAAATACTTAAAAAATGTGCAGGAGGTGAAAATTAACGAACGGAAACAATATCAACGGTATAAAACAACCCAATGACTACGCAAAAGAAAATCATTAGTGAAACAAAAATGCTTTTTAAAAAAACTGTCCACGCAAACCAGCATAATGTTGAGGATAAAATAGTGACAGAAGATAGTTTGTAAGTAACAGCAAAAGAACCACCTTGGCACAGTGCCCAATCCCAGCAGAAAGAGAGAGAAGATTAGGATAGAGTACAACAGAAACGACATCGCTGACAAGCCGAGCTGCTGTAGTCTGTAGTAAATAGTACAGTACAGAAACAGATTGAACAACAGTAGCAATGCCATTCCACAACTTGCAAAAACCTGCCCGAATGATTAGAACACTGTCGACGCATGTAAATGCTGTTGTAAATTTGATCATTCGTCAAACTGGTATGGAGCGCGCTTGCCTTCCCTACGCAGAAACTTTCGCGGTGGTTTAATGTTCGCGGTTTTCGCGGTGACCGCTTCACCGCGGACTTAAAACCACCGCGAACATTTCCCATGGCAGTAAGAGACTTCAGTGCATGGTGCACTTAAAACACCGCGAACAGTCCTTTTCCCGCTACCGCGAAATTAAATCCCTGTGAACTTAAATGCATTAACAGTATGCCCTTCCCAACAATCCCGCAGAAACATTGCGCAATTCGAGATGCAACAAAAGCGCCTTCAAGCGATCCGCAGACTGTCTGCATGCAGGACGAATTGGGAGGCACACAGGAATGCAGCCCGGCAGCCGGGAGGCTGAGACCGGGCACTTGGCTTGCGCTTGCGTGGCAAAGAAGATATTACAGGACAGGCTAACTAAAATTGAAACTAGAATGGACTATCTAGAATTAAAACAACTGAAATATATCATTCCTTGGACAAATGTTTTGAATACATGCGATGATTTAACTGATATAGAATGATGATAAAGAAGGAAACACCCACAGGTGCTGGAGCTGGTGGAACCCATGATGGAGCGGGTGCAGGGCCTGGAGAACAAGGTGGTCAGCGGGGCACAGCTGCACGAGAACCCGAAGAGTGTCGTTGGCGGCGACACGTCGTCTGATGCCGACTCTTCTTCCACCAGCTCCGGGGGGTTCGACATCGAGGCCTTCATGGCGCAGATACACGAGGCTCTGCAGGACATGGTGGAGACGGTGGTCGGGCAGACTATCGGGGAACTGCCGGCAGATCTGAGTGGTGAATCGGAAACATTGGATGGTGAGTACCTAGCTCTAACCTTCATGGCCTTATCATTTTACAGTGATGTTTAACTGGTTTATCGATTTATTAAGGACGCATCTTTTGACCTTTTTTTCCTTTGTCTAACTATCACCAACGTATCAAAGTAATATCGATATCTTTTTTACCTAGATATCTAACCTTCATCAAAGTGTCAATCACGTATTGATATCTTTTTACATTGATGTCTAATCTTCATCAAAGTATTAAAGATGTATCTTTTTTACCTGGATGTCTTCCCTTAATCAAAGTATCAAAGATGCATCTTTGTACTTCGATGTCTAACCTTCATCAAAATATCAATGACGTATCCCTTTTACTTGACACAGCTCTGATCTAGCTTTGAAAAATAATCACAGTAATGTGTGTATAATTTTCATTTAAGTGCGTGTTTTCGGAAACGCATTAGATGCGGGGTTGTGAATATAGTTCTGTGATTGAGTAAAGTAGTTGGGGTTAGGACAACCTCAAGCCAACCGTTCACACTTCAATCTTCAGAATAGACGTTGGAGCCGCATGTTCCCCGTTTAGCAACTTTATTCGAACCAACACACAACAAACATGTTTCGCCGTGTTATGGCCTCGAATGAGCATAGTACAGCATGTCCTCGCTTTTATAGGCCAAGTGCATACTGCACTGACCAGATGCAAGGTGCCCTAAGTGGCATAGTTCTGTGATTGAGTTGCCAAATATTCTTAAGTTTAAAAAAATCGCATCGTACGAAGATCGTACGAGGAAGGAGGTCCGGCGTCTAAATGTTGAACGTCACATTGAAGACATATTTTTTTTCTACACGCTTCTCAAACTACAGTAGGCTGCCTGGTGAGAGATGGAGCTTTTTACCGCGGAAACATGAACGTGACCTCCACCGGGAGAACGTGTCAGCGCTGGGACAGTCAGGAACCTCACGAACACATCTACACACAGTACCAGCTACCGAATGCCGGACTGGACGAGAACTACTGCCGGAATCCGGACGAGGCGGCCACGCTTTGGTGCTTCACCACGGACCCCGTCATGAGATGGGATTGGTGTACCCCACCGCTCTGCGGTAAGCCAAGGTTTCAATATACCGATACTGGCTGTCAATCAAAATTAGCAGCTCAACCAATGGTAGCGAAGCAATTAGCTTTTCAACCAATCACAAAATAGCTGCATGTAACTCAATTGTAGTTGCATCTTTATGTGTTCATTTTTGTATTTCTCTACGTTTAGAGATGTGACTGGTGTATCCCATGGCCCAGAGTCCTGTGGTTTCAATATACCGATTCCGACTGTCAATCAAAATTGGCAGCTCAACCAATGGTAGCAAAGCAATTAGCGTTTTAATAAGTAATGAGTCACTGCATGTATTTTAATTATAGCTGCATCTTTTTGTCTTCATTTCTTAATTTCTCTACATTTTAAGATGGGACTGGTGTATCCTACCGTCTTGTGGTAAGGTTTTTTAATACACCGATCCTGTATTGAAAATAGAAAGTAGCAGTTCAACCAATTACAGCAAAGCATTTCTCGATTTTTTTTTGCCGAATTCTACTATCCCCGTACTCCCACAGGACGGCCTGGTGAAGTGAGTGGATAAACAAAAGAAGTAAGAAACAGATATATGAAGATGTAGCTGGTGCCTTATGTTTTTTTTTTCTTATTACAGATCCGTGTCCGGATAACCAAACGCAGTGCGGTGATGGTGAGTGCGTCCCCGACTCTAAGGTCTGCAACGTCTACTTGGACTGCGTCGACTGGTACGACGAACTGTACTGCGAGAACCAGGAAACCGGTGACGAGTACACCACCGCCATTCCTGACGCCGTCACGGAGGGCTGCCTGTACACCTGCGACGGGGACAAGTGTCTGCCCTCGGCGCGGTGGTGCAACGGCAAGCCCGACTGCGAGGACGGCGCGGATGAGGCCAAATGCGATTATAACGGGTGCTCGGAGGAGCAGTTCACCTGCGCCAACGGTGGGTGCATCCACGGCGGCTGGCGCTGCGACGGTGTCGCCGACTGCTCGGACTCCTCGGACGAGGTGGACTGCCCCGTGGAGACTGGAGACGAATTCGCCTGTGCATCAGACGAGTTTGCTTGTGACGAAGAAGAAGACGAAGGCTTACAGTGCATCCACGAGTCTTGGGTCTGCGACGGTTACCACGATTGTGAAGACAATGCCGACGAAGAGGACTGTCAGTGTTCCACCACCGAGTTTTTGTGCGCCAACGGAGAGAAGTGCATCCCCGGCACCTGGCATTGCGACAGCGACGCGGACTGTGCCGACGGTTCGGACGAGGTGGACTGTCCCAAGCGCGAATCGGACCGCTTCACCTGCGCCAGCAACGGCGAGAACTTCCCCATCGGCTTCCAGTGCGACAACATGAACGACTGCGAGGACGGTTCGGACGAGGTCGGCTGCAACATCACCATGTCGTGTGTAAATCGCTTCCGCTGCGACAGCGGGTACTGCATCCCCGAGATCTGGCATTGCGACAACAAAGTCGACTGCGCAGACGAATCGGACGAAAAGGACTGCGAGGGCGACGAGAGCCCGTACTATTCGGCGTATTGTTTCTCGTTCGAGTTCAAGTGCGTCGGCTCCGGGCTGTGCATCGACGGCCACCAGCGCTGCGACGACAGGGAAGACTGTGACGACGGCTCGGACGAGGAGGGCTGCGGGATATGCAACGAGCCCGACACCTTCACTTGCGGGAACGGGCAGTGCGTGTACGAGAGTCAGATGTGCGACGACGTGCAGCACTGTACTAACGGCATGGATGAGATCGGGTGCGGGTCCTCGCTGTCGTACGTGTCGTCCTGTGAGGCACCGTCCTTCCAGTGTACCAGTAGCTCCAGGTGCATCCCAGGGAGTTGGGTGTGCGATGGATTCAAGGACTGCGGAGAGGACGTGGAAGACGAAGCGAACTGCCGTGAGTACAAACCCTAATGATTTACTGAGTGCGTTTTATTCTTATGTTCCATACTCGATATTATGTTTTGGCGACATTACTAGCAGCTAATCAACTGCCTTTATATTTGTCTGTATGTTGTTTATTGCATGGTATTCTCGTGTTTTTCTTTTGAAATAAATTCGTGCCTTTTTATGCTGTAGAAAAGAGAGGGGGCATCAGAATACAACAACAAGTAGTACAAAACGCATTACCTTCTTATGGCTTTGTGGCTTTTAATGAAAAATACTGTAAATGCAGAAACCTTCGCGGTGGTTTAATGTTCGCGGTTTACGCGGTGGCCATTTTACCGCGAACTTAAAACCACCGCGAACATATTTCCATGGCAGTGAGAGACAACAGAGCATGGTGCTACCGCAAATTTAAAACCACCGCAAAAAGTCCCCTTTCCCGCTACCGCGAAATTAAGGTTTCAGGGTTGGCTAAATTGACATTTTCACTTTCCACTGTTTTCTTATTAATGAATTGAAAGAATGAAAGAAATTAAAGAATGAAACTGCAACGAAAATTGATAGATCAGTATGAACGAATTCTAAATCTGATTTTTGGAGGCCATATGGATGACGTCATCAGGTTTTATTGCCCCTGATATTATTTTTTTCTATGAGAAAATGCAGCACTTTGGTACATACCACTATAATGAAACTTCGTTTTTCGTTGCATAATGATGAAGGCTACATACTCACCTTAGCGCCAAACGATATCTGCTTATGATCTGTAGTTATCAGAAAATAATACTTTTCATCTTTTAAATTAAAAAAAAAACATTTTCTAATAACTACATATCATAACCAGACATCGTTTGGCACTAACGTGAGTTTGTAGCCTTCATCATTATGCACATGAAAAACGTAGTTTCATTGCAGTGCCAGTGGTATGTACCAATTGAAAGTGCTGTATTTTCTCAAAGAAAAAAATAATATTAGGGGCAATAAAACATGATGACGTCATCCACATGGCCCCAAAAAATCAGATTTAGAATTCTTTCATGCCGATCTATCAATATTCGTTACAGTTTCATTCTTTCTTAATTCATTAATAAGAAAACAGTGGAAAGTGAAAATGTCAATTTAGCCAACCCTGAAACCTTAAATCCCTGCGACCTTATGCATTTACAGTATGGCGTACACATGCACATACACGGCGTTCCGGAATTTCACTGAAGTGCATACAACTATACATTACTTGGTACTGCGACATACTCGCCGCTCCTCAGAAAAAAATGTTGTTGTTTACTTTCTTTGATTTTGTTTCTTTGTCTGTTTATGTTTAGACCACATGGTATGTGACTACTGGAGGTTTAAGTGTGAGAGTACTGGAGGGTGCGCTATGCCGAGCATGCGCTGTGACGGCCAGAAGGACTGTCCTAACGGAGAGGATGAGCAAGACTGCGGTGAGTCCAGGATAAATCTTAAGCTAAGGGCACAACCCGCCGTACGTGTTATTTGTCCGTACGTTTTTTGGGAGGCTACGTCCGCCACGTATTTCTGAAAACGTTCAGGCTGTACAGGACAGGCGCGTCGCCCGTACTGGCACGTACGGTGGGTGAATCCGCAGCCCTATGGCACACAAAGTTTTGCCTGCACGTTAAGTTCTGCGGCGTGTCTGCGTGCTCCAAAATCCGTCGGAGTTCGTACGGAAGCGGTACTTACCACTTACGGATCCCTAATACCCCCCTCACATTAAGCGAAAATCGATCGGACGACGATTCAGCGAGCTCTAAATTACGAGGAGGCATGACCCTGATGCCGACGAAGAAACTCTGCCATTCGTTCGTCGGCATCAGGGTCATGCCTCCTCGTAATTTACAGCTCGCAGAATCGTCGTGCAATCAATTTTCGCCTAATGTGAGGGGGTATAAAGATTGCCCACGTTTGGCACACAGACAGCACGTATTTGCACGTACAGTGGGTTTTGCCCTTAGCTTTTCGGTCTCTTTTCTGTATTAGGCCATGGCGTTCCGTTCGTAAGACTTTTATGGCCTTAAGACAAAATAAGCTTGCAATAAAGAGCAAGGCGTCTTCAAGAAAAGGCAATGTTTCCAACCTGCACCAGTAGTTCAAAAGAAACGAAAACTACTTTTTCACAGGAAATATACAATTAAAATCTACGTGGGATTTGAATACATTTTGATGACCACATAACAACATCCTTATTTTATCATTGTTTTGTTTTTATTTACAGATAATTATCCAGGTTAAAACTCTTACCAAGACTCAAGACAGATGCTATACTATACTCTATTTCATCATCTGAAATTTAGAATACAACAATGGTTTCTACCTAATTCCGCCATTTGATGAATCCCCGGGCGTTAGACATTCAAAGATGTAACGGACTATCTAGAGATATTTGTTTGCCCTATGGCCTATTTTCCTTTGTCTAGTAATTGATAAAGACACAATGGATTCTGTACTTTGTTTTCTTAATATTGACAAAGGCACAAGCTATACAGCTGGCTTGAAAAAATGTGATAGCCATTATTATGTGTGAAGTGGAAGTGTAACTTTTCTGTAGTTGGCTACTGTCACATTTGTCGTGCGATCCCTTTTTTGTGTCGTGTTCTTTTAGTGTGGCTAAAGCATAGATACAAGAGAGATGAAGTTTGTACGACATATTCAGGACAGTCCTACGACACAGTTCGCTGTCGTAATCCTAACGTACGGCATTATTCAGGACCGTCCTACGACTCCACTCGATGTCGTAATTCTAGCGTACGACGATTGTTTCGAGCCCTAATAACACATCAGTGGAGTTTTGTGGGGTTTGTTACGAAAGATGTAAATTTTGTACGACATATTCACGACTGTTTCATGGCTCATTTTTCTGTCGTAAGCCGATCGCACGACAAATATGTCCGGGCCCCAACTGATTTTGACTTTGGTGGTTTTGTTGTTTTGATCTTGTAATAATCGGAATTTTGTCTACTTGAAGTGTGAGAAAATGTTTTATTCTTATGTGTTCTTCAATATATTTTCAATTAGCTTTGTCTCGTTATGAATAAATACAACATGTAATCCAGAAACTTTGTAGACCGATGGATATATGTGTGCATTCAATGCATGTTTTGGTCCTGTCGTTTGAATATAATTCAGCCATTTATATAAGTGAGCTTTAAGTTTCATTTAAGTGGCATATTACCGTTGATTTGTTTGTTTGTTTGCTTGTTTGTTTGTTTGAATAAGTACAAGAACAGCTCAAGGACATTGTCAGACTTTTCATCTTTTCAACATTCCCAGATAAATAGTTGCCTTGGTTTTATGTTTAATAAATGATCCTGATTTGATTTTTTGGCCATGGTGTCATTTTTCTAAATACCATTTGCATGTGTATATGTTGAAATATAGGAATGAAATTGAGCATTGGAAACTGTGGGAGTGGACCTGTTGGGTGCTAAGTACAATATACCTTGAAGCATATAGAATGAAAGTTTGCAAAAGTACAATCAGCTAGTATGAAATTCTCACTCTTTCGTAATGACAGAAATATAGGACTATTTAGGCGTAGTTATTTAAAAATAGCTCAGTTTAAGCTACCCTTAATTACAGTTTGATTACAAAAGCAAATGACTATTTAGGCGTAGTTATTTAAAAATAGCTCAGTTTAAGCTACCCTTAATTACAGTTTGATTACAAAAGCAAATGAAACACGTTTTATATGGGACTAAAATTGATCAGTATTGCGCCCTGGACAACCAACACTTGCTTACACTTTACACCTTACAAGTTAAGAGCCTTTGACGGACTCTGACGGGCCATGCTAGGTACGTTTAGCTTTCATTTACGTATAACCAGTTCTAACCTCGCTCACAGGCATATCTCTGTGTGACCGGGACAAGCGTAACTGTGTAGCACCACAACACGCACACATGTTATTAGCCTTTGCTGGCACCTGATGGTCCAGGCTAACTTGTATTTACGCATGGACAGTTATAACCCCGCTCGCAGGCATACCTAGGCCTCCTACCGGAAAAGTAATGTTTTCTGAACACCATAAATATTGCACACGACTTTTCAGGCTATCTCGAAGTTGCATATCATGCCAGTTATAACCTCACTCTAAGACACTCAATGGCACTCTCCTAGCACTATAAACAACGTAGATATATATATATATTGTGGGCCTTAGCTGGCGTCTGAAAGTCTAGGCTACCTTGATCTTGCCACACCACCCTTGCTGTACGGACCATAAACAGTGACCGCGTGTTTTGTCAACAAGTCGGTGTGTTGCCTTAACCAACGGAGTGTGTGACCAATGATCGCTCGGCATTCCTTAATCAAATTAACTCTGTCCCAAATTACATCACAAACGCACGTACTGTCTATAGAACAGAAGTGTACGAGTGAAAATGTACTAGTTCTTCAGTGAAGTTCAAGACCAAATCTTACGTAGTAAATACACAACATGTATCCTGTGTTTATCCTTTTTCACTTAGGAGGTAAAATTTACAAACCAACGCTGTAAACACGATGGGGAAAAATTCAAATGAACATTTGTTATGGGGCACTTAGCATAGAAGGTACGTCGTGTGTAAACCATTAAAAATTCACGCACGCTTTCCAGTCAAACAGTGGGTACAGTCGCGGTCAGTTGACCGTCTAAACTGCACCTTTTTATAGCACACTTGAAGCGCGGGTGACCCGCAATAGAGGTAACGTTACACTACATTACCCCCCCGCTACCGTGGAATCGCTTATTGTGGCACTTAGGTAAACATTCAATGATTCATTTTTCCTCTCGTAGGTGTGTAGTTAGGACACGTATATACTGTATGTACTTTTTCTTCTAGAACGTATAATTCCAGTTTTAAACTCCTGTATTTATAAGGCGAATTACATAAAGTTAAAACGCCTCAACAATAAGTTATACGGTATCGGCACACCAACACAAAATAAGCATTGTGGATTACCAAGCGGTGTAATGTTACCGAAATCAAAGTTTGCGATTACGGTAACTCCGGTATCATGTTTCCCAAACCAAAATCTTCTTTGTTTAGGGTAAGATCGCCTTGCACGAGCCCCCTTTTGTTACCAAAAACCTGGTTACCGACCTTAAGAAACTTGCACAGCAAACACAGCTACTTAAGGTAGAGTGAGGAATGTAACAGGTGGACGAACAGGTAGGGTAGGGGCGTCGCTTAAGGCCTGTTCGACTGTCAAACAAAAATTCTAGCTTGTCTTGCCGCCATCTTTAAAAAACATTGGTTCATTGAGAGTCTGTCGTAGTATGATATTGTAGACGGCCAGCATTGTGACAACGTTGGAAACAACAAGCGATTCAAAAATGAAGGATACATAATTTAACGTCAACAAACGTCGGTACGTAGACTACAGTCGCAAGAATGACACTACATTCATGGACAACACCGTAACAAGAGGATCTTAACAACTTCTAAGGTGAGATCGCTTCAAATGAACTTTTATCAGAGTGTTATACATTGCCCTAAGCAGACTTGCCCACAATGTTTGTTGTGTTCTTTAATTCACTTTCTAAGTTGATAAACGAGTTGTCCTAGTACAGAGACCATAGAGCGTCGTTACACAAGCAAACGTAATTATACTGGGCATGGGAGGGGGGCTTTGTAAGAAGTTAATTATACACGAAAGACTTAGAAAAGAGCGGCTAGACTGAAAAGAATAAGGGCTACAACAACTCCAAAAACAAAACAACAGGAACTCAACATGGGATCGTAGATTGACATACGATTCAGGGGTTTTTCATTTGGGTTGTAAAGGTACGGGCCAATATACACAAATTTGTCTTCACTAACCATTGTAAAGGTCATGCACAAGTATGTGTATGGGAGGGTTATCTGACTTTGTGTGGCTACGTACATATCAACTGTAACCATGTTCATGGAATCAAATGCTGCCCCTGAACGTCTTGGAACTGAAGCTAGCGAGTCACTTGTAAGTAGTGCGATTAGTGTAAGGAAAATGGGATCCAAACTGGGAATGTAGATTAACATTGAGAAGACACCAGGAATTAGAAAGTTAAGGTAAGGCCTAACTCCGGTCCTCATGTTATAGATTGTAATATTTGTTATGGAAATAATACGAAAAACCTATTGTGTTGTTGTTAACCTTGTGGTGCCTAGTGTCACATAGGTCACCAATTTTCCTAACTGTGCTAGTACCAGTCTGACAGTATATTTTAAGGTAAACGGCTGCTAAACCTTCCCCCCTTTAAAACGTGTTTGAGGCACTGCCTAAAACAAGGGGCCACCATTTTACGTCCTTTCCGAAAGACGGGTGCAGCCCCAACCATGATGCCAAACAGGGATCTCCCAGTTAACAACTAGTGATAACTAGGAGCTCTACTGTGAGGCCACTACCAGTTGAGCTACAAGGACATCCGTGGTGCGAGAAAGAAAAGTACTAACTTGTTGTCAAACGTGTAGGTAGTTAAAAATGTAAAAGACCTTTTTGTATGTGGTCTGTGTGTGTTTGTGTATGTGTGAGTGTGTGTTTGTGTGTGTGTGTGTGTGTGTGTGTGTTTGTGTGTGTGTGTGTGTGTGTGTGTGTGTTTGTGTGTGTGTGCTTGTGTGTCTAGATCTGTTTGGGAAAACACAGTCAAATGTAGCACAGTTTTCTACTACTACTTAACAACAGCAGGTTTTACCCTAACCCTGCAACGAAACAAATTTGTCACCTATCATGTTCACTTGATAGATCGATCCTATTTTGTAGAAACATCACTCAGTATGTGCCCTCTAGTACTAAGTTCCTGAGATGTTTTGAACGATAACATAGCTGACACTTATAACTACATACAGGTTTGTGTATAGGGTGCGTGTGATGGTAACGGGTAGAAGTAGCGATGTCAAGTGTTTACAAAAAGTCAAAAGTCTGTTAACGTTTCAAAGTCTAAATTGTCAAAGGGATAGGTCATAGCCAGACAATTGTAACTGTACGTGTGGTACCTACAACCTACAAGCTACGTGCATTCTAACAGGTAATTTTACAGTACTTTTAATTATGGCCCATAAGTGTTAGACATTTAGGTAATACGATACACAATCTTACAGTCACTCAAGCTACTGGATACGATGTAGACAGAAATGTTATATACTTTGGTTGAACTACATGTCCTTCAGTCACTGTTGATGCTATCTGAAACGTCTGACCTTTCCCAAAATTTAGTCAGTTGCTTTTCGTTCAAAGTGATTTGTTGCCATTGATTATACATTGATCGTAGTTTGATTGGAAACAGAGTTCAAAGCAAATACTTTGGTATGCATATTTGTTATGTTAACATTTCCTAACATTAGTCTCACATGTTTTGGTTTTGCCCCTTATATTTTTCTCTATTTCATTTCTAATAGCATATATCTCATTATTCAACTCGACGCAGTTGGATTTGGGGGCAGTTTATCTTATATTAGACCGCCATTTGGAAGGATGTTCCTGCTAGCGCTGTACATAGCTCAACTGATATCAGCCTCACAGTCGTGCTCCTAATTCCGAAAAAGTTGGTAACTGGGCATGGGAGACCTCGATTCAAACCCTAGGAAAATTCTCGGCAGGGTATCTCGTTTGGGGCTACACCCACCTTTCGGAAGGGACATAAAATAGGGGTCTCGTCACTCTCGTGTTCGAGGAGGTGCTTTGAGCATGTTAAAGTGAAAGGGCTATTACCCCCTCCCTGTAAAAAAATATACCCTGCTACTGAAACAGTAAGGAAACTTGCTGACCTATGCACCACAAGGGACCAACAATTTGTATACTGGGACTTAGCAATCGCATAGTTTATGTGCTTAAAATGGATACAGTACAATACACACGTTTCCACCGGTAGCCTTTTGAACACAATAAGCCCATTTCAAACATGACTTGTTTGTCGAGGACTCAACTTGTTGTCTTTTGTGTTGGTGGTTTCTATGGACAGGTGCGCTGGTCACAGGTCATTGGGTTCTCATAATTGCTTAGTGTAAACAACCGATTTTTTTAGTATTTGTGCGCGACGCAATCTACGATCTCCTGTAAGATCGTCCGAGAAATCTTCAAAAGTGGTAAGAAAAATGAACTTTAAGAAGTTGTGGTTAGATCTTGAAGAAAGTGTTGTACGGCTTTTACCCTTTAGTGAGAAAATGTCATTCAGCACATGGTTGGCGAAACCATGGTTCCCCGGGGAATAGCGCACGTATTATACTGAGATCAATCAATTAACGTGTTTAGAGGCTTAGATCACATTGTCGTGCTTCCACTTATACTGTGCACAGGGTGCTAACGTTTTCCTTGTGTCAGTATACAGACGAAAGTATGAAACTGTATCTAAGAGATGTAGGTCGCTATCTAAGCTGTCATTTTAGTGTAAGCATCTAAGGTATGTAAGTATTATTTATTCATAACTAGAACTTGTGTCGTAGATTTTGCAACGTTTCGTAGTCAGTCTTGATGTTTGTATGTTTGTTTGTTTACGTGTTTTTGTTTACAAACAGGGAGAGTCTAACTTCTGAAGACTGGTGAGGATGAGAATGGACTCAAGAGGAAGTATGGAGGAGGCACAACTTGATGACGGTAGGTACACAACCGTATATACTAATCGACTTGTACAGACATTCGATCACTATACGACATATTAACGACAATAGATTCATTGAGGGTATTTGTGGGACATCTGTCGGTGTGTCGTACAGAATTCAGCTATTCGGTCGGTCCAGTCAAAGCCTTCTTGAAAATCATAAGACTGTAAATCGTCCGACAAATGTGGTTGCATTGGATTTGTTTGCGTAATTTGTAATTTGCGGATTTAGCGACACGTTTTCAGCAAATTCCTCTTATATTGTTGCAATTAATGTCCTATAAAAACAATTACGTATAGCAGTATGTTGTAATACATTAATGTTTTCATCTGTTGCCGTTCCCCCCTCGCCCTCCCTCTCCCAGTTTCTGTCAATCTGTTTCTTGCTGCTCCTATGTCTCTCTCTGTCGCTCTCTCTTTCCCTTCCGCTCTTTCTCTCTCTATCTCTCTATCTCTATATAGCTCCCCGATCCCTAGCTTTCTCCCCAGCCATCCCTCTTTCTCCGTACATTATTTACATTGTTAGGTATGACTATGTTATCATAGCACAAACCTAAGCCTCTGAAATATCTACACCATCATTATTGTGTAGTTTACCCCGGGAGGGGTCCGACTTGCCAGACAAGTTGCTAACGACATAATTAGCTGTGTAGATCCTATCTCGTGACCTAATAGCATCCATAAACACGCCCTCAAAACCACAAATAAACGGAACTTTCGAAGACCGTAGATTCACTCCATAAAACCCGTGCTCGTCTATAACGCTTATCCATACATACTATAATCTACATCTGTTGTTTTAAACGGGCTATTTAGAAAAAAAAAGCTTAATGTAACAGAATTTGTAAAAATGCTTTCACGCATCTGTGTCTTAAACATTGCACTATACCATACTTACACCAAAATAAGTAGAATAGAAATTGGTAAAATGTGAAAAAAAATCGATAGTAGTATTGCATCAATATAATATATTTGCTAAAATGTAGTCAGTAATGGCCTTATATATGAGTGCTTGTAAAGAGGGGGGGGGGCAAAAATCCAGTGTTATTATTTTTTTCTTTTGTACATGTCGTCGGTATTTAGCAGGTATGTCAACTTTCTTCTCATGGTGCTGTTTTTTTAAATATCCATATTCCTTAGTACAACCTAAGTGTACTGCAGAATAAAAACGTAACACAGATACAGATAGCTGCTTGCAATGCGCACTAAAGAACGATATGTCTGGCGTGTCATATATATTCATCAAGAGTGTCAGCCGAATCTTTGTTGTCATTGTCTCATGCTAACTTTCTATCGACTCCTGACATTTCAAACAAAGGTCGTCACATTGTGTTAGACGACAGTACGCGGTGTATGTTAGAACTCAGACGATTTGTATCAACCATACAAAAGACGTCAAAGTTAATTCATTCTTAAGACAACTGTAAAATTAACTACACATAGAGGTTGTGTTACATATGGTTTATCTAGTTGACTTAGGACTATGGGTTTTCTGTGCTATTTCAATATCGAAAACAAGTTATTTTGTATATACATGTAATAATTGAAAAATACATTTATATTCACGTTGCTTTATAACGTACAGTGTATATTCAATAGTAAAATGACACTAATCTTGCATCGTATACAAGCTACAATATTGGTAATTTTTGCTGCTAAGGACAACAATTTGTCTACCTTTTCTATATGGAGGTTGTGTTTTTGGATGGCTGTTTTGTGTCGAATAATTCTTTTTAGATATTTCTACCCGTTGTAAGTAGTCGTTTTTGATATGTGTGCTGATATGGGGATTTTGTTTGGCCTAATTTTAAAGGGTCGCTATGGAAGATTAGAAAGCCCCATGGGGTATATCGCCAGACGGTGGCGCACTGTTCTTTGTTGTGTTGTGTCCCGATGGCCGATATAGGCCGACAGATAATTAGTCTCTTGAAGTATACAGTTTCAATTGACAATCCGGTTTGAGATACCAGATCCCCTTTTTCTCTATTATAAGCAGTCTTGTTGGTCAAATAAATGCATTGTCGCTAATGTACTTTGAATCGACGGATCTTAATTAATCAATAACCAAATGATAACTAAAGAGGTTACTTCGGAAATGTAAGAAGGATAAAGGCCCCCTAGACAAAATAGATAACATGCCGATACAGACATACATGTTCCAAATTATAGACCCATTAAAGATACCCTATACCTCTCTATTTTACATGTGGTCTTGTTGATCAAATATAGCACATTGTCTATGATGTATTCTGATCTTAAACAGAAGATAATTATAGAGCTCCAGAGGTTACTTTTATAATGTTAACGTAACGGGGTCCCTTGTCAAGATTTCATAGTCCAATCTGAGGAACATAATTTATATGATTGAGACTTCTGTAAGTCATAACTGAGCCATTGTCGTTAATGTATTTTTCGCCTGGTTTTCAACAATAACCAAAAGATAACTTGTAGGTAGTTTTGTACATTTCAGTAGAATCGTCAATCGCTCAAATTGTGACATCTTAAGTTTGGCGACGCCTCATGAGCGGACGCAACTTTATGGACAAAAAAAAATTTATGTTGATACATTATGACATGTAACAACCCCTGCATGATATACATAGGAAACTATATTAAAGAATGACTAGACACTAGAAATCCCTCCGATTATTGTAGATAAAAAGATTAATATTCATCCCATACAATACAACCTTGTTTTACGTAGATCAGCCTCATAGAACTGTAGTTATGTATTTAAGTAGATGCCATATTTTACTCCTTGTGCAATCGTTGCGCAATTAAGTTATTATTTTCATGTTTCCTATATGTACAGATGACGAGAGCCCCAGACGACGGCGTCGGCAGATAGCAGGATGGGACATCTCGACACTTATCAGAAGTAAGTATTTTTCTGTATTGTATCTTTCGTTTTTAATTTGGATAAAAATCATGATAAAATGTCCCAATAGTAATGATGAATATTCTACATATGATTCTGATATCCTTTTTTTTCGTCATGTATGTCTAGTTGACTCCCGCCTTCTCCGTGCAATGGCGAGCCATGAAAACAGACCGACCACAACTCCAGGTGCGCTCGGTCGCAGATCACTTTCTCCCCCGAAAACCGCCCAAGAAACATCGCCCCGACCCAAGACGACCTTGACTGAGAGGAACTCCGTGACCTCCCTCGGCCATCACTACATGGAGACGGGGAAAGTCTCTTTCGCTCAACCGATCCGTTTCTCCAGCACTCACGGGAAGAACATTGAGTTGTCGTCTGACAGAAGAACTGCTTGTAGGACGGACAGTTTCTGTAACGGCATCACGTTTAGCCACAGACCCATACGGATGGGAGAGAAGGTTCATTTGAAGATGAATAAGGTACAGCTCGGTTGGAGAGGAGTTTTGAAACTAGGATTTACCAATACGAACCCGTGCACTGTGGATTCGGAGTCCCTCCCGGAGTATGCTGTACCTGACACTTCAAAACAAGCAAGGTACGTATTCTATAAAATACCAGTTTAGTAAAAGGACGCCATTGTTTGGGGCTGTCTGTAGGAAAGTTATCCCTTTTGATCCTCGTTTACGTGCAAAATGGCGCCAACTATTAAAATGGAGAATATTTTTCTCTTTTTAATATCATTACCTGTAGTAATTGCTGTCATTAAAAGTGGGTATACTTCGTAACCTGCAGTGAACAAACAAACAAACCAACAAACGAACTCACTAACAAGTCTATGCTGTCCTTGTATTTAAAGTAGCTTTGACAATTACTAGAACACCAATTCAATTTCAAAGATATGACGCGTTGGAAGACATAAAAGAATAAAAGCTTTTATTCTAGTCATTTATTCTTTAGGTTCAAATAGTCAGTCTTGGTAGTAGTATTACCCTAACCCTAACCCTAACCCCCAACTCTTAACCCTAACCCTAACACCTAACCCTAACCCTAACCCTAACCCTGACCCCTAACCCCCAACTCCTAACCATAACCCCTAACCCTAACCCCAACTCTAACCCCAACCCTAACCCTAACCCTAACACCTAACCCTAACCCTAACCCTAACCCTAACCCTGACCCCTAACCCCCAACTCCTAACCCTAACCCTAACCCTAACCCCTAACCCTAACTCCTAACCTAACCATAACCCTAACCCCTAACCCCTAACCCTTAGAGTGTTTATATGCTTTGTGTAGTAGAACGAAAAGAAACTTGTCATAATCCTTGGCAAATATCTCTATGTACAGGCCTGTCACACCTAACGTTGGAAATTTCAGCACGACACAAAGAGAACACATTACTTATCGCCCTTTCTCTTTGACAGATACTGGGCGCTTCCAATGATGGAGAAATATGCACAGAAGGACAACATGTTTTCTTTCTACCTTGCCGAGAAGGGCACAGTCCACTATTCAATCAACTTAGAGAACAAGGGGGTATTTCTTGAGGGGTTAGATGACACCAAGCCGCTCTGGGCACTTATTGACATATTCGGCAAGACAGAGGAAATTTCAATTGTTGGTGAGTATGTATGTGCATGTGTGTGTGTGTGTGTGTGTGTGTGTGTGTGTGTGTGTGTGTTTGGGTGTATATGTGTGTGTGTGTGTATGTGTGTGTGTACGTGTGTGTGTGTGTGTGTGTGTGTGTGCGTGTGCGCGCGTGTGACTGAGAGTGTCTGTGTGTGTGTTTGTTACCCATGGTGACTCTTTAAAAACTTAAAAGCTACGAAAAAGATTGTCATCAATTATCCTACACTCTCTTTGTAATCCTGCAGATGAAGAAGCAGCGAAAGAAGCGGTCGAGGCTTTCGAGAAGTCGGTTGGGAACCACAAGGGCGACGGAGACGATGATTCCGACCATTCCTCCCGCATCTCCTTCAATGACATGCGCGGGACCAACATCCGGTTGGAGGACAAACACAAGGTGGTGCGCCGGAAACGGAACACTTTCTGGAACAGCCTGGTCTTTACGTCACGACCCATGGTGACCAATGAGATGCTGTTCGTGGAAGTCCTGGAAGTGAACGCCCAGTACGCAGGCGCGATGGGGTTTGGCGTGACCGCGTGTGACCCCGCCAAGCTCGCCAGCGATACGGAAAAGACGGGTTTGCCGGACAATGCCGACATCTTGGTCATGAAACGGTCAGAACTCTCGGAGTACTGGAAGCTGAGTAGAGAAATAAAAGTGCCATCTAGCGGAGACAAACTGAGCTTCATGATCACGGAGGAGGGCAATGTTCACTACGATGTGAACGGGGCAGGCTCCATCGTGCTATTGAACGTTGACCTTAACATTGGTCCATTGTGGGCACTGTTTGACGTGTACGGAAGCACGCAGGCTATCAGACTATTGGGTAAGTACAAATTATATTACAATCTCCATGTAGATGTTTTGTTGGTGTGCGTTTTACTATGCTTGCTTCTCACACTGATTAGACACGGGAAAACATTGAAAACTTGTCAATAACACTTTTTAAAACCTTACATCTGCTTGTAGATTACAGATTACTAGTTGCAGCTTGTAACTAAATTGTGAGATAACCTACGTCCAAATAAATAGTTCTGGAGTATCAAAGTACAGTACATATATGAAGCTGGTTTATTTACAAGGGTTAACCGTATAACGGCACCCTTATTAACAGAGAATAGCAAAACATACGTATTAATAGGTTTCTATTTGCTAAAGTGATGCAACAGGTGGTTCTTGGTCGAAAGGCGCACCTAGCGGACTACTCATAATTTACAACATGTGAATAGGGTTGATAGAGTCTCAGAAAGTTTGTACCAGAGACACAGAAATAAAACTAAATATGTTGCATGTGGCAAGCTGTTTAGCTCACGTGTATCCGAATAATATGAAAACAAATGATTTTGTTCCTTAGTATCTTTCTCTTTCTTACCATATGTGGCGTTTTCTACATTATATGTTTTGAATTCCTCTCTAGGTGTCATGAAATGCGAAGACACCCTACGACAGGTGGAACATGCCGAGGAGGAAGACGACTTAGATGACGTCTTGATGGGAACAAAACCCAAACAGGCGGAGTTAGACCATGACACGGAGTGCTCCATGTGTTACAAGAAGGAACGACCGAAGGACAGTGTCGTGTATCCCTGCGCGCACGTCTGTCTGTGCCACTTGTGTGCCATCAAACTGAAGAAATACATCCCCAAAGCGTACTGTCCTGTCTGTAGTTCACCAGTGAAAGAGGTCATCAGATTACTCGCGTTCTGATCGATGACGTACTACGCCAGAACTGAAGACGTGTGGCACCAGATCTGATGACGATTGTCCATGACGCATGAACTCTATGCGCAGGTCTGTCCGTGCCGCTTGTACGCAAACTCAAGAAATACCTCCCCAAAGCGTACTGTCTTGTATGTAGTTCACCCGTGAAAGAAGTCATCAGACTACTCGCATTCTGAGGACGTAGTACGCCAGAACTGATGACGTCCGCACAAGAACTGATGACGATTGACCATGACGTTTTAAGCATTTCGGCATGACAACGTGAAACTTAAAGTTAATTGTTGCAGGCATAAAGATGACACAAATAATTTCTTCTTGTGACAAAATGATTTGACACAATGCAGTATTTTATGAGTAAGAAAAATGGTCTTTGTTGAAATTTCTGTGGTTTTCATAAAATCTACGAAAAGCCACCCATGACAACAAGAGTTAGTGTTTTACGCAAAACATGACCTCTAGCGACTCAAATATACATTGCAGGTTGCACCAATGAGCAAAGAAAGATATGTTTTCTTCGCTGTTTTGAAGGGAAATATAATATGTGTCTGCTTGCATTATATCGCAAGGTGTTAAAACTGTTGCGGTTCGATTAAGTGGTATACGTGATTAAGTTCTGTAGAAATGCTAGCTACTATGCTGTTGTTGTTGCATACTTGTACTTGTATCAAGTGACCTTTGGTAATAAATTCCATGACATTGTACAGTTTCTTAGATTATATAATTTTACCTTGACCATTTATGTTACATTAAAAAAATAAAACAAATCATCTCAGTCTGTTCTTTGACCCAGAATGTGGTATACTAGTAGATAGTTTTCATTCATTGCTATGTGGCCATTGAAATTTCCACTCTAAATAAAGGGGTGATATGATTTTCTTTCTTTTGTGAAGTCATAAGTAAAAACATCGTTATGGGGAAGGCAGAGCTATGTTGATGTAGTTGATATTCTAGCAGATGTTAGAATGGTTGGGTTTAAGAAATGGTTACGCCTTTCCCTCTTAAACATCAACTTGGAGATTAGCCGTAGATGACTTTGTGTCTACCAATACAACGTCATCGTTGCTATTGAAACGACCTGTGGACGAGATCAACTTCTGTCTTCTCGAAAAATGTATTCTTTTTTAGTTTCATTGGTCTGTTTTTGCGGTAGCAACCCATGGCATTGAAACGCACCCCTTTGATTTGGCATGGGATATCCCATCTTGTTTGTGTAAGTTGTTCAACCGGTTGGAGGACACGTAATGCAATTCAATTATCTACATTCTGGCTCATTCATTCGAACAGACCTTTCTGAAAAGCCTAGACAAATCTCCTTCTTTCGCTTAGACTATCTCAGTACCTAGTTTCCTGAGCTATGACTTTCGTAAGTTCCTTTGACTGCTTGGTGACGTCTGTGGGCCCTTGAAGACACACAGGTTTCAACGTTTTTTAAGGATTTCGTCCTAAATCTTCGGATATTCGGTCACCCCTGAGTTAACACGTTGGATTATGTCTGACTTGGTAGACGACTGCATTGCCATTGTGATTTGCAGGTGAGATAATCATTGTCTTCCAACTATATTTTTCTATTGAACGTATATCCATTCTCTTTACAGTGTATTGGTTAGAGGTGATTATATTGAATACACAATTTCAACTTCTAAAACGGTGGTCTAAACAGTTTATCTAGGACAACTGTTTATCAACCGGATTCAACTTATTTACACCTAATTGCATACTTTTAACAACAGTGTGTTAAACATGTGTTCAAATAAGGCGTAATTGACAAGAAAAGAGAGTCTGAGGACACCCAGAAAAGCGTAAGGACAGCACATACAAAATATGCGACTGACATACTAGGTGACCTAAGCTAACATTCTTGTCTTACACTAAAGGCCTCATAGGAGCATCACTTTATTCATTATCAATGGTAGTGACAAAAAGGCATTAAAGAACAAAAGTTCACGGTTCAAAAGTGAACTTCAAGAAAAAGACACCACATAACAGCCATCTTACGGTAATTACAGACAGACCTGTTATTCCCGGGCTATACAATTACAGACAAGATAAAGATAACAAGTAGATACTTGTTTAGTACGCTGCGACGCCCCTCCCCATCTGCAGACATAGTCACCCTCACATAATTTAATATGTACTGTAGCAATATAGGCGGAAGCAAGGTGATTGGCATTTGTAAACGCTGCATGAAAATGTTGGCTAACATATCGACATCCCAAATACAAACATGCTTGCATTTAGAATGGCAATGTGTCCGTCAACATTCTAATAGGCGTCTTGGTGAGTGGGTGTCTGATAAATCAACTCAAAACTCAACATGTTCATCTTAGTTTACTGTGGTATTTGCAACGCCTAAGACTTAATCATTCAACCAGTAAATACTGGACTTTATTTTGGACTATATCAAATTTTGTACTGGGTTTTATTTTGTTCAAAAAGCCACGAAATACAATAGCCATAGTATATGAAAGAAGGATATGGCTGCATAAGGCTGCATAAGCACGTCACCGGAACGTACTGCGCCTGCGCGAAAAGTATAGACATGCTAAACCTTGCTAAACCCCCGGTTTACTAAAGGGCCGCATTTAAGAAAGTACGTGCGTATATAAGGATAAAATCCCGTGTACGTTTTACATGAAACCATGTCTCTAACATATACTGTGCAACAAGCGGGATTTCAATGCAACGTTGACCAAACCAAGCCCCAAACCACCAGGGTTCGCGCAGGCGCAGTACGTTCCGGTGACGTGCTGGCTGCATATGGGATTGACAAAGTCTCGTTTGTCTCGCGAGTGTTGATACAATGTATGATGGGATCGATTTAAATGAGATGTCCCGGACCAAGTCGATAAGCGACCTAAGCCGGGGCAACTGAAATTATAGAATCCTTTTAATAACCTCGACTGCATGTGTTTTGCATGTATTTATTCTTATACTAATCGACGAGACAACTTGGAACGTTTCTCCAGGGTTTCGGCGCCGCGGACGATGAGGTTTCGGGCCTCGGGAGTTCTCGCCATCGCACTGCTGGGAGTGTACCTGGTCACCATCGCAATGGTGGGCTGTAACATCAGCTGGCTGGTTGGCATAGATTCTCACGGCAACAGGTGTGTATTCACTACCTCACTTCTGGTAGTTAGGGTCTTTCTATTTATATAGGATTACATTGGTTTGAGTGAAGACTACCCACGGGAAATAGACAATAGTGTTATATTGAGAAAGCTATCCATGGGGCTCAAAAGGTTTCTGTGAGAGCAATCTCTGCGTATTGTGATAATTATGGCCTTATTTGATACGTTGTATTTTTTTGCAAAATCAATATGTAAAAATGAATCAAATGGCTAACCAACAGAAAGGCGATGTAGTGAATAGCATTGGGGATCGAGAATGAGTCGTCTTGATTTGTGCATTTTGTTGTAAATCATATCAATGTAAGTTACATGGATAAAAAGTAAACGCCTTTTCATGCTGACATGGTCAGTATGAAGATGGTTCGTTGACGTCTTTTCTATACTAGTACTTGAAAGTTGGTATTCCAACATTACCAGCTATTCACGTCGCCTCTTGACATTAGGCGGCGAATTGATTGCCTAGAAATAGCTTTACCAGCGTTAATCAACAAGCGAGAATGAGGAAACGCAAGCCTGTACGGCAGGGTCTGAGGCTGAGCATGACGATGTTTCAATCTAGCCGCCATCACTTAAATGTTTGAACACGAAACTCGCTAAGACATGTACGATGATCATGATTGGCTCCGTCGGTATACTTGTCGTCATTCGCCTACTCTTTGTATCATTGATAGAAATTCCGAGTTATCATTGCTTGTTTACCCCTTACACTGCTCACAACTCGTAATCTCCAAGCAGATCCACGGTGGCGTAATATAGTATAAAACCCACCGTTGCCCGTTTGACTCCCTTAGCCAGCTAGCTATACTCCTTGGCCAGCTTTGATGCTATCTTATGGCACCATAGGATCTGCTTGGAGATTACATAACTCGACCTCCACGAAAAGCGGCCCTATAACGGCAGAATTGAGCACTTTTTGAGTTTAAATCAAGGTACAAACAAACTTATGGCTTAGACTTGTTCCTTGATTTGGACGATTTCTTGACATCTTTTGCATACAACAGGGACGAAAGGAGAAGCCTGAAGGCCAAGTGCGGCTGCAACTGTGGTGTTAGCAAAGGATCCAAAAAATGCCCACCTGGCGTTTCTATGAGAGACGTCAACAGCGCCACCCGGCGACATACTGCAGACGAGATCTCTCGCCTCATAGACATCATACTGAAGGAAGGCATCAGGAGGGACCGCATACTCGAGGAAGCGGACGGAAAACTTCTCAACAATAGGAATTGTTCAGATACTAAGGAATCTAGTGAGGAGTATTTTGGAATCTCCGATAAGGAATCGTTTGTTTTAAAGAATGACAGTTCCTTGGTCCCGAAGGAAGTGATGAGCGCCTTCGAGGGAGAGTGGAGAAAAAACGAGACACTCTTTCAAGAAATGAAGTGAGTAATTTTATAAATATCTTCATTGCCACATTCAACCCTTGATGATAGACATATTGATGTACGCAAGATGGTGTATAAGGAATGTGTTTCAATATTTCTAGTGAGGCATATCTAGGCAAAAAATAGTAGGGGTGAGGGACCTTGAACTTTGACCTCAGACCACAATGCACCACGATTGCGTATGCGTACAAGGAACCGTGAGGCGGCTTATTTTACACTGCTGCAGGATGCTGGTCACTTGGGAATATTATAAAAGCCACCTTCCATTTATGGCGGCCATGTTGGATTTTCTGGGGTTATCCAGGGTCATCGGCACCAAAACGAGGCTGCAGCTGGGCAATCTCCTATATAGCCTATGTTGCAGCTGACATCTTCGTGTTTGAATCAGTTATTGAATAGATTTCATTTGTTTTAAAGTTGTCAATCATTTTTCAGGCGTGACTTGACAAGCTGCTGTAAGGCAGAGTCGTCATTCATGACAAAACGGAACGTTAGAGTCGGAGAAATCGTACCGAATGTCCTCAACCCAAAACTGCCTCTGAAAATGACCAAAGACATCTACAGAAATTTGATAAAGGTAGGCTTGTTAAAAAAACTTATCATTTTGCTTAAACTAACATGTACACGTTGTGAGTTAATTCGTTCAAATTTTCATAAGTGCATATTACCGTTAATCGAAAGTTGGTCAACTGTAGTTACAAATACATGAATGTGTTGTGTTCTCACACAGGACTGGCCTTTCAAAAACAAGCGCTTCGATAAATGCGCAGTGGTTGGAAACAGCGGCATCTTGCGGGGAAGCTACTGTGGTGCATCCATCGACAGTGCAGATGCCGTGTTCAGGTCAGTCAATTACTGTGTTTCAAAGTAACGAGCAAAATTGCACCTGCAGTTCCAGACAACGTGGCTAGGGGAACGACACTACTCTCTGAGCCTAAAGGCTATAAACCATGTATACACTATGATGTCCTTTTAAATCCGCAGTGTCTAGACAAGGAGATTAAAAAGTGTTGGTTTGAGGGCCATAATACAACTTTGCACATAAATGAAAATTTTAGAGCTAAGTTATTGATTGCTTTGAAAGATAATAACGTCTTATCTTGCAGGTGTAATTTGCCACCGCTTGGCAAGAAGATCTATCAAGAAGACGCCGGGACAAAATCAAGCTTCACCACTGCTCCATTGTCAATGCTGAAAACGTAAGTGGAAAGGTCCAAACGTTAGGTACTTAAAGGGCACAAATATATACCTAACATGTTGCCATTCACATTCAGTGTAGTGCATATATATAGTCATATTCTGCTGTCTGGGTAAACTCACAAATGCACAGGCTATAGTCTATTACATAATGTACCTAATGAGTTCAATTTGTTCTGCCGCTAGAACACCAACAGCCATGCATCAGCTAAATTTTGCATAATATGCGTCACAATGTCAGACAAAACAATGATTCTGTATGAGGTTTGGATGCAATTGTCAATCTTAATGATATTTTGGTATTATGCGCGTACCTGTAGCTCTCTGCAACTGATTCAATATTATTAGATGACAGCCGTGCATGGCATGTGTATGAAAATAATACTGAGTATCATCAAGCCCGTTTGACATGAGCCTAGGCAATCGTTTGCAACATCAGTACACTTTTAGTATATGGTGATGATAGATCGATAATGGCACCAACAATCGTTTCAGGTATATACAGATGCACAACGAGTCTGTGAGAGAGCAGTTTTTAAAAGACATGCAGCAATATAACGGTATTCTGCTAGCAAAGAAACCCAACAGTGAGTATCAATAACATTTCCCTTCATATAACTAGTAGTAAATTCAGTCACGGTTTGGGACCGCAGTTTTCATACTTCAGCAGCGACACCTAGCTGCAGTGATATGTAAATAAAATCAGAATCTAGACAATATTATTGTGTCCAGAACACAAGATGGAAAAACGAGTACCGAGAAGACTTTATCGTTCGTCTTCCCCGGAAGGACCTACCCATAAACAATCCTTCCATAAGGTTTATAGTTATAATTATAGTTAATTGGCTAAATAATGCTGAAACAGGCAGAAAGAACACGAAAAATAACACCTCATTTCAAGGAGGTGAACATAATTCACATGTTTATCTATCTAATAGTCTCTTGTCTGATTTGCAGATTACACCAAGTACATGATAGATTCTATCGCAGCTACCAGGGGAGAGGAGCTTCAGATGGTGTACGAACATCCACACCACTTCCTGCGGACCAACAACTATTGGAACAACCACGGCATTCCGAAGAAAATCACCTCAGGTTAGGTTAACTATCATCATTCTACCTAGTACCTAGCTTGAGACCACCACATAAAAGTCCGTGCATCTAAAGATTAGGTTTGACATCGCATGCATCATCAAGCTTGAATATTTTTTCTTAAAAACACCACACGTTACCATACTGAGATACAGTTCTTCAGTATGTCTTTTTGTTAAAATGCCTATGAAATGACAGAAAATACTATTTTTTTTCTTTCTTTGAGTTTGAGTATACTACTAGTAAACAATGCGTAGTAGTAGTATAGAAGCCCAGTGCTGCAGTGCACAATGCGTTGCCAATTGCATATCAAGAAGAGTAGAATATCCTAAAAAATCTTCCCTCATATCTGTTCCCTCAATGTTTGAAACTGAATTAAGCAATCACTATTTTTTTTAAATTCTCAATGAATATAATGTTGTTAGTAATTGGATGAAATGAATGAATAATGAAATAAAATGAAATGAATGTTACATATGTAAGTCTTAATCCTTAAAGATGCTCGCAGCTTTAAGATTTTCTGGGTCATTTTTTTTTTAAATTTCGTATTTTCTTTCTGTAAATGTTCGGTTCTGCAGGTATCTACCTCCTAAGTTTGGCCCTGACGCGGTGTGACGAAGTCCACGTATATGGCTTCTGGCCCTTTCCTCGCGACCACCAGGGCAATGCGGTGGCTTACCACTACTACGAGGCACCGGTTTTTACCAAGGACTCGCACGACATGCCGCTGGAGTTCATGAGAATACGTCGTCTCCACCAAGATGGTGTCATCCAGGTCCACATGCGCTGTTCACGTGATGCGCCCGAGCAGTCACGTGATAGTGACCTGCATTCACGTGATCATGGTCACCATGATCTGAACCCACCAATGAACGATCCAATCCGGGATTTAGTAAATGTGCAGAAAGAAAATGAAGGATCAAGATGACAAAAGGATTTATATACCGAATTCAAATTTCTAAAGAAAGTTCAGTCGCAGAAGATTTTGACCAAAACGTTATCTAAAAATACAGACACAGAACAAAATGTTAGACACTGCTTGAAAGAACTAAATAGCAAACGAATAAAGCATCCAGACTGCGTCTTTTTTTTGTATTTAGTTTTCGATTTTCCCGACACAGACTTGACAATGTATATTTACCTTACTACGCTTCAAACTTCAGTATGATATTGTAATAATACAATCACACAAATGTACACAGATTGCAAAGTTTTACTGGTCCTAAACTATACATGTCCTGCATAATAATGTAGTCTCACACTGTCTCTTGTCATGGTTAGCATCATAGTGCACATGACCGCATGGTATATTTGAAAACATTTAAGGAAACGCCTCCTCAGTCTTAGAGCGAGCCGGGGAGAGGGGGGGGGGGGTACCTATAAACCATTGGCTTCCTTACATCAAAAGCTACTAGTTCCTAACATCATAAAGACAAATCAGACCATATATCACTAAGGACTTTTGACAGGCGTTCGCACTTCGCATATGTGTGATCAGTTGTCATCTAGGACAAAACATGCATAAACTGGGACCTCTGATGCAGTACCATTAGTGAACACAAACACCCCCCCCCCCATCGACATTGATATGCAAATAAGGTTTGTACTTGTACAAATTACATCAGTTTATCGAATTACTCTCCAACCGAATAACAGAAGTTGTTGAAGGATAAACGTTTTATCTGAACAAAAATGGCTACTCTGAGCATTTCCTCATCTAATATGCAGGTGGTCCTGATTTCCATAATTACTGTTTATAAATGTTCCTTTTCGCTTTACTTCCAAATGCCGCAGAGGTTTTGTTTCAGTATTGGCACTTCACTTCAACTTCAATATTTTCGGCATGAATGCGCGCAGACAAACACACCTAGAAGGCCAGTTGTCGATAAGATATCACAAAACTCATGATAACAAAATAAGGTTTTCTTATCTCATGGAAATTATTTCTGAAGGCACTTCGGAGCGCCATTCCGCGTACTAGTGCATTGATATCGAAGGCATGCATGCCCTCAGTTACATTGCATTCATGTCGTGCAAATAATATTTTTGCTCCATATCATATTTGAACATCTTTAAAAATCAATGAAAAACCCAGAGTATGATACATACCTTTGTAAACCTTCTTCCTGTTGTTGAACACGGGAACAGTAAGTTGGTGTTCGTCTGTTTCTTCTTCTCGCCATTGTTTCCAAGCCCACCATATGATAGCAGGGTGCATCCTGGGACAGATTAGAGGGTACTTGTGGAGTTTGCCAGAGAACTGAATAGTTTTTTTTTCTTATGGGGCTAATAGATATTCTACCGCACACTGTAAAATTAAAAAAAAGGTCTTACTTCTTCGAATTAAGTATGTGTTGTAAAATAACACTCCCATTTAAAGTTTTGAAGTCCTTTAATTTCCAAATACCCCAAGTAATAGATTGCCCTAATCAACCAATATGGAATAAGTATATTTTCTCCTTGATTGTGTAAACTAGGTCCTCATTAGTGTAATATATATATCTGATTTACCGATGTTACCGATGTAAAGTAGTAGACTAATCAAAACACATTTATGGCAAGTTTAACTCACAATTTCGAAATTTGAGCTTTTGTTGTTGAAGTTCAATTTACGTATTTAGAGTACCAACACACCTGGTACAGCAGCCGATGCTGACTGTCAATCATGATCAAAGGCTAACCAATGAGAGAATAACAATTATCGATTCAACCAATGCGGACTGCATGTCTGTTACGTACCATTTTCATTGTTATTTTGCATTTCTACGCTTTGAGAGAGTGGGGCTGTAGAATCTGTCGATGGTATTTCTCATAAAATTTCCAGTTCAAAGAAAGAGCCTGGTCGTCTTGCAGGCTCAAGAATTGTTTTTGTCAAAGATTGAACGTACCTTGTTCTGGCATGTGGCAACATCTTGCTTGTGCTATTAAACCAGAGGCGAAACGACCCCAACATGATGTACGCCCACGCTAGTTGATACCCGGGTTTTGGCTGTGACAGAGCAAGAGGTACGATATAGTCATTGTTTTCGTTTAGTTTGTATCGACGTATTTGTTTAGTAAAATCGCAACATGATTATCGATTTGCTCCCGATTTTGGGTGGCATTCATTTTGCCACGAGTTTTTCTATGCTTAGTTACATCAACTATGTTAGTACTTGATGCAAGGATTGGCGATGGAACCTCAAAAGGATTGATTTAGAATTTGTTGTTGAATGATTAAAAGTGTTAAATAAGCCCCTTCACAGAGATCAGAGCGCATGTGCGGCGACAGAAATTATGGGTAATATGTCAAAGGTAAATGTCAACAAAAAGTAAACAAAACTCGTCTGGACGTTGTTATGCAAATCGAAACAATGGCCGAGACGAGGACTGTTTTCTTACCTAGCCTTTGACATACTGCAAAATTTGCAAATGCATTTAAGTTCACGGGGATTTAATTTCGCGGTAGCCGAAAAAAAGGGCTTTTCGTTGTGGTTTTAATTTCGCGGTAGCATCATAGACTGCAGTCTAATACCACAATAGAAAAAAATGTTCGCGGCGGTTTTAAGTTCGCGGTGAAGTGGTCACCGCGAAAGCCGCAAACATTAATCCACCTCGAACATTTCTGCATTTACAGTATTACTTACCTAGAATTCCTGTCGCCGCACCTGCGTCTTGATCTATTTGAGCTTCGCATGCGTCCTTAAAATAGTGAACTTCCTTATCAATATGAGTACTTGATATCTTTTTGTGCATTTCGCATTTAAAACTTTGGTGCAATCGTCTCTTCACGATAATCACTTTACCTAATCGTTGGGGGCTATGAAGTTTTCATACTGTCGAATTAACACCGTGCGATTTTTCATTTGTAACCGTTTCTATTTACTGATTTAAAAAGCATCCTTGTAGAGTTTTTGCCATTGATCGAGGGCAATGAAGTTTCGACTATACAACGTTGCAGTCACCTTGCTCTTGGTAGCCTGCACTGGTACCATCATGCTTGTTGGACGAAAACCCGTTTGGCTGATTGACGTCTCATATTCGCCCAACAGTCGGTATGTAACAATACTTTATGTCTACATTTGGTCAAAATAAGACCAATTCACAGTTGTTTCAAGTTCCTATTTACAATCCTGATACATTATGGCCTAGGTCAATGTCCATGATCCCTTCGCTAATATAGTCAGAAGGTCTTTTGTGCTAAAAACGTCGCATAGACTTCTGAAGAAATTGATTGATCAACGAATGGATCTTGAACTATGACCTGCAGCTGGACCACAATTATCTATATCTCAGCACATGCGCACTCGGAACTGTGAGTTAGCTTATTGCCAGGAAGTTAATATCGATGTCAGTGTTATATTAGTACCTACATAAGCACACACATCTTATCACTCAACAGGTAGTCTAAATTTATGACCAACTAGAGCGCCCCGCCGTAACGCAATTCCTGCCATTCCTTCGTCATGTCTAATCCTAGCCTGACTAAAATCAAGCCCCTAGCGGCCGGCCCGACAATTGCCGCCACCCGTAGGAGGGGGGAGGGGGTCATTAAGCCCAGCCGGCGAGAGCTTGTGTAAACACAGGCTAGTCTAATCCTACCCACATACCAAATATCAAAACCATCCATTCACGCGTTCCCTAGTTATCAGGCTGACAAACGACCCCCTGACATCAAAACAGCACTGACTACAAACACTTCGTTTCACGAAGTGAAATACTGACGTTATGTGCATGTCTGTAAGGTCACGTGGTTAAGGAATTGGTCATTCGTAAATGATGCAGGTTGCAAAACAGACAGTCGAAAATTCTATGAACATTTCTGTGTTGTTTTTTATGCAGCTTAGCTCTTTACCATCGTTTGGTTTTCTTTATATTTCATGACCCAGTGTGGAAAGAAGCCTAGAGGAGAATACCGGAGGCGATTGTCACGTAGCAGACCTTGGGGCGATTCTCCCAGGAGTTTTCAAAAAAGAAAAGACTTTAGAAGACACGGAGGCAGAGATTATTCGCCCCGTTCACACAATATCTAAGGAACACCTTTACAACACTTCAAAGGATGAACCAGACAAAGAAACCACGGCTCACGATCGAACAGGCAGAGATCTCCATCAAGATGACTCGCCAGAAAATAACTGTTCAGTTAAACTGCGACCCCGGAAGGTTGGCATTGTCGGAACAGCTGCAGGTTCGACTGTAGTACGGATCAACAGGTCTAAAGATCTCGTTGAAGTCATGCGTGCCTTTAAAGGGACATGGAAGGAAAATAAGGAGCTTTCTAAGCAGATAAGGTGAGTACATGTAGTTGACAATGTGTCCCTTTTGCGCATCACTTGATCAATTTCTTAAACATACATAGTCTTTGTTGCCACGAAGACATTAAGTTTTACATCGATGAAGTTTAAATACCCAGGTAATAACAAACGCTGAATAGCTGTTACTCAAGCAACTGGATATGATTTTAGAAACGGTCAGACGTTTTAGATAACACTCGCTATCTTTCGTCAGTGACACTGAAGAGATCTTCTTAAAGTTCTCCTAACTAATAATTGATATGCAAAGAGGAACCAACGGAAAGCCAAGTTGATAGTAACTTGATGCAAATGAGTTAATTAGCTCCTGTTTTTTTAGTTCCATGAGCTAACGATTTGTCGCGGGGGTTATGGGCACTAAATGACGAAGTGAAGAAAGATCACGAATGTTGTCAAAAATGTCTCACAGTTTCCAAAGTCATATTCAGTAGCTTGATTAATTGATATTTGGCAATGTTTTGTTTTGTTTCCGTCAATAGGGATGAGTTGGCAGGGTGTTGTGATGTGGAGTCGTCCGTCATGACAAAGAGGAACGTCAAAGTTGGAGACCAGCTACCGAACGTTCTCAACCGCAAACTTCCTCTGAAAATAACCAGGGACATCTACAGAGTCTTACCGGAGGTACGTGGTATACGAGTTAACCATATTATCATGATATGATAGCACAATTGTGATCTTAGATTGTAATTCACAATTTAATTCTTTAATTCTATTACCCTGAAACTCTTCTTCAGCGTCACTAGAATGAACTGGCAGAAACAATTCAATACAATACATTTAACACACATATACACATTTAACACACACATACCACAAAGGACTATAGTTTTTTTCCTATGGTGTTGTCTGACCATAGGAACTATGCTAACATGATTTACATTTGTGTAACCCTTTGCATATGATCCTAACGATTTAGTGGTTAAACCAGTTTTTCTAGTTAGCTGTACTGGTATTGAATTGTTCTGACTAGTTCATTCCTTTTATGCTGAAGAAGAGTGATGGATGTCACTCGAAACGTCCGGAAGTAAATATCCGTTTTTATCCAGTTGTAGAGATTGAATTGTATTTGAATATTGCTTACCTGGATGTCTAACCTTCATAAACGTAATACATTTAACTAGCTAGAGAACCCGGGTGAACATGTATGGATCGTATGCAAATGTCAACCCAGAGTATGACGTTTAGCCAGTTCTTCGGTGTTCTTCAGGTTCGAAGACCCACTATATATCCTTTAACAGGTGACTTTCAAGAAAAAGAAAGGATTTATTTGTGCCTTTTTTCCCCACAGGAATCTCCCTTTAGGAATAAACATTACCAGAAGTGTGCGGTAGTGGGAAACAGCGGTATATTGCGCGGAAGTCGGTGTGGGACATCCATCGACAGCGCTGACGCCGTGTTCAGGTGATTTTAGAGCGGCCTACCTATTTTAACCATTTTTTATTCAAATAAGGAACTAATTTACATAAGAATTGTGGTCATTCTGTGAGCAAGGTCGACGGAATTTGACCGAAAATGTAGGGTAAGTCCCTAAATTAATTCAGTGTTGGAAAGAAAGTTTAGCAATTTCTATAATAATTTACATATATTTGATACAAATATTACAAATCTATGGTTAATGATGGCAACTTGTGATATGTGTTAGTTAGTTGAAAGTAAAAACTACCATGCATAAATTATGCAAATGTAGAAGTCATTTGCATAAAATCAATGTCATGAAGGTATAAGGTTGCCAATATTTAAATCACTAGTTCATTAATCTTTTTTTGCGTCAGGTGCAACTTGCCACCACTGCAGAAACAGATCTACAAGAACGATGCTGGGGTAAAATCAACCTACACCACGGCCCCCATATCCATGCTGAAATTGTAAGTGGTACAGTCCACCATATACAATACCGTCTGATATCGTATTGTATGGTGTAATAATTGATATCGACATTGTGATCTGTGTACACATAGTGAAATGTGTACATGAACAAGCATAGAATATAATGAATGTGAAGTTTACATTAACGTAACAGCTCAATTACCTAAAAATCTTACCTTGTAAACTGAGGATATATTTTGTTTGTTTTTTGATACTAAGTAACCGTCGCTCATGATCAGCTAGTACAATTAGTCAACACTTTCTGTTTATCATTAAGAAACTCCACATGTAGCCGCCAGATATTACTCAAACCCTTAAGTTTGATGACCTTCCTTCCGTTCTCATTGATAAAATCTTCTTGTAAATCTATCATAATTTTGATACACAGCTTGGTAAAGGTGGGTTCACACTTGCATGCGTATATATTCAAGTCCGTATGAGGCGCGCATGGGAGTATTTGCCTCCACCAGCAGGCCCCACAGGTCGTTGGAAAAATATTAGAAATTGGACAACCGTAAACAGGTAGCATGATAGACGAGTTAGCTGGGTCGCTAACCATACTTCTCGGTCAGCTAACTCATCTGGCATGTTATGTATCTATATTTGTCCAATTTGTACTATTTTCCCCCGGCCTGTGGAGCCTGGTAGAGACTAAGAGCTTCATACGCACCTCAAACGGACTTAAATATATACGCATGTGTGACCCCACCTTAACATTGAAGGTTGGCAACATGTATTGGTCTCCGATTGTTGCACATGTACTTTACAGGTACATGCAAATGAAGGACACGTCTGTGAGAGAGAAGTTTCTGAAAGACATAGGGTCGTACCGAGGAATCCTGTCACTAAAGAAACCCAACAGTGAGGACACAATGTATATTCTACCACTTCTAGTTGCATTTGCAATTGAATTTTCTGCTTCTGGATCAGTACATTTAGATTCTTCAACAGAATGATGTCTATTACATTAATTGTTTTATATGGTGGTACGTGGCAAACCGACAGCAACCAATCATGGCATACGGTAAAGAGACAAGGAGGTCACGAGTTCTACCTTATTGCTTATTTGATGCAGGACGGGCGGCTGAAATTCTGTTGTTTTTTGGTGCTTACTGTTAAATCTAGGAAACATATATTAGCAATCATGCTTCTAATAAAACATGCAATTATCATTATCGTTGTCTGTTGCCCAATCAACAGATTATACCAACTACATGATCAGCGCCATCGAAGGTGCCATGACAGGCAGGTTGAGTGGAGTATATGAGCATCCACATCACTTCATGTGCATTGACAACTACTGGAGAAACCGTGGAATTCCCAGAAAGATTACATCAGGTAGCTATTAAGTGATGATGTTCAGCCATCGGATGTCGATGAAGTGGTGATGATACTTTAAGTAGCTAATCTAGAATGACGCATTTCTCCATTAAGGCTTCGGTAAGGCAAGTGTATTGGAAGTATGTTGCCTTAAACGTTTGACCAGTTACTTGAGTAATTGCTATTTGGCGTCTATCTTACTACCTGGGTTTCTAACTTTCATCGACGAATTCTTGTTGCACCATGTTATCCAGGTATCTACATAATCAGCATGGCACTGACCCTATGCGATGAAGTCCACGTTTATGGATTCTGGCCCTTTTCACGCGACGACAAAGGCAGGAAAGTGTTTTACCACTACTACAAGGCGCCGGTCTTTGTTAAGAACGCTCACAACATGCCACTGGAGTTCTTTTCAATACGGCAAATGCACCTAGATGGCGTCATCAGGGTCCACATGCAGTGCTCACGCAGTATTGGTCCACGTTGGAATGGCAAGAAGAAAGCAAGGCCCCGCCCCGGAGGTGCTGCCAAAAACACAAGTAATACTGTTGGGTATATGACGAAATCTCATGGAGCAAACGCTAAGGAAACATGAAAGAATTTTGAAGATATTAAAGCATATTGGAGGCATGAAATGAAGCTGATATATTTTGAAAATTTCTTTAATGGTATAAAGATTTCAATAGTTTTTGATATACTATAAAATCACATTATTCATTAATTTTATATTATTTATTGTGCCTTTTGTGGATATCACCTACTTTATGGTAATTCAAAATTTGCTACTGGAAGAAAATGTACAAAATAAAGTCTTAAATGATATACGCAATGACCTGTGAAGTCATGCTATTTTTTTGCTTTTATTACATACTCTCAGTCAAAATATAGCCTGATATTCTATAGCTGCAGGAGAATAGAATAGCTGAGCCTAAGAAGAAAATGTTGTTTCTGGTTGCCCAACCGACTCTAGCAAAGTCCTGCCAAACTTAGATTTCATTTATTTTTTGGGGGGTCTACCGCTGGCACATACAAGCCTTTAAATTAGTTCTAACAGTGACGTGATGTTTTGCTATATGCATATATATGGGATTATTGCCCCTATCCACTCCACTTTCCCTATCAGTAACTTGACTTTCCTGTAATCTTGTGGCTCTTCTCAACAAAGAATATAAAACAGAGACAGGTTGACACTGGAAAGCATTGTACTACACAAATTGGCAATCAGGAATACACTTCATGAATTCATGGATACAGGTACAATGAGAAATGCCTCTGCCCAAGAGGCGTTGCCAAAAACACAACTTTCTCCATTGTAATACAGGGTATGTGTATGTCAGCCATGAATGTAGCAACAGCCATGATATTAGCATTTACATGGAATTGATGTATGTATATCAGAAGTGAAAGGAATGAAACAACTAAAGGAAATTCAAAGTGATGTTTCGCACAAATCTTTAAAGTAAAAAGAACAGCACCAAACTATATTATGTTATCCTTATGGTATTTTTATTTCATTTTGTGCAGACTGGCAAAAATTTCATTTCTGATTGAGTACTTTTCAACAGTCAGTTTTTGTCACTATAAAACACACAAAACACTGGAAAGACATTTCTATAGGGAGTGACACTAACAGCCCAATGTCCAACCTTCTGTGAGCCTGAAAATGACATAGTCTCAATGTACACATACATGTTGTAACATACTCAGCAGCAAGAGACTAGTGTACGACTAATATATGACTAATTCAAGACCATAACACGTTTCTTTTAAGTTTTTTCTGAGTCAAACCTGTATTTTCCTTGGATTTACCAACATTGGGGTTGCTATCACAATTTATGTTGTTGACATATTCTAAAACCAGTTAAAATTCTTTACACAATTGTCTTTTGACACAAAACAGCTTGTCTCAAAGAGGAATGATATTTTACCCCAACATTGAAATATGTTCTAGCAACGTATTTTGTGCATGCTTATGTGCAAGCTATCATACGTTGAAAATCTAGCGTGCTCGTATGACAACAGAAAATGTTTTCGTCCCTCCTGTAAAGCAAGCAATTTGATATCCGTGAAAATGTTAACTCATCTATAAGCCATTTCATAGTTGCTCAAGAGCATTCCTGATGCATTGTGGTCTAAGGTCAAAGTTCAAGGCATCTCACCATTCTTAGTCCACATGCTTGGAGGCTTTAACTTTGACCGTAATGGATCACAACTGCACATGAGCACTTCGAACTTTGAAATGGGTTATCAGCAATCAAGCCATAAGGCAAGGCACTGTATCTTTAGGGGGTCTAGTGAAGCAAATATCTTTCGAAGCTGCACAATACAATGTACACCATACTGTCCTCTATTACCATTACCTTTCAAACAGTTCCTTTGCATTATCTAAATTGTGTTTGGATAGCACAAGAACCACTACAGTGTATAAATGCATAGTCAGTGCATTTCTTGTAGATGTCATGTATTTGCATCTAGAACCACTGCAGTTGGTAACAGAAAATCTCTGTTGGAATAAGACTGTTCCTCTGTCATTGTTGTGGCTTGTAATGCTAACTGCCCTGTGTGATAAGTCAATTATTTTCACAATTATATTAAGATCTGGTGAATTTTCCGTCTAACCATAATCTTGTCCAAAACAAACAACATCCCAAGACTTGCCATGGGTTCCTACTATGAATTAGTAAAACCAAGTATCACGAAGAAAAAGACTGATTTGGGGTTTATCAAAATTTCATCAACTAAAGCACTTGGCAGCATACACAACATTCTTTAAGTGCATCTAGCTACTGTCCTAGTGAAGGAAGGGAGGTGAAAATAACCCCAAATGGTGTTCAACACTGTACATGCACATGGTGTTCAACACTATTCATGCACATGGTGTTCAACAATATACAAGCACATGGTGTTCAACACCTTAGGTGCAGATGGTGTTTAAACACTATTGATGCACAGGGTGTTCAACACTATTGATGCACATGGTGTTCAACACTATACAAGCACATGGTGTTCAATATGTGCAGATGGTGTTTAAACACTATTAATGCACAGTGTTCAACACTTTATGTGCACTTGTGTTCAACACTTTATGTGCACATTGTGTTTAAACACTATTGATGCACAGGGTGTTCAACACTATTCATGCATACAATTCTCATCACCATATGTGCGCATGATGTGCAACACTATGTGCACATTGTGTATTACACTGCATATGGATTTGTGTTAAATACCAAAATATCATACATGTATATGCACATGGTGTTCAACCTACTAAAAATAGGATGTTATCTTTGGGGTGGGATGGGTAAAAAAAATGCAAAATACCTGTGTTCATATAACCTATAGCAGTCGGTTATTCACTTTATTTCTACAAAACTCTTTAATGATTGTATCCACAAAAAATGTTCCTGGTGTTACAAAAAAAGGAGTATATTTTACCAAGTACACATTGTATTGTGACTCAACCAGACTCTACATCCAAAACACCTTTTATTAGAAATAGCGTAGCTCGTCTACCAAATTACGGAAAAAGCTGTGTTTTTTATTACAAGCTGCCAGTCACATATTCTGCCAACTCACACATGATAAAAGATGACAGGATTCAAAGCACACTTGTTGTGTATTATCTATCTTTCATAAATTGATAATTACTTCATACAGCATACAAAGACTAATATACAGTCTTGAGCATAGACACAAAAAAACACTGTTCTTACAAACTGCAATACTTAAAACATAGCCTATCTCTCTGAATCTTTGTTCTTTTGTATTTTCTGACATTACCTAAACACATTTCTTAAACAATTTTCACTAAGCTTCCCCCTCACTATATGGAATGCAAACACATGTACCGCCCCTTCCTTACAATAAGTACTATTGAGAAATCAACTCGCCAAAATACATTTGTTATAGGACCATATAGCATGGAATGTGTGCTGAATTACAATCATAATAATACACATTTACAGGCTATGTTGATCCAATTATACAGATGACATCAATTTTTGATGATTAAAAAAAAATTGATTGTACAAAGTAGCTGCAAAGTGAGCGGATATATTATGCAATATTGATACCAATGTCGTAGAATGCCAAAGTCAAAGATGTGAAAGAACAAAAATGAAAAAAAATAATTGTTCAGAATTTGTATGTCATACAGAGTATGTGTGTTCAACTTTCTTAACCACTTATAATATAGATTTTTATAATAAAAGCAACTTTTTTTGACAAGATTTTTTTTTTCATTTCCACACACACACACACATCAGTTTTGAAGATGTCATCCATATAATCAAATCCACATGGCCTTACATGTAAGTCGCCAAAAACTGTGGGAATGCCTTGCCTTTTTCTACCAGCTGTACATATTTATGAGATAAAAATTGTGAGAAGAAATGATTTTTTTCTTTCTTTGTTCAGAAGTCTTGTGGATCAGTTGGTACTTATATGTACATGTACAGGCCATACAGTCGATTGAGATATCCCTGCATTAGGTGAGGCTGTGTAAGGGGCTGATACAGCCGCCATGTCACTTCTTGTTGACCGTCTGCATGACCCATTCCATACCCTCCTGTAAAAGAAAAACAATCATGTTTAATGATACTGTAAGAAATGTCTCTGCCCCAGAGAAGTTGCCAAAAATACAGTATCATTATAGAGTATGTTAGAGCACCCTATTACAGATTATGTCAAGTTACTTACTATTAATCATATCATAATGAATACCCACTAAAATTTGGGCTATATTCAGCAGTGTGTGGGGGGGGATTGCATATATTAAATGCAGTATACACACATCAAATGCAATCTGCATGTACATGTACCTGTATGCATATTGAATGCAGTATGCATACAACAAATGCAGTTTGAATATAAGTTCATACGCAGATTTCATCTGGGAGAGACTGCATAAATCATAAAGAGAATTTCATGTTTTATAGTTGGGGATGTGTTTGAAAACACTGAGAAGCAAATAGCAACCACTTGTCAAAAAGGCCTCCACCCCTGAGGTGTGGCCAAAAAAAATCCACCCTACCTGCACACCCTCTCCCGACATGGCGGAACACGGCTGGATCTGCCACCTACGCCGCATCGAGCCCAGGCCCAGGCCTTCCGAAATCTCCGAGGCATTCGCAGCGTTGAACAGGTCTTGCTTGTTGGCGAAAATGAGCATGGGCACGCCCGCCAACTTGTCTTCTTCTAACAACTCTGCCAATTCCTAATACAGCAAAGAGATAATACAGGATTCAAACATGCATATGCAAAAAGGTAGTACATTAACTTTCAGCATGTTGTCCCACAAGTGTAAACAGCAGGCATCTCGTGCCAAAAGGTAACCTTAGCATGGAAAAGGTTAAGACTTACATATATATATATGTGGACACTTGAATTGTGGTTTATGGCTTAAGGCCATAAACACCACACGAATACACCCACAAATACAGCTTTCGCACATATACAGTTTTTACAATCAACTTATTTTTGAGCGTGAGAAACTTACCTCTCCTGTTTCCTCAAACCGCTTGCGGTCTGAACTGTCTATCACATAGATCTGTGGAGAAAAAACAGTCCAAGTACATTTAAATTTCATTTTGTGACAGGAGAAAGGCTGAAACAAACATAGTATTGAATGAAAAGCAAGACATAGACTGGTTTTATAGTTAGATCACTTTGAAGAGAGGTGCCCCCCCCCCCCAAAAAAAATAAGACAATAAAAACACTGCAAAAATTTGAAAACTTATAGTAACCTGTTAATGTATTTGTAACTTTCTGATACTAGTCATAGATCTAAAGGAAGATTGAGTAAATTTCTACCTTCAAGGTTAATAATTGATCTCCGCTAGTAGTCTCTATATCATATCAGATTGCAATTTCAGTCTAGGCTCAAAAACATTATCTTACCACGATATCAATATTCTCAAAATAGTTCTTCCAGTAGGGTCTGATCTTCCTCTGACCTGGGGAAATGACAACAAGAGTTTTTATACATTATGTTAGTTATTCATGCTAAATTACAAGAGTCACAAGAGTCTAGGGCATAAGTGTTACATGCAACATCAAGTCACATATTCAAAATTATCGATGTACTATACAGGGATAAACAAGTCCACTAGCCCTATTGTCCAGGGCATTAGTGAAAGTGCTGTTCGGGCAAGTGCATGTCCTACCCCACTTGTCCGATTGGGCAAGTAAGATTTTCCATTGATTTTAGTGCAATTTTGATATACTTGTTACTTTATACAGTCATGACATCAAGCAATTGTCTACAGAGAATTCCAATGCTGGAAGTGAAAATGCATATACTAGTAACAGTGACATTTGAATTTTGGGCAAGTGAAAAATTGGTTCGGGCAAGTACATTTTTTATGTGCTTGCCCGATAGGACAAGTGGATTTTAGAAAACTTGTTCAACCCTGCTATATATTAAAAATTCAGAAATTGTTGCAGCATATTTGGTTCGCAGTTTTCAGTGGACAGTGGACTCTTCACTAAGAACTCAAAACCAGCATGGACATGTTTTGTGTTAACCTTCTGCCTGGATGCCTATTTGCTTCAACCGCAAACTTAAAACCATTATTGCAAATGCTCTATTTTTCCCTTTCACAGAATTAACTACCTGCAAACCTACATGCAGTTACAATATTCTAATACTGCAACATTGAAAAATTATGGTAAATCTAAAGGTACAAATGTATTTAATAATTTATCAGGTAATTATAATGAAGCAGCATCAGTAATCTACAATTTTTGCACACTTCAGATATCTAGGTGTGGACTGCACAACACATTAGTGAGGACCACACAACACAATCTTTAAAAATATTACTTGAACCCAGTTGAAATGATCACATATTATACTGATACTACTGGCCACTATGATAAACTAAATATGAGTTATCAAGAGATACCTTACCTCCAATGTCCCACACATTGAGCCTGAAGCCTGATGATTGCACACTCTTGATGTTGAAACCCTGAAAAATTAAATCATGTCATCAGTCTTATAGCACTGAATAACAATAGCAATTCAAAATACATTTTGTAGTACCATCTTATTCTTAACACATTGTGTTTGAGTACATACTAATACTGTAATAAGCAAGAATTCCCAAGCAGTGGCACTATCAATTGAAATTGTAGGAAGAATTATAACATCCTAACAAAAACACAACCAATAAAAATCTACGTAGTCTAGGCTTGACATACCTGGCACCTGCATATACAGGTTTGTGCAGGTAAAATTTGAGCAGGTACTTATGATATCTACCTACACCTAACCTACGCTGGTCAACAATACTTTTAACTAATCATAACATTGTGCCATTCCTACCACAAAGTTAAAAATTCATCACAGGAAAAGATGGAATTTCATAGAAACATTGCATGGGCTTTGAAATGAGAACCATCTTTGATTTAAGATCGTATTGAAAAAAAGGTTTCTCTGCATTTAATACAATGACTGAAGGCTGCAGACTGAACTCATCGTGATCGTTTCTAAGGCCATCATGACCCCAATGAAATTCTACAGCAGCCACCCAGCCTACTAGTAGGTTAGACTATGATGCACAATAGATATCATTAGAGTACGTGGGGAAGGACAACCTCAAGCCAACCGTTCACACTTATGCCACATCTTCAGAAAAGACGCTGGAGCCGCATGTTCCCTCTTTATTCGAACCGACACACAAAAAGATTGATATTGGGCCGGGGCCAGGTATCCAGGCTATCATCGCTGCAGACCATGTACCAGACTTGTACTTGTTATGTCTCTGAATCAGTACCTGTACCAGTCATGACATTATAACTTTTTACTACTACTACTACTAGTAGTACTAGTAGGCACATTGTACATGTCCAAAGTGCAAGATATTTTGAAATGCTATCTGCACAGGTACACGTACGCAAGAGAGCAGTATTTCAAACCTTTATATTGTACACACATACATGTATATGCACATACGTACCTGTGTGGGAGTGATATGCGAGATATCTTCTGACGCTAAGTGCTTAAGTAGAGTTGTCTTGCCGGCGTTGTCAAGTCCCAGGAGAAGAATTTTCAGTTCCTTCTCAGGATTGCTCTTCAGCTTACGCAGAAGGGCTAGAAGACCCTGGGAACAAGAACATCCATGTGGTGATCATGTGATGACAACCAGTATAACACTGATTTACATGCAAATAAGGTAACAAATCCTTTTAATCTTGTTGACTTAGTCTAAAAAGTACAAATACAAACAATGGCACATTGGTTAACAAGAGTCTAAGTACTGTAGATGACTTTTACGGTCTCTGTGAATTCATTTCACGGTAAAGAGAAAATGGAGTGATTGAGGTGGTCTTAGGTTCATTATTCCACTGTCATTACATACCGTACACTAGCCATACAGTAATGTAAATGCCAATTTTAATTACGAAGTGAAGCATTTAAGAAAGCAGCGAACATGAAACTAAAGCAAAATTGTCAAGAATTACTGTAAATTCATTAGTTTTTGCAGTGACATCAGAGGATTGTAAAGAATTCCTGTTTTTTTTCATGGCATTTTGAGTTTGCCTACATTGAAACAATTCTGTACCAGTGGTAATGGAATACAAAAGAAAGGCATTAGAAGTCCTTAATAGGAAAAGCAATTTTATGATGATGTCATGGGGAATTAAACGAGCACAGACAGTGGATGAAAATTACACAGTGCAACAATCAGTAACCATGGTTACTGCAAAAACAACAAGATCAACAGCAAATCCTAATTCCTGTGAATCCTGTCAAACAGGTTCTTTTCTGATTGCAACCTAACAAAAAGACATCAACACATGCATCTCCAGAGAATACTAGACTAGTACATGTAGTGTTGGGGCGATCAATGTGAGTTTCATGTGTGTCAAAGATATTCACACTGTACTGTAGACCTTGAAATGTTCGTGATGGTATCATTTTTGTATTTTGTGGTGACTGCCTTAAATACATAACAAGTTGCGTTTCAGTTCAGTGTATTTATACTTTAAAGATTTATTTCAGCTGCACAATTTAAACATTGTGAAACCTAATTTCCCCTTTTACTAGCAAAATTAATTGATTTACAATAAAGTCCAAGCATATTTCTGTGTTTTAGGAACAGTCTCCAAGCAGATGTCAGGGTGAAAATTTGTACTTGTTTTTTTGGGCGATCAAAACACCTTACAATATTCGTCCTCAACATCTGCTTGGAGATGGGTCATACAATACAAATGTTCAAGTGACATGAATCATATAAATTAAAATGTCATATCTATAAATATGATTTACAATGTGCTAAGAGTTACACTATAACTTCACCTACATTTACATGTGTTGATCGTTGTCACACAGACTATAGGTTTACCATATTCTATAATAAACAAACTATAAGATTGTCAGTTAGATATATAAGTTGAAATCAGAACTGGGTAAGATTGGCAGAAAAATGTAGAATTCTTAAGGTTTTGGAACAGGTGGCACTAACTAGAAGAGTTTTTTTTTTTTTTTGTAACCCTTAACAATTACAGAAATGTTATTAGATGAAATACAACACGGAGCAAGACAGGATGGGTTTCTCCATGTTATTTCGGAACATAATCTTGTAATTTTGAAGCTCAGATAATCACAATTTGTCTAGCACCGGCGCCGCGAATCTCTAAAAAGATAGAAGCATGGCATCACGAAAATCGTCATAAAATCTTAGAAACCAGAGCAGGTGATAGCCAATTTTTCGCAAAACTACACCTTCTGTGGAGTTATTGTGTCGACACTGATGATCCAACACCTATCTTACGCTCCAAAAACATGTGTTTACCCTCAAAATTGCAGAATATACGAGAGAACACAGGAAAACTTACCATTTTTTTCACGATCTAAGCGCTTCCTCCAAGCGGTAATGTTACTATGCCAATGACGTCACATCGCGTTGGATGATGGGATATTAACCTTACGCAAACATCAACCTTTCAACTTTCAACTTTAAAATATCTATGAATCATATCAATATGCAAAATATATATACATAAACCATTGATAAGAATAATAAATGCTTCAAACTAAATATGGCATTAGTAAATATAAAAATCAAAGCTTAAAAAGTTTTAACTTACCGAAGACCTTTGACTTACACGACCTTTGACCGACTTAGAAAAAGAGACGTGGCGCGTAGCTGGTCCGTGTTTTGAAATTTAAAAACCAGCATTTTCAAGAGATTGCAATATAAATTAAGGTACATTTTCTTGTTGCTGTGTGTAGAAGAGTATTTAGAAGCATGTCCGTCATAATCTGACGATTTTTTACTCAGAAATGTGTCGTTTAGGGTGTTTTAATTTTGTTGTGTCGCGAGATCTCTAGGGTACGGGTACGTTGTCTGCACGGGTGTTTACAATTTGTGATGGACTGGTTTTGACCGGTTCTTGCTTTGGTATGTGCGCATATTTTCGTGCAATAATCTTTCTTTAGCAAGATTATATGCTGCTTTTCTACTCTAAAGTAGGTGACAGAATTGTTTAGGGCTTGACTGTCTTCATATGTTTCTGTTCTTTCCAGTATGCAGTTTATCATTTTATGTGTGTTTGACCAAGGCCATGGGTTATGGTTTGACACATATATTATGACAGCATTGATTTGCAAGGTCACAATCATAAATGAGTAGATAAATCCTGATTTCATTTAATAAATATCATGAGAGTACTTTCTAGTCTCTCTCGATCTCTACTCTAAGACTGCCATCTGTGATTGCCTAAGTTTTCCAAATATTGTTAACATTTTTTATCCAGTTTTCACCATGACAACAAGTTCAGAGATCCCCAGAATTGACCTGGACCAGCCCAGATGGGACCAGTCCACGTTCCTGGGCAGACTGAAGCACTTCGCTAACCTGACGGACATGAGAACAGTGCTGAGCAGTGATACCAAGTTGAACGAAGCCAGAGATCTAGTCACAAAATACAGGTAAAGTCACCTTACATTTACCCTCCCTAATATTACTTCTGAGGTAAATGGGGGTCTTTTTTTTAAATTTGTGGTTAAAACAACTCTGCAGTGAATTACAATTAATAAAAATTTGATAAACATTATCATAAAAGCAAAATCAGGACAGTGGTATCTTGTATACACTGGTATACAGTAATACTTTACCAAAAAATGCAAAATGAATGAATGAATGAAGACCTTTATTGCACATTTTTGCCCCACTGGGCTAAGTACACTGGTCACACGGTAAGAATCACATATATGTAACAATGGAAACAATCATACACATCTATATATGCAGATGAAATATCTGGAAACGTTAATAAAAGGGAAATGATATCTATTCTAAATCCATGTCTACCTAAACTGTCTGCAGGGTTTAAGTTGAATTTGCCAACATTTTTGCAGATAAACAGGCTGGATGACTTTTAAGTCTTAACAGTACTAGTAGGAAGATTGTTTTTGTAAGGATATATAGTGTGGAGCAAATATATTGTAGTTAAGGTCACGTTAGGATCTCTAGAGAGTTTTATGTGTAATGTCAGTACTATTAGGTATCTCACAACCTCTAAAGTAAAAACATCTATTCTACTTTCACTCCACAGACTGGGTGCCACGCCACCTGGCACAACGGAGGAGCAGCTGTGGTATGCCAAGAAGCTGTACGACTCCGCCTTCCACCCGGACTCGGGTGAGCTGCAGAACATGATTGGTCGGATGTCCTTCCAGGTGCCGGGTGGTATGCTAATCACGGGATTCATGCTGCAATTCTATAGGTCAGTTCAAGTCATGTGACACTGGGTTGGAAGGTTTGTAAAATTAGAAATTCTTTGAGGTTTATCGCTCATCATTCCTTTACAAAGACTGGAGTTGGACAGTTAAATCCTTGTTTGAGTCAAATTTTTATGTTTTATTACACTTTGATCTGAATGATTTTTTTCAGCACAAATGAACTTTTAAGTAAGAAGGAAATTTTCTTTAAGCCTATCTGGTTGACTACTTTTTTTTTATTTGTATGTCCGCAAATCCCAATGTACAAAAATCAGCATAATATTAATAGCTACAATTTCCAAGCAGATCTATGGGGGGTAAAGATGGTAGCCAAAGGGCTAGTTGTACATTGTTTACCCCTTTTGGATGCTTTATTTGCCCCCATTCATATAGATAGATGCTTGGAGAGTAGCATTGCCATACATCCTCAGTGTTGCTATATTTGTCTAGAACTGGAAAGGTTCCCGTTTACCAAATGGGTAGGCGAGGAGGTCTGCTACATACATGTGTATTTGTCTACTGTATTGTTATAATCCAACTATTATTATAAATTCTAAAGTTTTATTTGTTTATCACAGGACAGTACCAGCAGTAGTATTCTGGCAGTGGATTAATCAGTCCTTCAATGCCCTGGTCAACTACACCAATAGGAATGCTGCATCAGCAATAACTACAAAGTAAGTAAAAACGTACAATGTACAATTCATAAACTCAGTGCAAAACTTGATGAGCACAATGTTAACCTAAACTATTCTAAGTAATCTAACGCATAATTGAAAAAAGTTGAACTTTTCATAGCTATTTTGCATCTGGATTCTAAAGTGTAAGAGTTAATACAAAACTTTACAACTTTTGATTGTATCTGTTTTTCGTTGGTTTATTCCAGACAGATTGGCACAGCTTACGTCACAGCAACCACAGCAGCTGTAGCAGTGTCTGTGGGCCTCAACTCTCTCACATCGGTAACATTTTGCTCTTGCATAATTTGTACATAAAAAACTAGAGTTCCACGACCCCATAACTTCGCCAAATAATCCTACCTTTCTTTACAACTGCTGCTTGATTGTTTATCATTGATTATGCAGATAAGGTTCTTATTTACATAAATTGTATCAGTTGATCATCTCCTCTACCAGACACCAGATGTACACAATCTATGTTAAGAAAGAAGGCTTTTATCGCATTTTCTGATAATTTATGCAAATGAGACCCACATTTGCATAATCAATGTTCAACGATGTTCACCCGTACATAACTTCCAAATGCTACAAGTGAGAAGTTACTGTCATTTACGACAATAAAATTGTAGCATTTTCTCATTAATTATGCAAATTAGGTATTTATTTTGCATATTATATATCAATCAATATTCTTCTCCTCCTCAGTTACAGGTGTCACATGTTGCAATGGTCCCATACTGGAACTGAGCATGTTCATGAAATTTCATAATTAATTATGCAAATTAGATGAATATTTGCATAATTAATATGTCATTATATGAAGCATCACTTATTATAAGCTATCCACATACCAAAAATCATAATAATTCGTTAACCTCTTCTTGAGTTATTCCCTTTTAAAGTCTGGCACTAAACCTGCTCTACAGTTCCAAAACAAGCTGCTAGGGGGCCCAAACATACACCACCTACTCTCGGCATCAAGAGCTATCTACCACTAAAAAATCATGGCCATAGCATGTTCAGAACTTGAGATATCAAACCAGGAAGTTCTGCTGCAGTACCATAATAGGTTGCTAGGGGGCCCAAAATCTAATCGTTTCTAGGTCTCACCAAGACCTACTCACATACCAAATATCAATACAGTCCATCCAGGCGTTCTTGAGTTATTCTGGTCTTCTACATACATACATACATACATACAAACAAACGCTACCCAAAATATAGCCTTCTTGGCGAAGGTAACAAGAACATCAGTGACAGCAATACATTTGTTGTTAGAATGGTGATCATGGTTACATGCATGCACAGACTTTACGGAGTAAGATGTGATTTTGTGGATAGGCTTGGAAGTGATTGGTCATTACTGATTGTGAAAAAGGTGACTGTGGTTATTGTACTATGATAACTATGATAATGTGAGCCATTTGATTGGTTGTGGTTTATGTTGACTGCTGATTAATATTCATTTGTGAGCCATCTGATTGGTTGTGGTTTATGTTGACTGCAGAGAGCCCCACAGTTGATGCAGCGCTTTGTGCCTTTTGCAGCAGTGGCTGCAGGAAACTTCGCCAATATACCCCTCATGAGACAAAGGTAACGATACAAAAAAAGTTTAGAAAACTTGAATGTTATTTTGCATTATGCAAAAATATATGTAATTTGTAAATAATAAATGGACTTAAACAGGCAAAACCACTGGACAGCATGATCTAAGTATCATGAACTTTGTACAGGGAATTTTGGTAAAAGTTAAGCATTTTTAAGGAAATCTTGTCTTCAGTAGTATAGTAACTACTTTGAAGAAAGTTTGCATTTGATTTTGGCATGAAACATGATCTTAATGTTTGTATTCCAAGATTCTCTTTGCAACACACTTCTATTTGATGTTTTCTACCATTTTTCCCCCAATGCAAATACCCTATGCTGATTTCTTAAAGAGTGTAACCTAATATATATACTAGATATTCCTGTCTTTTCTTAACAGGGAACTCATGAATGGCATTTTAGTTACTGATAGCAATGGCAATGAACTTGGGAAGTCCAAGGTAAGGATAAGGAACACATTAAGTTTGAGTATGAAATAAACTGACACTGTTTTGTAAAAGAATTAAACTTAACACATTTTGTGAAGTAATGTCGATTAAGTTGCAAGGGGTAAGGGTTTATTTTGAGATATAGCTTTACTTTGGTATCCGAAGTTTTAAATTGATTGTGTTAAACATTTCTCAAATCGGTTGTCAAATAAAAAATAATGTGACTGTGTGTTTTAGCCATTTTCACATCTTTTGTAATACCTCATAAATTTCTTTATGAGGTATATATTAGGGTTATATTAGTCACTACTTTTTGAATCTCATGATTTTACTTTTCGTGACTTTAGAAAGCAGCAAAAAAGGGAATTTTCCAAGTGTTTGTGTCCAGAGTGTCCATGGCTGCACCTGGGATGTGTAAGTACCATCCTTTTATTATCTTGGCCAGAATGACAAAGGTTATGTTTAATAACTATAATGTGTTGTAATTCTATCTACTTAAGCCTAAGGTGAATGTGCTAGGTGTACCTACTTAAGTCTTAAAAATGTGCCATCTCATACTTTTACCTGACATACACATTGTATAAAATGTTTTAATGATTATTTCCTCACTGCAATGTATGCACATGATACATAATATCATTATTAGATGTATGTATGTGTATGAATCTCTTTGGCATCCCCGGAGCAAGTCTTTAGGGTTATTGTATGCAGACATAGTTAAAAAGTTTTCTTGACACCCATCTTCTCCTGTGACTATTTGAATGAAGTGGTTCTTGGTGAATATAACTGTTTTTTTCCCTTTCTGTTCAGTGCTCTGTCCTATCATCATGCAGAAACTGGAGAGGTATAGGTGGATGCAGGTTTGTGTTCTAAATAATGTAAATGCATTTAAGTTTGCGGGGATTTAATTTCACGGTAGCGGGAAAAAACATTGAAAATTACCTGCACCAGAAAAACTTTAGCTGCACCACTCAGAATTTAGGAAGTATGGATCAAACTAAAATTTTTCAGGAGCCATTGCTATTTTTAATTTTAAACTTTTCCATAATCTTTAAGAAAAGACTTTCAATCAGATGTATTCAAATAATGTTACATCATATTCAGTATACACTATGCCCTTTTGTTCTAATTAAGCACAATGTTTTGTAGTTATCAGAGTGTTTTCGAAAGAAAATTGTCAGGACAATGAAGACAGTTTATTATGCATTTTAGTGATGCGTATTATGTTCAATTTGCTATTTTACAGCTTGGTTACAATATTATTGCTTGATGTTTTGGAAGATCATTTCATTGCCTGTACCGTTTCTAAAGTAGTGCTAATAATACTGATTCTTTTTTCTCCCATGCAGAGAATAACATTCCTCCATGGCCCCATACAAGTCATGTTGGTTGGATGCTTGTAAGTAGTCCTTAGTACTATCAAAACATTTATGTGTTCATCTTACCAAAGACAAAAAGATATCTACAATGTTCTACTCTACAATGTGCTACAAATCCTAAATGTCATAACTATAAAATATACATAAGACATACTTTACACATAATGTTCTCTTTCAGTCTATCAAATGTTGTATACTAAATTAGATATTAAGTTAATGAACAATTTTGTTTCAATGTTACATGTATCTAAGATACACATGTATCCTGATATGTTGCTAGCCTGGTTTTAAACAAAATCTGTTCCTTCTGATGTAGCCTTGTGTTCATGGTGCCTACAGCCTGTGCACTATTCCCACAACGAGCGTAAGTTTCTTTCCGTTATCGGTTTTGTAATTACCGTTACAGTAACAGTTACTAAGAAGATATGGTGACTGCATACTACTTTACTTGCTATAACTGTAAGGATTCGCAAATCGTAAGGCACTGACCAACATTTTTGTAGTCTTTTGCATATAGCATATTTCTTTTGCATGCAAGTAAGAATTCATTTCTTGCATCTTTGACTTCAGGTTCTTTTTTTTGGCAATACTCAAGGGGTAGAGCCTTGTTTGTAGTATTGGGTCTAGTTTGTTTGCATTTTTCATATCTGTTGGAAATGTTTTGATAGTATTTGTTGAATGGAGTAGAGAAGTTCCTATTTAGTAAGTAGCCTTCGCAATAGCCGCTTCTCTTCTGTATCTGTATCTATATAGCTGGTATAACACACCAGCTTTGCAGGCATGTGGCGTGGCAGCAGCTGGTTATATTACACCTAACTTTGCTTGTTCCCTGACAGTTCTCACTGTTAGTGAGCAGTTGATGATGTTTCCGATCTATAGGGAGAAGAGATGCTTAATAATCTATATCATAATGATTTTAATGAAAGATCAGCCATATGTAAGATAAGGATAAGCGCACATCCGTTAGAGATAGAAAGGGGCCGCTATAAACAGCTCCCTGTCCACGAGAGATTGTGTACATATTGTCCAATGAATGCAGTGGAAAATGAAACACATTTTATCAGTCAGTGTACCCACTATGAAACCGAAAGAAACACATTATTCGAAACAGTTGTCACTATTTTACCAAGCTTTTACCACCTAAGTGATCACCAAAAGACTATATTTCTACTAAAAGCACAAAATCCCACCATCGTACAGAACGTGAGACAGTTCATTAACCACCGCCTTCAAAGAAGTCAAACCCGATAAAAGTATTCATAGTATCATATACAGGTAGTTGATTAGACACTAGTTTTATGTATCACACTATCTACTTCTCTTAGTTCTTGAGACTGTATAATGCTATTAGCCCTTGGGCATGATTTTGAAAAAAATAATAATAATAATAATTACAGACTATTTCATATTGGCTGTACCCTTGGAGCAACCTTTGGTCAGGTCCAGTGGGTTCACACATTGAGGTGGCCAGTTCCAGTCTTGTTACGTGGTGACCATCTATTTAAAGAAATGCAAATTTCATTAGTTTATATTATATTAAATAGCAAGGCAGCCAAACCAAACAATACTAAAAACAATGTACATACAACTTTATAAAACATATACTCAAATTATCTGATACAGTATAACACCTTTGTCTTCTCTTCTCCACAGTTCCTTAGCTGTAGAGAAATTGGAGCCTGATCTTAGAGCATCCATCCAGGAGAAGTATGGAGACACGATCAAGACTGTGTACTTCAACAAGGGGCTGTGATGATGGCAGTTTTTAGTCAGATAGCAATATGAGCATGGCATTTGATATCTTAAGTAATGTTGAAGTTGACATATAGGTGGTGTCCATCTCTATTTCTTTAGCCCTTGGGCTGCACAAGTGTGCAATCATAGTACTACAGCAGGGGACTACAGTAACTGTAAATGCATTTAATTTTGCAGGGATTTAATTTTGTGGTTGTTTTAAGTTCACGGTAGCACCATGCGCTGTACTCTTACTGCCATGGAAAAAAATGTTCACGATGGTTTTAAATTTGCAGTGAAGTGGGCACCGCAAAAACCGTGAACATGAAACCACCGCGAAAGTTTCTGCATTTACAGTACTGTATCATTTACTAGAAGCACTGTGTGTTTGACTTTCTCTTTCCCGTGCATGAGTAAAGTAGAGGAACCAATATGTACCATTTTTTTAATGTTGGGGTCTGTGTGTTCTTTCTCTTACCCATGCATGAGTACCAAGACTTAGTGCTAAGCAAAGGAACCACTATGTACCATTTTTAAAGTTTTTGGGACTGGGGAGCCTGCAATCTACTGTGTGCCAAGTATGTACTTTACCCATGGTATAGACCTGTGAAGAGCTGCTGCCATACATGAGAAGAAGGAGAGGAGGAAACAGGGCTCTGTGCCTGTCAGCTCAAGCTCCTTCATCTGCAGCACCTGCGGCCGCTCCAGCGCCTCCAGAATAGGACTTCACTCCCACATGAGGAGACACCTGGACAAGTGACTCGTTAGGCTGCCTGCCTACTCATCTGTCGACAGCCGACAGGAGAATCCATCATCAGACCTGTGAAAGAAGTTTCTGAAATAATGGCAGAAGTGTATCAAAATGAACACATTTTGTATAAAAAATAGTGGGTGTTTCTGGTAGTGGGTACTAACAAAAATCTACCGAATAGCTAGTCTCTAAAAAAAAAACTGTGCCTTTTTTAAGTCAAGCCTGTGCCCTACAATCTCTTGCTCTCAGGAGCGTTATGTGCCCTCTCTTTCAAGGGCAGTTAGTCAGGTGAGCAACTCCAGTATTCTCATGCAGTAATTGCACAAAACTCTCCTTCTCTTTTGATTAAGAGTGATATGTGTTTTACTACCAGTTATACATGGTTTGTTTATTGTGTCAAATAATACATTACAGCACCTCATTATGTGATATAACTGCAAACCTTGAAACCTAAGTGTTAAATGTATTTAGTGCAAAATGCAAAACTTTCTTCCAACACAGGTTATGGACATAAGTGAATTTACAGAAACTTGCAGTACCGGTGTGTGTATTACTGTAACAGTTACTTTCTGTGGATGTTGTATAGTTTATTTTGCATGGTGCTAAATTTAAGGTGTTTAATTGTGGGTAATGAATCCTCCTACGCACGGTCCCCAACCGGCTGACCGCCTATGTCCCCAACCAGCTAACCGCTTATGTGGGGACCCTGCTATCTGAAGAGCCACCCCCGGTTACTGACCACCCTGCCTATAAATATTAATGAGCTTACCCTTATATATATGGGAACCAGGCAATCAGCGCCCAATCAGGTATTTGCGAGATCCCTTTTTGAAAACTGAAAGGCTATTCTCTGATTGGCTGACAGCTGATTTGTGGCCACGCTCACAGTAACCGGGGGTGGCCCTTCAGATAGCAGGGTTCCGAACATAGGCGGTTAGCCGGTTTGGGACCGTGTGTAGGAGGATGGGGTAATTGTACAAGGCTTATTTCATTCATCAAGAATTTACATACAAGTTTGGTAGGATTACATTTTTTTAATGTTAGGAGAATGAATAAAAGTGAAAATGATTTTTGCTAAAAGAGAAAGCTTTGGTTCTCATTCTTATGGAATTTCCATGACTTATAACTCAAATATATATTAGATGTCAGTCCGAGGTTGAGAAGCATGTTTGGTAATTTAGTTGCCCCAAAAGTATACTTATAGAGAAATGAAATAAATCACTTGTCTGTCCCTAATGTCCCTGCTCTGAGCTGACAGATTTCGTCCGCAAAGCCTGGCGAGGAAGAGTGATGCTAACGTCGCACAACGGGGAATAGCTGCACTTCTAAAGCGATCCAGAAATAGGTGTTCTCTGTGTAGTTTTCAAGCGGTCTGAATTCAAGAAAACCTCTTGATACCAACATTACCAAGATGACCAATGGATTGCCGTCTGCAGTGGCGTCTGATATGGTGTTACGATGTCCGCTGTGGTTTAGACTGTCTAGACGGTCAGTGACTGACCGAAGTGGTTACGTGTTAGACTCCCTTGGGGCCGTTACGTTGGCTATGTTCTCTTGTGCCGGGAAAGGGAGTTTACCGAGGAAGGGAGTTCGCTGTGGAAGGGAGTTTGCCATGATAGCGGACGGGGCAAAGACATGCTATCACTACAAACTCCGGATCCCTTCCACAGCAAACTCCTTTCCTCGCCAAACTTGCTTTTCCTGCACAAGAGAACAAAGCCATCGTTGAAAATTGCGGACCAACGCCCCCCAGCCGCGTTCCTTAGACAGCAAAAGAGTCTAGTTACGTGTTGCGTCAGACGTTCAGTTAGAATTTGGCTGGGGTCGTTTCGTTGATGCCTAGTCACATTGGTAGTCCTATCTCTTTTTGATGTCCCATTTCTTGAGCTTTATTGCATGAGCACAAGTGATGCGTAAAGCAAACTATATGATTGTGTAAGATTATAGGCCATGTTGATGTGATTACATGGATGAAATCCGCGCACACATCTTTCCGCGACTTTCCCCCCGATCGAAGGTCTCCAATCTGTAAATCGTACTAATATAGTAGCTGTAAAATAAGCAAATATATCATATGTCTTAAATTCCGAACTACTTTTCGGAAGTCGGTTCCAATGTCAAAGAAGATACATATAGATATTAGCGAACGAAAATTAGGAATCCATCGTTCGGTACTCTATTCGATCATTTGGCATTCACTTAACATTCCCGTCTACATCGAAGGCATGTTTTTTGGCGAAACTTTATTCGTACGCTGGCGCCAGTTTTTGGAGTCACAGAGAATGTCATCCATATATGATCAAATCAACATGGCCTTATATATTAGTACTGCATTAGTGCTTGAATGTTCTGACATTGAGGTCACCTCACCCAGGTCCCTTGGCAAGTTGGCATCAATGATGCCAGGCTGCGTTCAACGTTGCTACGGCCGTGTGGCGCGTTAGTACACCCGATCCCTAGATCTCGGAAGTTAAGCAACGCGCGGTCCGATCAGTCCTTGGACGGGAGTCTCCCAACCAAGGACGACCGGATTGCTGTAGCCTCACGAAGCTTTCCATGAAATCGTCTTCCGGGAGGGACGTAAAATGGGGGTCCCGTGCTCGAGGAGGTGCCTCGACCACGTTAAACAGCCTTATTACTCATAATTTTGCGTACCTACTGGCTGGCAAAATACACCTGGTGACTATTAATCGCCATTTATTATTCAGGCTCCAAATACAAGTAATTTAATAAAGTGTAAATCCTTGACACTGACAGTCACTCGAGATAATGATCCCCTGCCTTGGGGAGCCATTCTCAGCACAATCGGCTCCTCACACATTCCAAAGATTGAGCATAACTGATTGCAATGACTGAAAATGGCACCATTACTGCATTTACCAAGGCTTTGCTGGGTTAGAGGTTTTACACTAATTACATGGGAGTGGTAGCTTTGATATCCATGTTGTTTGCATCCTTCTGTCTCGAGAGATAATAATGGAGTAGGCTGACACTTGCCGACGTGAGTTCGGCAACCTGTTTGCTGACCTGCACAATGACTTTTTAAGGTGAAGGAGGTGTGTGTAATTCTTTCTCCACCCTATCGTCTACTGACGCTCGTAGTCTCACAGGTGGAGGAGCTGCCACATGTAAGCCGGCCCCAGCAGATGATATCCTTAAATAAGTTAATTACAGTAAAATTACCAGTGGACATCAATGCTAGACTACTGCGGCATCAGGACAGCATTACATATAGTTATATAGCATTTAACTGAACACCATGTTGTTGATTCGTTTTTATTTGGGAAAAATGTAATTGTAATTCATTGTTAAACTAGAAAGGTAATATTTGCAAGCAAATACAGAATGTTACCTTCACATGGTTTAGTCTAGCATTTCTACCTGGAAGGGTAAACTGATTAAGTTGCAGATGTTGACACAGGATAAGTCAAGACATGCAAGAAGGTACAAATAAATTTTGATGATTTTTTTATCTGTAACGTTATACATATTGAATAATGAACACAACGTCCAATATTGTTCCAAACAGGGTTTCTCATCATCATCTCATCACAGCCCCATAGTCCAAAAAGGTTATCCATTTCTGACGGTCGTTAACAGGGTTTACTCGACGACATTTAGCGTGTCGTCTGCGGGAGCGTCAAGGCCTATGATTTTTTTCGGCTTGGGGAGGTCCAGGGAGAAATTTCTTGGCTTGCGGAGAGAGAGCCATGGAAAAAAAAAAACTGGCTTCCTTCAACAATATGTATTCAAATGTTTAAAAAATAAAGCTTTGAATCACTTGGGAAATTCATATTCTCTGTCTCTGACTTGGTGCAGAACGCGAGCCGCGAAGTTCAGTTGATAACATAAGAATAAGTTTAATTTTGCGCTTTCCGTCATTGTTGACGAACAAACTCGACGCGTAAGTATAGACAAATTTTGCAAAAATCTCTAAAAAATCAGCGGATGTTTGCGGACGGTGCTGACTTTGATGATAATTCCTAACGCGCGCCGGCGGCGAGAGAGAAGCGAGAAGCGACTGGTCGAACCCAGTCGGTGCCGCGCCCCTCCCCCTAATGTTCTGGTCAGTCGCATCGTGCTAGCGCCGATGTTTTTGTTGTCATTTTCCCGGCCCCGATTAACTGTCAGTTGTTGCTACCATAGAAGTAAAAAAGATCGAACAATATGTGAAATTAAATAAGGTACTTTCAAAATAGTCTCCGGTAAGCCGATCGGACCTCATATGCTTGCGCTCTATACGGGGGCGGGGCCCTACATGAAACGTGACAAATATAGGTGTGCTTTTGATTCTTTAATTGACTGCTTATAAAATATGGACCGAATCTACCGGTGTCATCATGTTGCACCAAATTTGGGCTGACCGTCTATAAAAATTAAGATGTCGAAGATATTTCCCAAAAGGTAGGCAGAGATTTGTTGATGTTGGCGGTGTTGTTTTTTTCGTAATGATTTTCTTAGTCGGACCGTCGCAAACAGTGCATTCAGTCCCTTTCCCCGTGAAAACATCAGCTAGATTGTATTGTGCTAGATACAGCCTCACATGAGGCAAGAAGTACATACAGTCACAATTTTATTGTCAAATATTATAGAATTGAATTCTCGTTTCTATCTACTTGAATTAGACTAACTTCTGAAGAGAGCAAAATTAAAACAAGCGTACCAAGTTACGGCACACTGCGTAGCACAAAATCGGAAGGTACATTCACAGCTTGAAACGTCTCACAGAGTTTGCCGCTTGTACAACGCAGCGCGAAGGGTTCTCCTCAGCATGCTCAGTCACACTTTTACGTTTTCTATGAACCATATACCCAGTGTGAAATCGAATGTTACACATATCCTGTTTATGTCGCAGTAAGAGCGCAGCGCGATCGCCGTCTAGTGGAAATTTCGAAAGGGGGCCTTACCAACTACTGTAAATCGCACAAATTCACAGAAACAGCTGATTAGCGTAATCGCTAAAATTGCCACAAATCTATTATATTCGTTCACGTCCCGCAGTTGACGGATACTCTCAGAGCAGAAATTGATATGGCTACCCCTGCACACTGCAAGTGATCTTCACAGTACGCAGCACATCTCCGCTATGCTTCCTGTCACAGTCAATCTGTGTAAATTCATTCATATTTTGAACGGCCCAATCATTTTTTCAGAGCCCGCAATTCATATTTCATAAATTTCTTTTATTTTTAGCAAACAATTTTGATTTACGTTTGATGTACGTAGTTTGTTTATGCCCTCATTATCAATACGTGCCGCAGTCGGTACACTTCAAACCCGTCCGCCTGTCAATCATGCAAACTTCAAGGGGTTAGGTTTCTGCTACACTTAACTTTCGCGTTGGCTTATGCTGATTTGTGCCTGGGGATTTGTGCTGTGCCGGCCACTCCCACCGTGTATAAAGCTGTAAGTAGTTTTATTGTAACTCACCCAGACTTCGTTTCCGTGCTCCACCTGCTTGCTGGGGACCAACGCAGCGCTGTGGTAACTTACATGATAAACAACAAGGTGAACGGAATGACCGTGACCTAACATGGGGAGGGCGTTCCACGCTGCAGTTAATCGTGTTTGTTCAGGTCAGTTTAATAGCGAAATAAACTCATCAAGTCCATCGTTTGTGTTTCACATACCTTTATGTCTCAGGCGTAAAACTTTGAGTTTGCATGACGATCGTTATGCATGTTTTTTTATGTAACAGCCGGCAACACGCAGTGACCTTGCGTCTAACGTAGTCATGTGTTGTTGTTTTTTTTTGCTCAAATGTTCTTGTTGACTCAAAAATCGGTTAACTACAACCGTGACACCAATCCGTGTTTCATTTAGACGACAGCTCTATGTATGAACTTGAAAAACGAACAGGTCTCGCTACATTTTTATGATTAACGTTATATGCCAGTTACTTATCATGTCAGGAGACATCCAAAGAAATCACCACATACACGTAACGCTACCACTCGCAGTTGTCGGCCTGTCCGAGAAAATTGCAGTAGTGCTCTGAATGCGTTTGTTCACCAAATTATCGCGTGTGTACGCAAGAGTGCTGGCGTACTACACATCGTGTGTGTTCTCGATTCTACGTAACTCAAACACAACATAGAATCCGAACAATGTTTGGATGGCTCAGAGTTAAACTGACTTGTGTAGGTAGCAAAACCTTTAGCTTAAACAAAATCAAGAAAAGTATCGAAACAAATGCTTAGATTTGACTCGATATAGACCTTAACCGAGACACATTATACTTTGGGGCATTAAATTTCATTCTGCCTGCCCTCAATTTCATTCTACCTTCCTTGAAGTTGATAACTAGTATGCAAAAGGTGCCGATATTCGGCAAAATAAAGTCAAAGATCTGTGAATTTCTTGATCCGATTTATTACTTCTTGGTAAAATGAATTCCACAAATCATTCAGAGGACGGCTTCTGCCTCAATTCAGGCCGTCCAAAGCAAGATGAAGTCATCATTTGACGGGCGGACACTTCCGTGTTGCGTACTGGCGGTCGTTGACCTCGTTCGAACACCATGTTCCATAACTCCCGGGCGGGTTCCATAGCTACCGGTCGTTGACCTCGGGTCCTTGGAACGTGGTTCTGATGTTCTATGGGGGCTCGAAAGTTCGATTTTGTGTTAAAATTGCTATTTTTTTCACCCTTTTTTGCCCCATAAAATCATTTTTTTGTGTCTTTGGGGGACCAAATGACCAAGGTGCAGTGTCTTATGTGCAGACCTACCAGCTTGCTGGATTACGAGATATTCCAAGGTCTAGTTTTGGAGATATTCATGTTTTTTATTTGTGCGGAAAAGAAGAAGAAGAAGAAGAAGAAGAAACGATGCAAAAACAGTATGTACCTTCTGTGAAGGTAACATAAATACAGGGTTACAAATTGCAACGACAACATTCACTTGGATTGTGTACAGTTGATTGTTTACATACAATTTTACCTAAAAACTAGAAAGGCCGACATTTGCTTAGGAGCAAATACAGCATATTTCAGGCATAGCTTTTCCCATACAACATTTAACTGTATCAAATAACCCCTGCTCGAAAATGGAACATTTAGGGGCACACCCCAGTTTCTCGCCCCCATTGAAACGTATAGTTAAGAGACTATTTTCAACGACGCCGTATTTCCAAACAAAATTTTCCCCGGGAACTACACCTATACAGTATACAGGAAGTTAAAATGTACCATCTGGTCTAACATATCTGATTTGCAAGAAAATTGTAGGACCTAAAATCTCACAATATCCTAATGAATTTCGAAAGCCCGTAGCGATGACATTATCGGTCAAGCTGCCCGGGGTGCTTCACTGTTTGCGTCCTCGGAGCGATACCCGGAAGCCAAGATGTGTCGACAAAAACTTACCGAAAACAACATATAGGGGTCGAAGTTTATACTTGCAGCGGATCCGCTACGCTAATTTTACAAGACGTGCCCAACCCGATTCGCATGTGGGAAATGTTGTATCTCGCTAAGGCGTCGACCTGTCAACAAGTGGACGACGCGGAAACTATTGCTTCTACTACAACTAAGTTGAGGGACAACGACAAGGGGCAGCGGTGCAGTCAGGGCTGACACCGATCGCGAGGAAACGATGCCAAGGCCGCGGTGGACGGCTCGACTGTCGAGTCCGTCTAAAATCCAATAAAAATGGCGCGAATGGCTTCGTCACATCGGAGACGAGTGGTGGGTGACGTGTGTTTACAGTTTGCACCAGGAGAAAAACATTCTTTAACGCTTCCTTTGTCGATAGTTTTTAAACTATGAAAATAGGAAGCGTGACTACTGAGAAAAGAATCTGAACTAACCAAGGAGCTTTTATCTGACAAAAGCTCCTTGAACTAACTTGTCGGATTCGTCATAAATTCCAATTTCGCGTTAAATGCATTTTAAATCGTACAAGGTCCGGGTGATTCCGATCGGAGTTTGCAGGCATTGCAAATTAGAATCGTGAATAAAAGTGAATGTTACCGAATAGAGTCAATTTCAAGTCACCGAGATGGTTTTGAACTAATATTTGTAATAAGTTTGAACTATTTTGAGTAAAAGAATATTTCAGTCACTGAAGTTCGAAATTGTTCAAACATTTCAAAATGAAAGTTTAAACATGTTTGAACCTTTTTACATTTGTTGGAACATTTGGGAAAGTAATGATATAATTATCTCTTTATTTAGAACAATTTTCAAACATCTATGTGTTTTTGTTATTGTTCCAACATGTTCCAACATTTTGTGTCATTTTTTCCCTCCATAAAAACCTTTATTGACCCCATAAACAAAGCTGCTAAGCCTGGTCCTTTGTTTGGCTCTTGTATTTTTAGATTTTCTTAAGTATACACTGGTGAGTCTTTTGTGTGAAGGTGGCAGACAGACATAATTTCCTGCACTTGCCAGGGATGTGTGAATTGCCCTCTTCCCAGCCCACTGACCCAATTCCATCATATTGTTTCCATGTTCGAACATGTGATCACAAATGATGCATCTATGTTGGAACAGTTTAGAAACTAACAGAGATAATGTATTTGATGTTAGAAATGTTTCTAACATGTTTGAATACTATAGAAATATTTAAAACGTTACATAGATGTTATGAATAGTTCTAAACAGTAACTTATCACAGTTAGATTGTTACAAAGACTTCCAAAATGTTAGAACAAAAGGAAAGAAACACCCTCTCGGTAATATGGAAGCGACTCTAAATAGTATCATAACATTTCTTTTGTCATGCTTGTTCATTTGCTTACGCGCCTTCAACAATAAAAGTGGCATAATACAGACATAAAGTTATCATGTTGCTGCAACATCGTGCTGGCAAAATGTATGTTTATTCATGTAAACATTGCACAGGTAACACAATTGTTTAGATTTACAGTTCAAAACATTCTAACGATAAATATTGATGAGGAAATAATCATTCTCGCCATTGTTAAACTTGCTTATCAAATCTAAACTGGCCAATTTTCCCGCGATTTCCGCCAAGTAACATTTCCTCGATTGTCTCAACTTACCCTGCCAAAGTCAAATCTGCCGAAAATGATTGATATTGCTACGCGGAATGTTGGTAAATTCATCGACAAAGACATGTACTCTGACGTTCAAGGAACGCGTACCTTCTGCTACCGTCCAAATGACCTTATCGTTAACTCCAAATCCTCACAAAAAACTATTTTATAATTATATACATGTATATAAAACCGGGCGTAAGGTGACATTCGTCCGCTGTGTTGTCAAGATATGCACGTGTTTCTATATACACGGGGTTGGAAGGCCCCGCTATTGAATATTAATTAGACTTCGTCTTCCTTTTCGCTGATTGGCTGGCTCGTTAAATTCATTTAACTTGCACGTGCGGGGCTCTGCGGGGTGACGTCACGGCAAAAGGCCGAAAGAAAACCAATTTTCCCTCAGAAAAGTGCTGAAATTTACTGTATATAGTAAAGCGCTGGTTGCAAGTTAGCAATTTACGTGTTTGTAAGCATAAGTCCGTGAGATTTCTGAAACAACAGCAGTTCTGTGATAAACGGAACCTTCTAAAAACGTACGGAGCTAACAGCGCAGGGAAAATATACCATCGCATCACAGAGATGCCCCTAAAAACTGATACAATAAGCCTTCTGAATAGCCCAAAGTGCAAGAGTTTCCCCCAACGGGGCTCTGCCCCTGGACCCTGCCGGGCCGGGGCCTTCGGCGTTCTTCGGTGGACCCCGGGCCCCGTGTGCCGACGCTGTAAAAAATTCTGGCGGGAACACTGCAGTATATACGGAATCGTGAGGCCCCGCTTATGAATATTAATTAGCCTTCGCCCTCTTCGCGCACAGGTGTGAGCTCCGTGCGGGGTCACGGAAGGTCACGTCAGGAGGCCAAAAGAAAACAAATTTCCCATCAGAAAAGTGCCAAAAATAATCATTTTAAAGTAGTTTATGTCAAAACTTTTACTTGGATCATTTTACCAACTATCTAATGCCTATCTACACCAAATTTCAGCTCATTCGGTTATAATACCAGGGTACAGGGGGCCCAAATATACAGTTTTGGTCTTAAGATGACCCGAAAACCTTAATAAAATCATTTAAGAGACAGATATGGGAAAAATGAAAAAAAACGTCCGAGGGTATTGGCCCACTCTACCCTTGTGCCAAATTTCAAGTCATTCGGTTGAGGAACAACGGAGATACCGTGTTCTGAAGATTTGACAGGAGAAAGAAACATTACGAATACAATATATTTCACCATACCTATGGTATGGCTGAAATATAAAAAGTTTAAAGATCGAGGATAAAAGACTAAACGCAGAGACTTCTAGGCTTCCTTTGCGGACCAACAATTAATAGGCAAACATCATTAAAAACGAGACGAAGAAGACTGCCGGAGATCGAAGGAGGTGGAGACGACTTACTGAGGCCCTGTGCTCCAGAAGGGGCAAAGAGGATTAAGTCAAGTCAGTAAGTCAGGTTGGTAGATCATATTCTTTGTTCCACAGCATTCTTCAACTCTTCAGAAAACGATAGTGATTGATTCATTATGCATTGCAGACGAGGACAACCGAGGATGGTTGTCGAAACATTTGCTAAATTAAAGAATGCTATGGGACGAAAGAAAACCTTGTTCAATAGGTGAACATGCTTGTACAACAATATCAAAACTAAATTCTACCAATGTTTATTTACTGTAATCTGAATGTGGCGCTACTCTGCAGTACAGCGGCATTAACCTTTACTTCTACAACATACATTAAGGAGGATCACTCATCAGTGCAAAGTGCAGGAATACATACCCTCGCATCTTGCATACATACATGTACAGTATAAACATGCACGTTTACTTCGGGAAAGTTACAGTCGTTATGATGAAGGAAACGTTCCACAAAAAGTGATGTAATTTTATGATAAGCCACGAGATCTGATCAGCACCTTAAGAATTTACCATACTGTTGCAAAACGTTGCCTGATACGACAGGTTTACGGCAGATCTTAAATATATATGATTATGATAACTTTTGAGTAGTACATTGCGATGATTCACTATAGATAAACAGTAAAAAAGAGTAAAAAAAAGTAGCACAATACAGGCTTTTTATTGACGTCATACTAATTGTAATTTAAATCCTCTGACGACAATGTTGGCGGGTAATTGAATTAAGCTGTAGCATCTTCGCATAGTTTGAGACGTACAGTGTAATCCAACGTGGCACAGATGACGTCAAATGAAGATCGGGGTAGATACAAACAGTATACAATTTTACACAACTTCGTCTTGTCGGTAAACCCTATAGTGTCGGAAATTTGGACACTTGAGGTGGTATCTCACTGCACTTGGGGCACCGGTGCGGCACTGCGGGGTTCGTTCCCTGCGGCACTGTTGTGTCATTTTCGAAATTTTATAACTTAGATATTGCGTAATACGTAAAAGTATGACTTAGAAGACAACAAAATACACAAAACTTAAATTTCTTCTTTATCCCTGAAATTCGTTGAGTAATCTTTCGATCCCGCAGTGCCGCACCGGTGCCCCCAGTGCAGTGAGATATCACCTTTTGGCAACATTTCCTAAACTATAGATTCTCCTTTAGTTACTGACAAAAGCAATGGAAACGTTTTAGCGTTTCCACATTTTATCCAGTAGCTTGAATATTTTGTTACATTAATTCGGTATTAAATTGCCTAGATGCCGAACCTACATCGAGAATACGCCTGACAATAAACAGACAACAAACCAACTTTGCTTCGATTATATTAATGTCGTATTGCCCTCTCAAAAAACTTTTCATGAAAAGAATTTAATTTACACATTTTCTCTGTCACCAGTGCTTCTGTAGTTCCTTGCAGAACAGGATCCCTTTGATAATCATGGCGTAGACTATCAGACTGATGAAAATCACCATGGTAACCATTGTCTTTGTCACGGCGTCGTGCTCCCCGTTTGACCTCACTTCCGCATCCGTTAAATTCCCGGGCATGACACCGGAGGTGTCGTTGAGAAATGACGACGTCACGTTTTGCGACATGTCTTGTATCTCGTCAGAATCTGAAAAAAAGGAAAGAAGTTTATGTACGTGCATGTAAGAATATATCAAGAAATCATGCAATAGACTTCCTGCAATTTATGATCCACTGCTCACTGAGTCACGTGTTATATCTGCATAACGTGACGTCACGACAGCAGTGGATTGTTCATTCCTTGACAAAGACTGGTGCTGTTCAGTCGAAAATTTGAGTCAGTAAATTTTTTGTGTTGGATATTACAGTTTAATTAGTTAAGAACGACTTCTACCAAGTGAACACAGATGAACTTTAATGTCATTGTTCAAAAAGACGTTAAAAGACACAGTGACTTAGTATTCCACGTTAAGTTAGTGGTAAATTTTCTTCTGTTTATGTTTTTAAACTTCCCCCTGCCAACCTTGAAAAACAAAAAAAATTCTCTAGCGTGAATGCGGTTTTCTTCCTCACATTTAAAATGAATTCTTCCGAAAACGATCCTCTTCTTCCAGGATCACGATTGCAAAAACAGCCTATTGACGATATTGTTCCCTTAGATATTACATAATTATGTAAAGTGCGTCATCACTGCAAGGTCTTGTAGCTTCGATCATCAGTGTCGTCTTCAGTTAATAGGAACTACACACATATTAGTGCAACAGTTCCGAAACATTCCAAGTTGAAAATCAAATTATTTTCCGTAGATATCATCACGAAATGTGCGTGTTATGCAACACCCTGCAGCTTGCATCCTCTGTGGCAAATTTAAAGCCAGACTTGATCCGTTTCTCCAGAGATGAATCCGATTATCCATGGATGGATATAACCTGCAAACGAAAGGGGGCAGATTTGATCCCCTCGCCCGGGTTGCATTTATGTGGTCTAACGGTCTATCGTAGCAGGAGGTACATTTATACGGTAAGGACAAACTTGTTGAGCTGTTGGGGGCAATTCAACATCAATTTTGTTTCGGTTACTCTTTGCACTTTATAGTGATGCTTTATGCAATGCTGAATAAAATCCCTGCATGTTGCCTTTTTTTTATATTGTCCAATGGTTAGTTGTGCTTCTTACTGGAATTTGCGCGATTATTTGCCTCACTGGTACTGTGTTCACGCATCGTAATCATCAGCTATCAGACGTTAGTATGACCCTATAGATGATCTTCATTCTTGTAACCCTAGCAGAAAGAAGGGAGCAGCTCTGTCTCAAGTTTGCAAGGACATTGCTGAACTCGGAATTCAGAGAATGGCTGCCTGCGACTAGGTTCCAGATCTCGGGACGAGCCACTAGAAACAGCCACAAACTTAACAGTCATAGGTCCCGAACAAACCGATACAGCAATTCACCGATTCCGTATATGAGCAACCTGCTCAATACATCCGGTCCATAATTCCAGCATTAGTCATCATCATTTTCCATGTCACTATAATAATACTCCTCTGTTATCAGACAATCGTCTTAATGAAAATTTTAATCTATGTATATATGTATATAGTACTTATTCCTAGTAATGTGTAATATTTGACTCTTTTTATTGTGTGTTTCAAATGTAAATTGAATGCAATTCAGTGGTCCCACTGCGAATTTTCAATAAAGTCATCATCATCATCATCATCATCATTAAGAGTACTGTGTAGTGTATATAGCATTTGATTGATGACGAAGTACTTGTTATACACTCAGCTTTCACATTAATCTAGATAGCTACAGTCTTGGGTGATTCATAATCTATATACCCTAGATAAATATGTCATGTATAGTTCTGTAAATTCCGAGGTGAAAGTCCTTAAAGTGCGTGATGAATGATACCTTAAAGGCATCGTGATCAGTAGGAGGTAAGTTAATCCGATCTTAATGCTGAAATCCGTCTAGTAGGCATATGAGCATTAAGACGGTAGATAGCGTCAATTTCGTGACTTTGTCCAAATATTGAAAAATTACATTCAAACGAAAAAATAAAGAGCTAAAAATCCAACAGTAATCTTGAAGTTATGCATACCCCAGATATCTAAATGATCAAGACACGAGTTCTTGCGGATGTCTCATAATTCAACTTTCATAATTCTACCGGGTGCCATATATATTTAAAAAAAATGGTTGTCTTAACCCTCAAACCACCGTATGGGGTCAAAACTGACCCCAGGCGTATATCAATGTGTGCCATTATGTCATTTCTGGTCGAAAACAAATTTCCTTTCAGGAGTTTGTTTGTATATCTGTCCTATAACTTCTTATACGTTTTTGCCGAGATTGACTTATTGTTGATTAAGTTATCCTCGAAAGTTTATGCATGGTCCAGTGGGGTCAAAACTGACCCCAGCATGTTTTTTAAACAAACTTTTGCGACCCACACCTAAACTACTTATTGTAGGATCACGAAATTTTTAGAAAATGATGTACATGTAAGCAAAAATTATTGTAGCAACTTTTGTGCCATTATCATGTCATATGACGACATTATGACGTCATCTAGGTAATATCGGCCGCCATCTTTGATTTTGACTGATGACGTCATCAAATTAGCATAAATTACGAATATTGAGTCCTGAAATTTATGTTAAATTTAAAAAAGATGTGATAAACAATTGTTATTTGCCAACAAAACCTTAAAACTTAAATGTTTAGTACAAAATTTGAAAATTTCGTAATAAATATGTCTGTCAGAATTCCGTTGCCATGGCAATATAAAAAATGATGAACATACTTTGTTCACTGAAAATGTTTGCTATCAACATTTTCTAAAACAATCCCAAGTTTGGTGCCCCTAGCATAAGCCATTCAGGCGCTATATGGCATTGAAGCTGGTGCAGGCATCAAAAACCTCCTTCCCGGTCTGCATAGCGTTGGTGCAAAACGTGGTCCTAATGATCTTTTGCATAAATTATGATAATGAGCTAGAAGTATTCTCACCTAATCATGTCAGACTGCCCCAAATAGATTAATGAAACTATACATATATACAAATCACAAAAAGATTCACACAAAAAACTGTATTTGTACAAAACGTTTTGGGGTCAGTTTTGACCCCATACGGTAATCTACGTCACAAAAAAACTACGGTGGTTTGAGGGTTAAACACCTTCATATCTGAAGTGTATGTATACACATTTATATCTCAGATATACTGATGCCGTATTGGTACATCTCTTTAAATCCATGTACTATGTTTTCTCATGTGGTAGTATTATGGCATTCGGTGGAATTATGAGAGTTGGTATTATATGAAGTCTTATCATGAAATGACGATAATTGACGTTTTATGAAACTGAATGCAGACCATGTTATTGTATCATATAGACAAACAAATACCATTGAATGGTTGAAGAAAATTAGACTTCCTACCCAGCAGCAGCTCAAGCTTCCACAGAAGATCCTCAAACTGATCCTGTTTCTCAGCCAGGCTGTTCAGGAGGTCCCGGATGTCGTGTCTGGTGGAACGGGGTCGCATCGTGTTGTCTGATGCAGCAAGAAGACAAAAATAAAAATAAAAAGTACTAAAAACTTGACTAAGTCATTCGTGGATACAATATAGAGGCTGGATATGGTTCAATTGTTAATCGTTATTTTTATATGATAGATATATGGCCAATCGATGAGTGAACAAAAATTGTCATCGAGATCATTGATGATCACTATCATTCGTCAAGGGTATGTCTTGACAAAAATTACTCATGACTAGTGTGGTGTCATGCACTAACATCAAGTTTAACATACTATCAGTAGTATCACCAGAGGGCCGTACCAGGAGAAATCGTCAAAAGTGGGTAGGATTGCATAGTCCGCAGTTTGCAAGCAAGATATGCAAGACGATATGCATCGTGTCCAGAACAACTGTACTCCGTCGGCTAGACTGTATAGAGACCGGCGCCCTATAATATAGTAAAGAGAATGATGGCACCGATTTGAGTACGTTTTGCTTGTGCGGCGGTGGAATAAAGCACTTGGTTGTGTGTGAAATAATCCAGTAGCTTACCAACCCGATGAAACTAACCACTGGCTTATCAAAAACCTTTTTTCATCGCTCGTATCATACGTTAGATCTTACAGCAAAGTCGACGTAAGCGGGGTTCCAAGAGGCTTACATTAGATCTGTCGTCAGTTTCACAGAGATAAGAACCTAACACTGTTTTTGTGCACAAGTGAGTGATGGTACAATTTTGGTCTCTCCAATGCAACGCAATGATTCAGAAGCTTTGCAAAGCCAGATGAAATTATTAGCTAATCGGGGAGGTTTTTTTTTGCTTGTGCCGGTATGTGCGTTTATATTTATGACTCAAGATCGTTTACATGAATTTGATTGAAATTTTAGATCCCAATGATGCATATGGTGATTTTGAGAAACCATGGCAGTGTTTCCAGGTGATGCAGAATTGTAGAATAACACCCCCATCTTGAAAGTAGTGTGGTACATCCAATCAATATATGTTGATTGTCAGCCGGGAACTGATTAGCAGTTCTTTAAGCATACTCTCAAAGCAGAGGTTAGGCTCCGGCTGTTTTTTCAACGTTTTTTAGTTGTTTTTATCGGACTTTCTATTTTGTCATTTTTCTTGAAGTACGCCAGACAAAACGTTAGGTTTTGACACAGCAAGATAAAATACAAAATAGAAAGCCCGATAAAAACGACTAACAAAGAACGTTAAAAAACAGTCGGAGCCTAACCTCTGCTTGTAGAGTACTACCACAGAGGCTAGGCCACCTCTTTGCTATCGCGCAAAAAAATAAAACAAAACAATAAAACATTAAACAGGTGTATCCTACAGGCCAAATATTACCTTTTCTGCACCGCCATTAGCAATGCCTACCCCACGTTCCGTGCCGTAAAGCATAGACTACTAGAGTATGCTTAAGGTAGTGTTGGTGGTTTCAAAGTGATGTAAGTGTCGAGGAATCCGAGAGCCAATTGTAAAGTTTTATAGTTATGATCTGTTGTATTCGGAGATGTATGAAGCTGTACATGTAATTGTAAGTGAAATATCGCGGGGCGTATACTAAAAGTTTAGATATCTACTAATGAGCATAATGGAAGAACTGCGTATTCCCGGTTCCAAACATATTAGCTCACACCGTAATTCCTTCAAAGAATTCTGTGTCCTATGTACCCCTTTTAGATATGTATGCATGCAGTAAGAGATCTAGAAGCTTCTCGTTTTGATCTATCGCATTTTACATCTTATCCCGCAGCAAAGACTACATAAGCGCTTTAAGCCATATCTGTCGCCAGTCACCTAGTAGATGAACATGCATATATGACTTTGGCGATTTATTGCAAAACGTTCCTCTTCCAATGTCAACATTTTGCTACAAGGCCGAATATTTATTTTCAAAAAGTCAGAGTGACATAATTTGATCTCCAGGCGGTGGAAGAAGCTTTTAAATTGCTTCTTTTAAATCCGTAATAATCCGTACCATCAATTATGGTACGTTAGGGAAACGGCAGTTCTACTGTCTACGTGTAGGACGTGATCCTCTTCGTAATATGTACACGTCTGAGCGCCAGTTACTTGATGTTTATGTACACAGTCCAAAAGCGAACACCACTTCACATAACGATGACTTTCATACTTTTGACGGGTGCTCTATTCCAAACAAAGGAAATGGCAAGTAGGATAAAAAACAAAAGTATGAATATAAAGAGATCTACTAAATTGCAGAAACAGGAATTCCGGAGGTATGCACACTTACCATATATCGAGGTTTTTGAGACATTCTCAGCTTTAGAAGGCTTGGATATACACCTTTTTAATATGTGGCCGCCATAAAGGCTAAGGTACCTATTCACCGGGTCCCTATTGCACCGGTGTCCCGGTGGACTTCCGGATACAGTGGTACGTCTCGGTGCTCCCCACGGGTAGGCTACGGCGTATTTTTGTTACCGGGTCCCGGGTTCATTTTAAGTCCGACTTTAATTCAACCCGGTGCTCGGTAGGGCCAAAAAAAGGCGTCAGACCGGCGGGGCTACATAGGGGTCACGCCCAAATGTAAAAAAAAGAAAAAACATTTTTTCCAACTGGTACCTAAGTCTTAGAGTGCCGGCTAAATTACGACAGTAGGCATGTATCATCATCGCATCGATCTAATTTGACCTAGAGACTTAGTACAAATGACTATCAACTCTCACACCGGTAAGCCGCAATACACGTCAACGCCTGTCGGTATAATCTATTCATTTTGTAATCGGTCCAAAATCCGGTCCACAGATTTTTAGGGACGTTTTTTTTTCAAGACTGGTCGACCGGTCCAACAAGTTTTGTAAAACGGTTTTGTTCCCATACACTGTAGCGGTACCCACCTCTACTACAGACAGTTTTGAACATGTTCGGGGTCCTGGCCAACATTATCCATTTGTCATGATGGTTATTTTGTAAACTTATGACCATCGATTGACACATGAAAGACGACACAGCGCGAAACACGTCCCGACAGGAAGAAAAAAAATATTCAGCGGGTATTTGTGAGATAAATGTGTAGGTTCAACCGTAGCTTTATCAGCAACTCACACGCGTGGATTTCTGTCGGGTTGCATCATTGTAAAGCACGCTTGTGTGTCTGTATATATGTCAAAGAAATGCAGGCGAAAAGACTGCGATCATGTAGTTTACTAGAATAATGTGATGACCGACCACTGAGCAACTAAAACTGGCTTAAAGTTTGTGTTACCATTGCTTTACAATCTGAACACAAAGCACGATGTAAACGTGTGATCTGAATGACCAAAATCGTACATCATATCGTAACAATAAATTCTTTTCTTTTCTTTCATTTCTTTCATTTTATTTTATTTCATTGCCCGATCTAACAAAGAATTGATTAATCCATTTTTACAAGACGTAAGCTTAATTTTGAAAAAGAAAGTTCATACAACCAACCATAAATTAAGCATAATAATTGGGAGAATAGAACTGACACTTTTATATCAAAAGATACTTATGACATTTGATATTACATTTTCCTAACTTTGTCTACAGCTTCCCTAACCTTGAAGCAATATATACACGTATTTTGTCTATAAAATTTGTTAAACGTCACGAGCACTATCACGTGTTAAGTCACGCAGTGGTTGCAGCCTTAAAAGTGTGGAAGGCAGTCTAAATACATGGGGACGTCTTCAGAAGCACGTTAAGTATCAATTCGTCATGTCTAACTCGCTGTAACAATTGTGAAAATGCTGCCCAAGAGGGTTTTGGCGCCAGGTGTAAAAAGCAACGTTAGATATCTTCCCATTCGCGCCAACCTCCCCCAAACAAAGGTAAGTCTCAGAAAATCTTGCATTCAACCATGGAAAAAGGTTATAAGAGGATTTCGAACATTGAGCATATATATCGAAGCTGCTAGAAAGTAAGGCCACAGCAAGTAAATTGTATAGATGACATCCTCTGCGGGCTGCAAAAATAATGAGATAGCTCGAAAAAAAACCAAGATGGGTAAAAAACAAACACAAGATGGCTAAATGTTCAAAATAGACCCCATATATAAACGTTGTTACAAGAATAGTGACAAAATATGCCACACAACTAACAAGGCATTCATTCCTGTATTCTAGAAGTGAACTAGTGAAGCAAAAGTGACACTATATATGTGGTAGACTGGTATCACTTATCCAGTTGGCAACTACACTCATGGATTGCACTACCTCTTCTAGTGTCACTTCTACAACTAAAATTATAAGGGTACCTATTTGCCCATTTTGGTACTTTCTCACAGTACTTTCTCGTCATGTTGACCATTCACGAAGAAAAAAATTATTGTTTTTTTCTGAAATCAGGGGAAAACTTAATGAGCGCGCTGATGTAATCCATAATATTTGTTTGCTGTGGCCAAATGAGGCCAAGGTGCACCCGTTAAAAACTATTACCAAAAAGTTGTGTGGCTCCTTTACCATTAAGAGCTTTCCTTTTATAGCGACTACATATACAAGGGACATGCTGAAATATCACCGCCAGAAAATAAAAACAAATTAGTTCCCTTGTGGGCAGTTTCGACACCCACGGCTTTGCTCGGAAGCTATAATGTGCATTAGATTTGATCGACCTGGCTAAAAGTGTTTTGATAAATTGTAAGGGTCAAACATTCGTGTAACAGGCGCTAAATTCAAATGAAGATGGAACGGTTTATTTACCATTTTAACGTGACGTTATGCGAACAGCAACTTTGCGGCGAACGCAGATATTTACCTCCGTGAATCATACCTCGTAAACGGTTCTCTTACATTCAGAGTGATCTCCAGACACTCTCAAATATCCTCTATTAAGAGATTATACCTTACAGATAAAAATACCAGAAAATTTTATTTTTAAAATTTACTTAACATTTTAAAAGTCTTGAAATCATGCCTTGTCTTAATGGAATTTTTGCCAATTTAACCTCCCTGAGCTGATTGCTTCATCAGATAAGTAACACTTGACCTCTTGTGTGCTGCTGCTGCAGATTTACTTCCCCATTCGGTGTGCTTTTCTGTGGTATGCCATATTTAGGAGAGAAATACCTCATAGAATTCGGGACCAACATACATCATATATATATGCCAAACTTATCAGCTTATCAGGACAAGGGTTCGATGGAGCTATGGTTCTTTGAAATGCAAAGCAAGGATACCTGGCCGCTTCATTGATATTGAAAGTGAGAGAAAAAGCTCTACACGAACAATATTCTGCACATTGATTTATGTAACTTTGGTAGTGTCTGTCGGTATATGTATTTGAGTAGGTGGACTGTTGAGGTAACTCAGCCGGAGGGCGTCTTGACAGGAGCTTAAGAAGTGATTCACTCACCTTGTCCATAGAATATATTTGCCTAATTATGCCTGTAAGACCTGTTGGAGCTGCGCTCAATACATCACTTGTTCAGTGCAGCTTTGAATGTTTGTACCAGTGAAATATAGCTAACCGCACACAACGTTGCGAAATTTTCTCGCGTTTTTCATTGACGTATTGGGATATATTTAATTTTATGTAATGCCTGCTGGGTCCTCACCTAATACATCACATCACTTCTTCAGCGCAGGTATGAATGTAATGTATGTACCAGTGAAGTATTAACAACCACAAAGTTACAGAATTCTCTCACCTTTTTCCCTTGACGTTTTAAGATATATAATACACGTAAGACCTGTTTGGGTTTTCACCCAATACCTCACGTGTTCTTGATCAGTGCAATTTTGAATACTAATACCTTGGGGCAGTGAAATATATGCCATCTTGATATGTCATCACAAAGTTATGAATTTATTTCGCCTGTTCCCTTGACATGTTGATATATATCAACCTAACCGTTGCTTGGGTTGTTGATATTCACCCATTTCATCACTTGTTTAGTCCAGCTCTGTAACTTGGGACAGGTAGACAACCACTCAAATTATGAAAGTTTCTTCAAGTTACCATTTCCCTTGCTTTAAGTGTTGGGATAAATTAATCTACAAGTAAGTTGGATTGTTTCTATTCACCCAATACATCGCTTGCTTGCCTTCATACATGCACCTTGGGACAGGTATATACAACCACACAAATTATGAGAATTCTTTGCCTTTTCCCTTGTCCTTTTGGGATATATCAACCTACGTTTACTCAATACATCACTTGTTTAGTCCAGCCATGCATAAATGTACCTTGCGACAGTAAGACAACTACACAGATTCTGAGAATGCTTTTCCCTTTTCCTTTGTCCTTTAGGGATATGTCAACCTACATTTACCCAATACATCACTTGTTTAGTCCAGCCATGTACACATGCACCTTGGAAAAGTTAGGCAACCACACAAATTCTGAGAATGCTTTGCCTGGTCCCTTGACGCATTGGGATATATCAACCTACATGTATGACCCGTTACTTTGTTTATAATCACTAAGTACAACAATTATTCAGAGTGGCTTTAGATTCAACCAAGGTGTTATGACACATGTTCTTTTCACTTTAGGAGAATGCCAGAATATGTTGCTACAAAACTAGATACAATTATGTAAAAATTATTGAATCAAGGGGACAAAGTCAATGCATGACTTTTAACAACTTTTGCCACCAAGGGCACAAATCAAATGGCTTGTTATAAATCATTCAATCAAGGGGACAAATCAAATGGCTTGTTACTTATTGTATCAAGGGCACAAATCAAATGGCTTGTTACAGCTTATTCTATCAATGGGACAAATCAGATGTATCAAGGGGACAAATCAAATGGCTTGTTACAGTTTATTCTATCAAGGGGACAAATCAAATGGCTTGTTACGTATTGTATGAAGGGCATAAATCAAATGACTTGTTACAGCTTATTCTATCAAGGGGACAAATCAGATGACTTGTTACAACTTCTATCAAGGCCAAGGGCACAAATCAAATGGCTTCTTATAACTCATTCTATCAAGGGGACAAATCAAATGGCTTGTTACTTATTGTATCAAGGGCACAAATCAAATGGCTTGTTACAGCTTATTCTATGAAGGTGACAAATCAGATGACTTGTTACAACTTATCTCGGCCTATGTAGAATTCATGTCGCTAACCCAGATGGCAAAGAGAGCACGCTTTATTTGATTTGCTCCGTTCCGAGACCTTCCAATAAGCTATTCATATCTATTAGAGGGCTCCCTGAGGCAGAAAACGTTGATAACAAGGTGTTTTATATTACTGGCTGCGCTGAGGGATAGAGTCACATGGAAAGTCTTGCGTAACAACGTGGTTCCCAAATTGTTTACTCTGTCGTTTGTTTTTGCTACATGAATTTTTCCATTTATAAAAATGTTCCACATACAATGAAATCTGGCGCACGAATATAAACACTGAGCTGATTTATACAAAAACAAAGTAAACATTTTAAGTTGTAATGTGTACTTGTGATTAATACGTGAAAATAACCTTGATAATTTCAGACAGATGTATATGTTGTAATAGGTATAGTTAGATGTTGATATTATAGTAAAAAAATTTTAATGATGCAAGATCTAAAAAAAGTATACCAGTCCAATTCAGTGCACGAAAAAAAGTTTTGTGTACTGCGATGCTGTGTAATTTGTACAAAGAAAGAAAGAAAGATAACAAATAACAAACCATTACTACTACTACTACTACAACATAAACATAGATAAACGTACATTTTAAAAAGCATCGACACAGTATCTTCTCAGCAGCAACAATGGAAACTATAATATGGATTTTGTATTGAAAAATCCATTGCTCATATTAGATCTGTATCTCCAAGCTTTTAACGGCGATATCTAGTGATATAAAGGCAAAGCAAACGTTAACATGAATAAAAGTACATCCTAACAAAAATCGGCACAGTATCTCTGCAGTAACAAAAATGAAAAATAAGATATCTCAAATATAGATCTTGTATTGAAAAATCCATTGCTCATATCCAAGGTGTATCTCAAAGCTTTCATTCTTTTATCGACGCTATTCAGTTGAAATTCAACCTCTTGAATGCGGCGCGAGTGAACTCTAGACAGGCAATGAGATGAAAGTTATCGGACAACCATTCCCCCGGAGATATACTCCAATCCATTAGACGGAGCTCAGCGCAGGGGAAGGACCATAAAGCTTTGCAACTTAACCTCAGACACGATCAACAAAGGAAATAGAGCATGGCTTTCAAATAAATCAAGTCACAGGCGAACTCGTTTCGAAAGCCCAAGGACTTGTAGAGACACGATTGATGTAGTGATGTCTATGATCTTACCGCATAAGCCATGAGGAAGTGGCGAAATCACCAGAAAAACATCACTAGATAAGCTCCAGGCAGATAGATGTCGCTGAATTTCTCTCTTCAAATATCTCGAGATCCAGCATACGTTGACGTTTGTGACATTCACAATTCTTCTGGGTAAAATAAAAAAGTCATAGGCAAACTTGTTTCGAAAGCCCAAGGAAAACAGGACTCTACGCGTTTGATGTATTGATATCTATGTCTGACTATGATCTTACCCTGTATGCCCTTAGGAAGTGGTGAAATCGCCAGAAAACATCACTAGATAAGCTCCAGGCAGATAGATGTCGTTAAATGTCTCTCTCCAAATATCTGGAGATGCAGCACGTACGTTGACGTTTGTAACATTTACAATATCATTCTTCTGGGTAAGATTAGAAAGTCACAGGCAAACTCGTTTTGAAAGCCCAAGGAAAACAGGAGTCATGTAGAGACGCGTTTGATGTGTTGATGTCTATGATCTTACACCATAAGCCCTTAGGAAGTGGTGAAATCACCAGAAAACATCACTTGATAAACTCCAGGCAGATAGATGTCGTTAAATGTCTCTCTTCAAATATCTCGAGATATGCAGCACGTACGTTGACGTTTGTAACATTTACAATATTATTCTTCTGGGTAAGATTAGAAAGTCACAGGCAAACTCGTTTCGAAAGCTCAAGGAAAAACAGGACTCATGTAGAGACGCGTTTGATGTGTTGATATCTATGATCTTACCGCATAAGCCCCGATGAAGTGGTGAAATCACCAGAAAACAACACTAGATAAGCTCCAGGCAGATAGATGTCATTAAATGTCCCTCTTCAAATATCTGGAGATGCAGCATACGTTGACGTTTGTGACATCTACAATTCTTCTGGGTAAGATTAGAAAGACACAGGCAACCTCGTTTCGAAAGCCCAAGGAAAACAGGAGTCATGTAGAGACGCGTTTGATGTATTGATATATATGATCTTACCGCATAAGCCCTTAGGAATTGGAGAAATCACCAGAAAAACATCACTAGATAAGCTCCAGGCAGGTAGATGTCGTTAAATGTCTCTTTTCAAACATCTCGAGATATGCAGCACGTACGTTGACGTTTGTAACATATACAATATTATTCTTCTGGGTAAGATTAGAAAGTCACAGGCAAACTCGTTTTGAAAGTCCACTAAAACAGGACTAATGTAGAGACGCGTTTGATGTGTTGGTATCTATGTCTGACTATGATCTTACCCCATAAGCCCTCAGGAAGCGGTGAAATCACCAGAAAAACATCACTTGATAAGCTCCAGGCAGATAGATGTCGTTGAATGTCTCTCTTCAAATATCTCGAGATGCAGCACGTACGTTGACGTTTGTAACATTTACAATTCTTCAGGTAAGATTAGAAAGTCATAGGCAAACTTGTGTCGAAAGCCCAAGGAAAACAGGAGTCATGTAGAGACTCGTTTGATATGTTGATATCTATGATCTTACCCCGTAAGCCCTTAGGAAGTGGTGAAATCACCAGAAAACAACAGTAGATAAGCTCCAGGCAGGTAGATGTCGTTAAATGTCCCTCTTCAAATATCTGGAGATGCAGCACGTACGTTGACGTTTGTAACATTTACAATATTATTCTTCTGGGTAAGATTAGAAAGTCACAGGCAAACTCGTTTTGAAAGCCCAAGGAAAACAGGACTCATGTACTATTCTAGAGACGCGTTTGATGTGTTGATGTCTATGATCTTACCCCGTAAGCCCTTAGGAAGTGGTGAAATCACCAGAAAACATCACTTGATAAGCTCCAGGCGGTTAGATGTCGTCAAATGTCTCTCTTCAAATATCTCGAGATCCAGCATACGTTGACGTTTGTGACATTTACAATCCTTCCGGGTAATCTTAGAAAAACAAACTGTATATTCACATACATCTACTGATGCCGAATCAGTAATTCACGAGGTATGTGCACTTCAAATATCCTGTAGTAGGCATGGATAACATTGTGTTTTCACCTAGAAGGCATGGATAACATTGTGTTTTTACCCTGCACTCTTTCTTTACATAGATAACCGTTAGATTTCTGAACATTGCCCTGTTCTTTTTTAGAGGGCACTGTTTTCGGATCTTTAGAAAGGGGTTCAATGGGATAACTGCCAGAGATTAAATTCAATTTTGACCCGGAGCAAGTGAAAAATGGAGTTACTAAGAATAAGTTGAGAAACAAGTATCCAAAAACGCATTGCAAACTAGGAAATGTTTTAATCAACTCGAGCTTTTTTGACATTGCTCCAGTTTAAATTTGACCAAAGATTGTTGGTGATATAAATATGTAAGTTGCATCTAGTGGTAATTTTGTAAGGCTACTCGAACTATCAATACTGTTATGAAATACAATTATCATTTGTGGATGCAGCAAAATATTATTTGCATAACCAAATTAAAACATCTTTCTCTGCTGCTGCTGAGTTCATCTTAAACATTATATAAATTCACCTTTATTCTTAGGGCAAAACACTTGTAAATTTGTTTTTAACAGAGTTATTCGGAATATATCAAGTTGACGGACTCCAATACATGGCAATTATTATTTATTTGATAAACCTACCTGGAGCGTTCGTCCTGTTGACACCAATGTTCAGCTGCTCTTCAAGCCGATTCATCAGGTCTTCAAACTGCACTTGTTTGGTATCCAGGGATTGCAGAAGGCTGTCGATGCTAGCAGTCCTTTTAGGGATTCGACCACCACTTGCTTCCCTCGTAACGTTCGTCATCAAAACGACAACAACACAAGTGGCAACGACCCATACTGGTCCGGAATATTGCAATAACATGCTCAACTGTGTAGAGCACTGCGGTTTATATTTATGAAAATATCACAAGTAGATAAAACTGCAAAAACGAGTTGTCCGTACCATTGCTAAATCTTCGAGACTAAGCCAAATCTTAGTCGGTAAAATCTTCGCATCACCGGCTCATGAATTCCCGCGAAGGCACGCCGTTTACAAGTGGCGTTACACCGAAGGGTTTCCCAACAGGTTTCCACCGGCTCTTCGTGATGTCAGGCATGGTTGATACGGAGATTTTCCACTCCCGTTCCGCTGTCCACTGCAAGTCTCAACGGTGTCCTTCGCGTATGTATGAATGCGGGGTTCCCTCTTCAATACGTTTACTCAAGCATGAAGAAGATTATTGATTTTTTGCTGTGCGTTGAGGCGCTGTATACTCCCACCCACTGACGGGTAATAGCGGCGGTTAAATACTGGTAATTGATGGTCGCCTCGCCGGAGCCTCTGACGTCACCGTGACGCCACCATTACGCTCGTCTTCTTTTCATTAGGGACATTTCATCACGAGTCTGCAAAGGAGGAAGCTTTTGTGATATTACTTTCATCTATATTTATCACTTTTATTATTTCTGCCATACGTCTTGTTTCTATTTCTAGTACACACTTGTTACATCAGTGGAATCTCTTATTTCAGATGCAAAACCTGGTCGCGATTGGTCTGTTCGTATTTTCAAATAAATTCCAGTTGACACCAATGGATCTAATAATGCGTGATTTGATTTGTAATGGTCACATGGATTTAGCTATTTTTAGCATGAATGATAAACTCTATGTGGCGACGGCTAACTTAAGCCAAAGGAATCAGAGTATTATCAGTCGTTTTGCTGTCTAAGCCGATTTACTGAATCTTTGCATTCATAAAAGACCTCGCTCCTAAAATCCTAGGATTCTGTAGTCCCTCTGGTAATACTGTATCTATTCATTTATGGACTTCACGTTCTATATACCATATCATACTGTGACCATAGCGTGAGTATGTGGCTTTCTTTGGTACAAAATTCCTACTACCATACCGTAAACTAAAACCTGTTGGTCTTTTTTGTATACGGTCCAACAAGAAGACGTTATACATTTGACATCTCGGATTCATTCAGTACGGAGAACGATTTTGTTCACGTATTTTTGTTGTTTGCTTATTATATGCAAACATTCTATCTTGAAATAATATTAATAAGAATATGCATGGGAAGACAGAAACGTGTATGGCTTTTCGTGGACCTAGAAAAACCTTAGGAATATGAGAATGCTACCATTGTGGTTTAAAGTATATATACATAAGCATGAAAATTGAATTTAAAAAAGTACATTATGTTTAAAATACTCAACAATACTTACTCTCTACTTAAATGCTAAGCAACCAATTTTTGATACCTGATCAACCTTAACTTTGTCTTCAAGAACGTTTGTTGCTTTCCCTTTCTTTTTCTTCAACGACAGAATTATGAATATGAAGCAAATCGATCGGTTATTATCAAGGCTGTCTCTTCATATACATGCACGGCCACGACATACCGTTTGACCGTATTCTGCACACGTGCGTTTGTACCGAGTAGCTTTTACCGCTTAACAGCAGCTATTTTGGCATCGATGATAAATTCTATTTGTCCTTTCCGGGGAAACGTTGAAGGTTAAACATGACACACACACAAAAAAACTAAAAGAAACTCGTTCATTACATCCTTGTATTTTGACTACGCGTGGCCTGTTATATATCCTGTTTCCGTGCACGTGCCTGTTGAGTTTCAGGGTATAATTTGATGTTTTTGCAGAAACTAGTACAGTGATATAATATTGATATGATAAATTCAGATATTTTACATCAGCGGAATAAGAATCATAATGGTGAAGTTCAGGTGACCGTCATATACATCATACCTGACCGTAATTTTCAAGCAGACCCTACGGTGCCATAAGATAGTATAAAAGCTGGACAAGGAGTATAGCCGGCCAAAGGGAGTCAAATACGGTGGGTTTGATACTATACATTACGCCACCTTGGATCTGGTTGGAGGTTAACATGGCCGATTCTCATTCATATCAAATTGTATTAAAAAATGCTTCGATTTAGGTTTGGCATCCAGGTAGTAAGATACCTCAGATAACAGTTACGTATACTCAAGCAACTGGATGTTTTTCTAGAAACTGTCAGAAGTTTCAGGTAGCAATCATTATCCCGCAGCAACCTTACAACTGTATTTACTCTAATCATGTGCACCAAGCAGATCTTGCTTGGCATAAGATAGTATCATAAGCTGGGGAAGGAGTTTAGCCGGCAGAGGAGTTAACTGGCCACCCGAAGATCTTGCTATAGTATGCCACGCAAGATCTACTTGGAGATTATATCTACTCTACGTCTGTTACTAAAACAGTACATTTATCAGGTACATAAAGGTAAGTTCTATTGCCTCTAAAATATGGATTTCAGCGTAAAAGTTAAGGATTTGAAACAACAAAATATTCTTTGATCTATGAGAGAAAGAATGAACGTGGTCCGGGAGACCCACTCAAAATGATGGTAGTGATAGTTTCATCAATGTGGGGAAAAGATGTTCTGCGTAACTTTTGCTCGCAAATGTTGGATTACTACTTTATCAAACTTTGCTTCTGCACATGCTGAACTTTATCACTGTACTGTGAATTTTGTAAACACGGCACGAATAAAGAATCTAAATACAACCATGGGAGCAGGGAGAAAAACAGATGATTATCCTATACATTAGCTCATTACTCTTCCCTAGTATTAATCCCTTATTAGCATCACATCATTTGTTATAACCCCGCGGGGTAACCTTAGACTGGTACATGAGAAAAGGAGATAAAAGAAGGGAATTTATAGAGATCATTTTTATTAAACCCAGAGGCTTGTGCACTTTAGATACATCCGTGTCTTTTGGACATTCTCTGCATTGAAGGTCTCCATAACACCGTTTTTTAAAATAAAGCCAGTCTTTATTTTAAGCGGTTAGGTCACTGGCCTGGGTAGCGCCAAATCGCGCCAAGAACTTGTGCCAACGTTTGTGAATTTGAGCTAATTTTCTGTCTTGGTCACACTAATTAACTTGCGACACATTTGCATATAAAGCCCAAAATGAGCAGTTCGTTGGAAATCTCAGTGTTATCTACCTATTTTTGCCTTGCCGCCAGGCAAGGCTTTACGCCAGCTTTTTTCCATGGATCAATGGACGGACCTTTTAACCCAGCCCTTCCAAAGGCCCTTCCAAATCGCCTTTCTCATGGACAAGTTTGACGGCTCAGGCAGACAATGGTACATCCCTGTTGAATTTTAAACCGTCCATTTTACGTATTTGTTTCTGTTTGCGGTCGGTTCTAAAAGCATTTAATATTTGGTTACATTGAATAAATGAAGCGTTTGTATGGTAAAATTCCAAATTCATTTGGAGTGACATAAAATCAAGTGCATTATCTCGCAACAAGAATTGCATTAGCTATTCATAAAGATGAAACAATTTCCAAATCAGGCTAATAAATTGTATGTGAATATATAAGTAGCCATGACGTCATCAAAACGTTGGAGAGGCCTTCCGAGACCGCAGCAAAACGCTAACGTGAGTTTAGGAGAGCGCCAGCTCAAAACGTCACACGAGAAGTCGCAATAGATAATATTTAGGATCATTTTGTTATATCGCTGTGGCTATTGACACACTGAGTGTGCCTATAGCCTAAACAGGCTATTGACACACCGAGATTCCAGCCAGCCAATCAGAGCTTGTAACATGCCTTTCCCGACATTATTTTGCCAGGCTCTCGTCTCATTACAAACTTTTCACATAAGTAACAGTTGTTTAGACATTTTTCGGAGGATTAGACATTAGAATCTTTGAATCTTGGAATGAACGGACGTATTCAAGTTATGCCTTAGATTTGGATACCTGTTAATACGAGGTGGTACTGGGAATGTTAGCATGGCGTAGTGGTTAGCGTGAATAGTCGCCACACTGCCGACCCCGGTTCGAACCCGCCTAGTGAAAGTTTTTTTTTTTCAATTGTCCTTTTACCTTTTTATAACATCCATTTGATATAAGAATATTTTCGTCATGCGACCAGAACCATGAAAACCCACCTTTGGGACTTTTTGGTCTGCATTTTCAAGAGTGCATGTTTAGGTAACAGTTACGTTTATTTTTTTCAGCCGCAGAATCCACCCGCTACGTTCTTATTTTGGACGGTACACTTATTATTTCTTTTAAATTGGACCAGGGACCCCTGAAATAATAAAATGTGGGGTTTTCCAAGGATAAAAGCTCCTTGGGTTTTCTAACCATAATTCTGCGGTATTTTTGCTCAAAATTCACGCCGTCGAAGCATATATTTCCGCGCCGCTATGTCATCCAAACATATCGGTTGATCTCGCTATGACGCTACAAAGTTCTTTCAAAATAATGAAAGTAAAACAACAACTATAACTTCGCTTCACTTGTGATATCAGTTTTGAGGCCGCAAATTCTCCCTAACGGCAGGAATTCGTCGGCAAACACAGCTGAAAACGTGTTCCAACATGGTCACATGCGGTGTTTGCATGGTACTAAATATAGTTAGCTCATTTGCATACTTGTGACTGGCTACATGCGGCCTATACCGTAAACACGTGCACGTGAAAAAGATCGTATTTTGGGTTGATGATGGGCACAGAATGCCATTTGTATTTTCAGAGTGTTGCCTTTCAAATATAATCGTAAGATTTTCTCATTTTCGTGGTTTCTAGTGTCAAAATTTTAATAATACGTATTTAGCAGACAAGCAAATTATCCTTACTGCACGCCAAGGCACAGCATTTTGCCTTGCCGGGCTTGAAGTGCCGACCTACCTTTTCCTGACGATATTCCTACCACGCGGCAAGGCACAGCTTTTTTAAAAAGATTTCTTGTTTAAAGAAAGCTCAATGAATAAATAAACACAATAAAATAATGTGTAAAGTGACAAAACTTATGATACTTGGTGCAACATGAGTATAAAGGTATCATAAAAATACATATACGTATTTCGTCATTTTTTGTAAATTACGAATTTTGAAGAAAAAATACGGGTACATTTAGGTTATTTTCTGAATCAAATAATCGCAACTTAGGGCCACAAAATGCACTTCATGATCATTTGCACAATTTGTCGCAATTTCACGTAGACCAATAAGATACCCGCTTAAGGGCACCCGTGGTAATTGAGAGTTGACGTCAAACAGAACCTAGAGGGATGAGGTAAGCACAGAGGCTTATCCTTCAATCATAATTTTTCAGTTAGATTAATCCCCTGGTGCGTCTGGGGATGTCTGACTGATGTGTAAAATGGAAAGAGTAGATTTGTACAAAGTTGCAATGCTAGATCATTGTTTTTTCAAACGCCTTGATAAATTTTTAATGTACTATTTATGTATGCGAAAACAGTGCCTAATTTCAATGCGCAAGTGCACACACACACGCGCGCACACATACACACACAAAATATTGATGATCATCCTTCTATCACTGCGCATGCAAATCTCTTTTTGATGCATTTTGATAAATTTTACAATGTATTTTGATGATACATTGAAAGCACAGTGCGGTATTACCAATAAACTGTTCATTTGAGCTTGAAACGCAAATTCCGCCGTACGTCAGTGTGACCGTAAGGGGAAATTGTCGAAGAAAACGTAAAGTTGTCGTTACGGTATTTCATATGTGTAACTTATTTAGCATGCGACATGTACATGTCATATGAGAATGTCCAAATGTTATAATTGTCATCGTTTTTGCTGACATATCACATTATGTGTCGTGCCAATACGATCCGGTAGACGGAGCGCGTGCATGACGCAATGTGACCCGGAAGCGTAATAAGGTAATGAATCGAGTTGTCTGTGAAATCCAGAGTCACGTCATGTAGTGTGCCGTCTATGGGAATGCCATGACTTGGTGTGTTGAGAGGTACACAGGGTGAGTGGAAATTTTGATGATTTTTATAGCAAGCGTAATGATACGTACATAAAGCAAAATTCTCCAAAATTATAACATAACACAGATCTAATGTTTATCCAGTGCAGTTGGATTCTTGCAATAGATCATAAGTTATTCTAATTCTTCGATTTCAGTATAAGACACCATCGACACTCATCGATTTAATCGACAGATACATACAAGTGGACAGACAGATATCTGGCGCGCGGTGGAATGCATGATTAGTGTTGTCCATACATGTTCAAGAGTATATACGTACGTGTAACGCCAAAGTAGCTAGTATAGGTTCTAGATTGTTTCATTTCGTTTCTCGCAGTATCTGCGTCATTGATACGGAATATTGATTTTTTTTTTACAATCATAAAATTGACAAAGGTAAAATACAAACAAGTGACCGTAGGTAACATAGTCTGTGACGTCGGTCTGGTATATGTTGGTTGTTTTGTCTTCTTTGGTGTGTGACGTTGTGCTTATATCCTATATGATTCTTTTCATGGTGTTAGATATATCGTTGTATCTAAAGTTGCCTAATATTTCTGTGTCATGTGAATCTTACTAAACAGGTATGGATTGTGAGATAACATGTGGCCAAAGTCAAAAAGATATGGTGACGATAAGTTACCGGATGGTCTACTCTAATACACAGGCACATTCACACACAGACACACCTACAAGACCGGCAGGCAGACTGACAAACGCACCAAGTATTAACATGTTTCTGTTATGGACGTAATAAGTATGAAGCACGGAATAGGACCTTGATGTTTCTTAGTCGAAGTCCGGGAATATAATATGGCTAAACTTCATTTGGGACGAGAATTCTTACACGCTTCATTGCAAACGGCGACAGGAGGTATTTGATTGACAGGGTCATTAGTGGAACATTAGATGTCAGTTCCCATGTCCTAGCCTGACTAAAATCAAGCCCCTAGCGGCCGGCCCGACAATTGCCGCCACCCGTAGGAGGGGGTCATTAAGCCCAGCCGGCGAGAGCTTGTGTAAACACAGGCTACCCATGTCCCACATACGATAACACACAGCTGTTGATGATGAACTGTGCGATAAGTTTTTAACTAGTGTGAAGCCATAAGGTAGCATGACACAGTGTTAATGGGTGAATCCCGGGGTCCATGATGCTGGTACATAAAGTAGTACGGATAAACTTGTTGAATAAGAGGTAGAAAGCAAACGCGCGTAAAATTCTTGCACATATCGCGCATCTGCTTAACTATACCCAATTACCTCAACGGGCACCATATGCAGACATGGGCCAATACACTGTGAAACGTACAATTTGCAGGGGTGATTTCTGAAATTATTACATACATAATAAAAACAGCTGCCGAAAAAATAAAACACCTTGCATCATCGTCCAACTATGTGTAGAGAACCTGCCAAACCACAAACGTATGCGACAACGGGAACATGCAGATATAGATGCGAACGCGCGTTACATTGACGACCAGAGAACATCACGCATCTGCTTGCAATATCTCAATTACAGCATGACCCATATACAGGGGATCTGGACTAATACACCGAAAGATGAACATTTTGTAGGGGTGTTATTTTTATTGCGTCCCTAATAAAACCAACTGCCGCAAAAACAACAAAAAAACAACGTGCATCATCGTCAACCTCAGTGCAGATGACCTGCCAAACAACGTACGTATGCGACAACGGGAACATGCAGATACCGATGCGAACGCGAATAACTTTGACGATCAGGTAACACCACGCATCTGCTTGACAAATTCCAATGACACCATGACCCACATACAGAGGATCTGGACCAAAACACCGCAAGACGAACAAATTGTAGGGGTGTTATTTTTATAAAATCCATAATAAAACCACCTGCCGCAAAAAAAAGTTCACGTCCATCATCGTCAACCTCAGTACAAAGGACCTGCCAAACCACATAGAATTCAGACAACGGGAACATACAGATACAGCTGCGAACGCGCGTAAACGTGACAAAACTAAAAGTCTGTCGACCAGAGGGTCTGGTCACAGACTAACAAGTAAAGAATAATGGCCTTACTGTCGTGTTTATACACCCAGTTCGAATATGTTCTTTTCTTAGACGTGGTGAGGGGATTTATAATTACAACGTTGTATATAGGAGCTACCGATAGTGTACTGGAATGTTGCTCGAGTTTGTTGTGAAGGAGACGTATTGTATACTAGTAGGTGGAAGAGAACGCTGCAAGATACTTAACTCCCGCCAGAGGGCGCTGTCACTCCCGCGACCAAAGCGCGCTACAGGTACTAGAGGCACGACTTACGATTTAGTCACTGACACAGGTTACTTGTCACTTCAACATGGCAAAGGCAAGGGACGTCGGCTACACAGGAATTGCACTTAGATACCTCCTTTCAGTATCAGGAAATTTTCAACATGTGTCATATAATTTTTTTTCTGGTGACGTCATAATGTTAGAAGAGTAGTCGCTCCAACATTCACGCTTGCCCTTTTCCCCAACGCACGTGCACTATATGGTTACTAACACCCATCTTCGGTCGTCTTCATGAAAAACTTCCCCACTTGTAACAGTGGGGTTCAAGCGCTGCCAAACTGATAACGCCAATAGCTCTGAGCTTTTGGCGTTGTGATTTGCACTTTGGATTTGTGATCCGGTTGCCCGGCTTCGGTGCGGGTTCGAATCCCGGGAGTCGGATGTTGTTTCTTTCTGTTCTTCTCCCTCTGGTTGTTTCACAGTGAAAAAAGCACCCTCACACTCTATCCAGGGGTCTTACCATGTGACGTTGGTGCACCACTTCTGTGCTAGGATAAACCGTTTGTGGCACTAGTCAACGGTTCACAATCATATCGGCCACAGTCAGGTCAAGGTTTCCATACGATACGCCATATAACTTCCCGCCAACTTTCATCATACGGATACGAGTGAATGCAGTGAATATCAGTCGAGCCTTTTAAAACTATTCATTTTAAAGCGTTATCCATTGTCAATGCCTTTACCCCACACTCGAAGCAGTAAGGGTCCTTAATGTCTGTTAGTAGACCGTTTAAAGGTATTCTTGCTTCCAGGCGCTGCAATAAAGGTTGAAATGCAGTTAAGTTATATCACCAAATATGGACCCATTAGTTGCAATTAGGTGCCATTTCCTCTACCGTCCTGGAGCTCTCTGATGAGTGTGTTATTGATCACAGCTATGTTCCAAGTACATGAACCCACAAAGCTTCGTTTGAACGTATAATGTTACGTACTGTTAGTCAGACTCTACCCAGTCATCCGATATAATCTTCTCAATCATACAAATCTCCAGAAGTCACGTCTTCTTTGGGGTAATTCACCAATGATTTAACCGTGCTGTGTCTTTGAGGATTTTATCCTGCCTGTTTGACTATTTCTTTATGTAGAGTGGAGTGCTTTTAAATTTCTTTGGGCCTATTACTTATCATTGGCCGCTTTTTACACGCAGATCATGTGGACGGCATACAGCAACAATCTCAAACCCTTGTCTTGCTGTCAGATTATAAAATCATAACAAAAATGAAATAAATAGACCGATCCCGTAGTGCACTGTCGCCAGCCTTCGTCAAATTGTAGAAATACAAAAGAAGCATATAGATACAAATGCAAATGCAGCCGCTCTCTCATTGGTCTAACTGCTAATTCCCATGCTATCATTTTGGCTGATCTGCTAATTGTGATGGACAGTCAGGGCCAGTCTATTGGGCCTAACACGATGTACTATTTATAGCGCTACACCTGTCCCCGCGCGCCACAGACAGGTGGCCAATTAATCCGATTTTGGAGGATAACCAATCAGAGGAGTTGGGTGGGATGCGTGTGACATGAGGCGTTGTGAATCTTCCATGATGTACTGCGTACTGCTACTGTCGCTAAGCTTCGCGCGTGGGCTAGTTTTCACCTCTCTGGAGTACCGTTCTCTTGGTTTGGACGAGAATGCAGAGGTTTCAGAGGTTTGCCACAGGCTTGTTTCTGAGTGCTTTTAGCCATTTTTATGGGGCTTTCTACTTTACATCGTATTCTTCATCTCTAACAACTGGAGATGAATCTGTGCTTGTAGGATATGTATCAATTGCAATTGCATTAAGTTGGACACCAATAACGCTAGCCTGATTTCACACTGCACACAGATTTATTCAAAATCATACTGCAAGGAAGTCTGTTACATTAAATATACACCTTCAACAGGCAGAGAGTTATGAATATACAGTGTTGAGGACAAGTAAAAGAACAACAAATCTTGGTCACGAACTTTAGAGGCACTCTATACTAGACAGCCACCATAGCAACATACACAATGACTTCACATGAGAAAAGCGACAGTAAGGGTGGAAATATAAATAGTTTCTGACAAAGTTTGATTATTTACATACAATCTGGGGCTCTGGGCTGAATAAAGTATCCAAAGTATCCAAGTTTGACATTGACATTTACAAAGCAGTTCTTACATTGCCTATCGATATAAAAGAACTTGCCATTTCATCACCCATGAATTGTTTTCTGCATTATTATCAGGTACATTTCTATAAGTAACACTTTGACTTCTTACTGCCATATCTGATTATCAGTTCTATTTTAATTTAAGGTCTTTAAAAAGTGTCCTTTTCTCCATTGCTTAGTTGGGATTTTGATATAAACAATGCAGCTATATATTTCATGTTCTACTACAGCAAGGGGCTCCACAATTTTCATATTTAAAATCTTCATGGCTGAGTGCTTACAGAATATATTTTAAGTGTTCTACATGCAACATGTCAGCAAAGGATTAGCATAAATTAACTTGTACCAGTCAGAATTTTTTTCTTTTTCAAAAATGTCTCATCATAAAACATAAAGTCTTCATCACCAACAGTCCCAAAGAATGGAATGTTTGTCATTGATTGTCTTGTGCTTTACTAGTATATTTTTTTCATGGATTCTTAGCTGCCCTAACTACATTTTGCTATTACAATCCATCAACAGTGACTGTCATCAATCTTCAAGATAAAAACGTCATTTCTGGAATTGCTTAAATTTCCTGCCATCATCATCATGCCATAGGCCAATTAATTAGCCGTAGGGGCAGCACAACTTTTATCTATTTCCTCTCAATGAGTCTTAGTATACTAGCAGGTCACCAGTCTATCCCAGGGCCTCTGGGTGGAATTCTTTGGTACTGTATTAGCTTCTTAGTTCTTAACAGCCTCAAAAACTTTCATGGCTATACTGATGCCAAATTTTTTAGGAGAAGGCTAGATCTGGTGCCAAAGAGCTGCCTTTTATTTGTGGGCTCTGGGAACAGTCTGGCATCCAGGCTAGAATGAGCCCAGCATATAAAATATATTATGTACAGCACATACTATCTCATTTCTCATATCTACATCTCTCTTCTTTGACCACTTTATTAATTACATTCTCTAAATCCTTTGGAAATCTTCTTGAATAAAAGTCAATAAAACAGGCTATCAAAAGTTAGCGAGTGGTACTTTAAATGAACTGTAGAAACTACATTCACGTGAAGGAATGTATATTAGTCAAAGACAAAGGTTAAAATCGTAGCTACCTACATGGGCTGCTTTATCAACTTAACTGTTGCCAGTATCAATCTATTTACTATTTATACTGTAGGTTTGTGACAACAACAAAGTGATAAGTGATTTTGTTTTGTTTGAAAGTATTAAAACACTTTCAAATACTGTACAGTGCTTTTATAATTTTTTTTTAAAATATTTATTGTTGCCTCAATCCCAGAACACCACCTGTTTTTGGAAGCCCCCTATTAAGGCCTAGGTCACATTTACAAATCGGAGGCCGGACGGAATAAGAGAAACGAAAAAATCAAACTATATAGCTATAGAAATATACACAAATCATACCCTTGAATCTTATTTTGACATTTTGTGTATTTTGATGTCAGATATATCATTCGCTTTGCTCCAGAGAGCTGCCCGGTTGGGCCCCTTTGTGACCTAAGCCTAACAGCTATACTCTATACTGTTTTAGATAAAAATCTTTGCATTGTCTAAAAGTGCTAAATCTAAGGTACCACTATTTGCAACATTGGCTTTTCTTTCCCCCTTTTTCTTTGGACTATAGTATATGGTGTAACACGGCATGACCAGCTCCTATAATTTACCTTTGTTTGCTTTGCTCTATAAAAGGTTTGTTCAGTATAAACCTGGGGGTTTGGGGGGTTGTTATATTAGCTCAGATCTATATTGTTCACCACACATGTATACAGGCCATTAGCTTTCTGGGAGTCCAATTTTGACTTTCTCTACTACTCGATAACAAATAATATGATGATGCCAGTTGACTGTGGATAAGTCTGTCTTTTGTTATAAGGTTTATTTGTACACAGTCTAGAAGTTGCTAGGTTCTTTGAATGAAAAGAACTAGCACCAGTAGCTCTTTGGTTTGGGGTACTCTACACTGACTTTGGAAAGTACATAAACTTTCTCAAAGAGCCTGGGAACTTGAATAAATGTATAATAAATTGATACAGAAAGTTGTAACATGATTCATTATCCACAGTCAACTGGCCTCCTCTTTCCTGTTGATTTTTGGCGAAATGGTTGACCTATCTAGACTCCCTTGCAGTATATCAAAGGACTTTGCTGTGGAAGGGAGTTTGCCGTGATAGCCCGGACGGGGCAGAAACTCCCTATCACGGCAAACTCCCTTCCACAGCAAAGTCCCTTTCCCGGCACAAGAGAACATGGCCTGAAAAATCATGGACCAACTCCCCCCCCCCCAAAAAAAAACAGCCCGTTCTGAAGACTGCAAGGGAGTCTATGACCTATCTATCCTGGTAGGGAGGTTAGGGATTCCTACCCCTCCTGAGTGATAGGGCTGCCCGGTCCACACCATCGAGATACATTGTTTTGAAACCCTGAAAGAAAGAAAAAAAATGGACATCTTAAATATGACAAATGATACATTCAATTTGATTAATCAGTAACTATCTGTAATAGCTAAGAGTAGAGTAGAGTAGAGTAGAGTAGAGTAGAGTAGAGTTCTTCAGGCACAGGTAGGAACTCCAGGCCTACCTTTTGTTATTATTGGAGAAAATATATGTTTCAAGAGGAAATTTTCACTAGTATGAACATTGTTCAAAACTATCAAAGTTATCTTTATATTGTCCCCAAATAACACTACTGACTAGTTTTCAAATGTCTTGCTCATTAATTAAATGCTCAACAATGAAAATTGAAAAACATTTTTAGTTTATGTTTGAATTTTTTTTGCTTTGTCCATTGCAAGCTTCCTTAAAATATACATTTAAAAATTTTGAGAATAAAACATCATGTCTGTCCAATATAGTTTTAGCAACTTTGCATTTGTTACCTTAATGTATTTAGGACGTGTGGGGATTTGCTTTCTTGGTAGCGGGAAAATGGAAGTGTTTGCGGTGGGCGCCATAGACTGTAGTCATACACTATAATCAAAAATGTTTGCAGTGGTTTTAAGTTCGCAGTGAAGTAGTCACCGCAAAAACTGTGAATAAAAGCACTGCAAATATTTCTGCATTTACAATTATGTCATCAACAAACTCACTTGAAGTTCCTTCAGGGTCCTTTCAAGTTGCTTGTCTTTCTTGCAAAGTGCTGAATACATCTTCCTCACCTCCTCCTTTGTCTTTAAAACAAGAATAAAAAAATCCCAACTATTTAAGACTCAAAGCTGAAAAACTATCTTCCTAAATATTCTAATTCCAAGATCATCACTGATGTCAGCAATGGTGTTACAAAATATGCTCAAAATAACTGCAATCACCAACAAAACAAAGCATTCTCTATGAAATACAATGTAGTAAAATGTAAAAATCTGAGGTACAGATTGTTACAAAGAAATTCACAGCTTGTGATGATTGCAATTTGCTAAATCTGTACATGTACAATGTACATGCATGATGTAATAAAATACTAATCTTAAGGTAACAGCTTAGAAAATTTTAAAATAATCTGCTGAAAGACTACCTTGTCCAGTTCATTCTTGGTCCTCTCCCGATCCGCCTTTAAGCCCCTCATTGCAAAAGCTGCTGCACGTGGCATGTCGGATTCCTTTAGTGCAGCTGCTGTTTGCACCAACAGTTCATTTTTGACATTTATGGATGCTTCTTTCACCTTTAGAGTCGCTTCATCCTGAAAAGATACATAAGTAAAATTTACTTGCAATTTCATCAGGACAGACTGAATCTTAAGTAACAAAAACTTTTTACTATTTCAACACCTGACTTACTGCAAATGAGCATAATATTTGTTTAATTACATGCCGTTCAAAGAATTTACACATGTTATCTGTAACAGTTTTACTGACACAGTAACTAGAAAAACAATCAGTATTCAACAATGTAAATTTAAAATTTCTGAAATGAACTGTGATCACTTTGACTATTGTGCCTAAAATAGCTGCCAAATTAAAGTATGATAATTTCTATGCCCTTTGGCAGTGATTTCTATGATGAGTAAAATGTCAAATTGAAAGTCCTAATATCCTGAACAACATCTGTACAATGAAAAAGTAAGCATATTATGATTAAAAGACAAACATTTACCATCTCCATTTTCCTATCAGCCAACTCCAGACGGTGCTCCAGTGCAGCCCGAGATTCTGCCTCTTCCCTCCTCAGAGCTTCAATTTCCTCCTTCTCCCTCCTCATCTCCTCCTTCTCCCTCCTCATCTCCTCCTTCTCCCTCCTCAAGGTCTGGTTCTCCTGCTCCTTGCTCCTCAGAGCTGCCTGGTTCTCCTGCTCCTTGCTCCTCAGAGCTGCATCCTTCCTCCTCATCTCTTCAAGATGCTGAAAATATCAAAACAATATTCTATGTGAATCATGACCTAAGACAGGCTTTCCAAACATTGAATCAAATTCAATAGAATATTTTTCTACTTTTAAGGAAGACAAAAGTAAAGATTCAAAATACTATACTATACTGTGCTTAATACACCCCTAAAGTTCTCACCCATTTTACATCAATCCATGTGAATACATAAGAATCATGGCAATCTTACATCTAACAAATCTGTGACATTCCATAGCTGGAGATATACCCAGGATGGTAGTATACGAGATGGAATGTTTTAGGATCCTTTCCAGTCCCACACAAAACAGAAATGGAATCAAATACAAGATTATAAAACATGAAAGGCTGTACTTTTTTTGTAAGAATCATTTTCAGTTCAACATTATTATAAAATGTGCTAACCTTTTTTTGTTCAGCTTTTGATTCTGAGATTTTGTCCCTCAGCCGCTTTACCGCATCATTGGTTCTCTTTAAAGTATAAGAAGTACAAATTGTACATTGACATACTTCCTGAAAAGCTCCATCATATGTTACAATTGAGTGAACAAGCATTCAGATAATTCAAGCATTTTGATAACAAAGTTCATTACTTATTATCTAGTTCTCAGAAAAGGAAGTTTTCATTTCAGGACTATCAGGTCCTATCTCCATGTCAAATAACTAAAAATCATGTGACAAGAGACAAACGAATGTCGATATCGTATATAGATCTCTGTTGCGGAATGTCACAGATTATACATTTATTATTACGTCTGTTGCCCTTTCTACATTTCTCAAGGCAGCAGCATCTAAAAACAATGGCTGTTTCAGACTAACAGCAAACAGACTTGCCTCTAGCAAACTCAGTGGACATCCACCATAGCACAGGAGCCCTTTAAGTTTAAACCTGTAATTTTGACTGTCATTGCTATATTTGACTCATAAAAACATTGTCAGCAGAGCAGAGCATGTGTGAGCAGAGAATGTTTCATTCCTGCATAATTTTTCAAAACTGAATATAATACATTCAACAGTCTCCACCCATTAGGCATCACCAAAAAGCAAAATGATTGTTATTCGCACCGGTCTCTTACCTGATCACATTTTTCTTGGCTTGCTACGCTGACCTCCGCCAAAAATTGCAGAGCCCTTTTGAAAATTTCATCCTGTAAGAAGAGTTGGGGTTGACCACCGTTAAAAACCTCATTAAAATATCATGGGTTTCTACCTCCATAGTTCTGTATTCACAGACTGTGGTAATAATATTAACTTAAAACCCAGGATGTCCAAAGTATTAAAAAAAGTCATAGCAAAAAGGTGATTGTAGTACTTTATAGTCAATTGAAGTCTTCATTTGAATTATGTGTACTACATGATATTATCTGTATCTGTAACTTCCAAATGGAACATTGTATGAAATTGCATAAATTATACTAACCTTCAGATGCTACTTATCTTTGCTAAAGCAAGTGAAAATATTTCTAATTGATTCAGAAACAATACTTTTATTGACAGAATGTACAGAAGGAAACAACATGAAAGATCTTTGTAGAGAAAATAGACACGAGAGTTACAGTATGTATGAGTCGAGGTGGAAGACTACAGTGCATGATTAAGTAATCAATTCAGTTTTCACAAATATTCTATCTTATCAAATGAGATGATTAATATGCTATCGGTAATATTGTAGCATTAATATTGTTATACTCAACATTATCATTTAAAATTGATGGCAGAAATATTAAATTAAGTAGAGTATGGTATATGTTTTAAGCAAAAGGTAGTTCTCCTCATTTTCTGCATAAATTATGATAATGAGCAGTGGCTGACACCAAAACTTGTCAAAATATTTTTCAAAGATTGGTGACATAGGAAATACATATCAATGACAAAAAGAACCACCAGAATGTCTATCATAAAAAAATGGGGTCTAAAAGTAAAAAGAATGATGAGGGTTATGATTGTTATTGTAATTCTAAGATGTTGTACGTTATGTTATGTTTTTTGTGTGTATTGCTACAAGAAACCAAACTAATTTCCAGATATTTGTGCTTTAAGCAATTAACTTTTCAATCTTATGATGGATTGCTACTGTAGTGATATTTTGTATGTAAATAGAGGTAGAAAAGATAAAGATTAAGTTTGATTTTGGGCCCCCTGGTATGTGACCTTGTTCAGTTAGCTCTTTCCTTTATATTCAAATCAATTACTTTTAATTTGTACATACCTCCATCATGACACTTTTCATCATCTCATCAGGTGATGAGGGATGGGTTTCATCTGGCATCTGAAACAGATCAATATATAGGGAAAACAATTAAGTTAGGTCCATACCCTTGACAAAGGCACACAACTTTCCTCACTTCAACCAGGTGTAAATGAGTACCTAGCTTTGGTTAAGGCCGTCTCTCCGATACGATGTTAAAAATAATGGAGGTCCCAAATTTCAGGAGAGCCACTCCTTGACCATGTAAAATAGGCCACCACACTAATGGAAAAGAGTAGAGTGTGAGTGGCTCAAACCTAAAAAGAGTAGGGACCTGTGGGTGGCTCAATTCAACCTACTGTTCTATGGCCGCACATGGGGCAATTAGGCCTAGAAAAAAAATTGTGTTTCCTGTTTCCCTACCTACCCTGGAAAACATGCCAATCCCAGATGAAGGGGTGGGGAGTGCAGTCACATAGCTTACAGACAGAATTTTTATTCAGCATGCTTCCTATAGAAGTAAAACACTGCTTGTCCTTATATGAAAGATAAATGTGTTATGCACAAAATTAAAGTTTGACATTGAAAGACATGCTTTTTAGTTTACTTGGTTTAACTCTATGCATGTATCACTAGAGTTTTGGCCAGCTTAAAAAAAAAAACAAAAAAAATAGATAATCCCTACCTACCGACCCTAATTTTTTTGACTGAAACAGGAAACACAACAGCTTTTTTTTCCTGTATCTGTATCTATATAGCCGGTATAACCGCCCTTCGGCGTAACACACCAGCTTCGCATGCACGCGGTGCAGCAGCAGCTGGTTATATTACACTGGACGATCCGTCACACCTCACTTTCCTAGGCCTCACTGTTGTATTGAGACCACTAGGAACTGTGTACGGGCTGTCATTACAGACCCTTGCAATTTAATCTGCCCAACTACTGTAGTGTAAGCTCCTCCCTGCTGCTACTACCATATAGAGTAGTTGACCTAATCTCCAAGCAGATCTTGCTGTGGCAAATGGGAAGGAGTTTAGCCGGCAGAGGAGTTTTTGGCCACAGCGAAGATCTGCCGCAGAACGGAACCGCTCAAAGGCTATTATCAGGCAATCAAACTGCGTTAGGAAGAAGGTACGAATTGCCCCGGGCGTGCGTGGCCAGGGATCCCGTCACGGGTCGGCTGTAAGAGTTCATTGTGTTTTCTGTGACATCTGGGGATTTCTTTGCTTCTTTGGTGTCAATAACTGACTACGTACTAGAGGAAAACAACAGCAAAACGCGTCAGCACGATGCGACAGGACGCAAGTGCAGTGGGGAGGGGGGCGCTGACGTCGATTTACCCAACGTTTCATGAAGCCACGGCGCCCATTTGTTTGCCTGACAATGCACCGGACGCCGTTAGAAATAATTCAAATCGGCTTTGCTGAAAATGCATGCACGTGCTGATTATGTGGATACCTTTCCAAAATTTCAAGTTTTCTGTCTACGTTTTTACACGCCGATGTCTATCCGTCAAATGTGACGAGCGTGGGTCTTTGAACCGAATCCAAGCGTATATGATCGGTAAAGATTTGAAGCTGCAGACATGAAAAAATGATAAAGGAAGTGTTTAGTTAAAACGCAGCTTTTATTGCAAAATATATACAAGTAACAACTAGATAATAAGTTGTTACTTGTGTACAACTGATAATTTCATATGTCAATACGTTGTCTTGGTGCGCTGTGATGCAGTCTGCTCCAGCGGTTTCGGGGGGAAGCCCCCGCTGTGATTTTGTCCCAGATACTGGCTCGGAAGGGTTGTAAAACGATAATCCCGGCCAAATTTAGCCAATTTTCACGTTGGAGGTAAGTGGGCACTAGGAGGAGCAGAAACACGTTTCTGAAAAGATCGCCCCTCCCAGTGCCTTTGAGCGGTTCCGTTCTGCGGCAGATCTTCGCTGTGGCCAATAACTCCTCTGCCGGCTAAACTCCTTCCCATTTGCCACAGCAAGATCTGCTTGGAGATTATAGTTGACCCACTCGAAAAGTTGCAATAACAAATTTCTGTAACATTGCAGAAGAGTAGGTTATATATTATAGTTACCTGAGCCTGTGCACACATGTTGCCAACATCATCCAGAGGTGGAGCCATCTGTGTGTGTAAATAATAATGGTTACTGATATCTTGTTTTATTTCATGCTACATTAAAGTCTATACACAACCACAGCAATTACATGTAATAAATGATTAACTTTCAGCTAATTTTCTAGTACTAGGATGACATTTTTCCCCCTTGTTTCAGTAAAATTTCAAGTGTTGTTGAAAAGCATTTGATAAGCTAAAACCAAAAGTACTGTAAATGCATTTAAGTTCGCGGAATTTAATTTTGTGGTAGCGGGATAAAGGTCTTTTCGCGGTGGTTTAAAGTTCGCACTGCACTGTAGTCTCTTACTGCCATGAAAAAAAGTTTGCGGTGGTTTTAAGTTCACGGTGAAACGGCCTCCAAGAAAACCGCGAACATTAAACCACCGCGAATGTTTCTGCATTTACAGTATGTAACTTAAGAGAAAAAAAGATGAGCGAGGCTATTCAATAGCCTAAACAGGCTATTGCCACACTCAGTGCACTATTTCTTTTAATTTTGACACTAGAAACCACTAAAATGAGAAAATCTTACGATTATATTTGACAGTCAACACTCTGAAAATACAAATGGCATTCTGTGTCCATCATCAACCCAAAATACGATCTTTTTCACGCGTTTACGGTAAAGGCCACATGTAGCCAGTCACAAGTATGCAAATGACCTAACTATATTTAGTTCCATGGTGAAGAGTTTTTCATGATTTTAAGTTAAAATAGTGCATTCTAAGGTATCCCAAGAGGCAAAAATACTGTTACAGATGTCACAGTAGAAGACTGTGACCACAGATGACCTGGTTGCATCCCTGGTCAATCAGAATGGACCGATCCCGGAGCCCCGCCCCCTGTTCGATCATGTTCTATTTCGAACACCTCCGTCAAAAACTTGTCGGACAGAACTGGCCGCCGCCGCTGTTAAGCTGATCATAACGACTGACTTCGGTTTAGCTCCTTTGACCCTGAAATCCTCTCAGACCAGGCCGAAAAAAATGCGCTGACTTCTTGTTGAAGGCTACATCCACTGAGTACACTAATCTGAGGAAGGGGGCTGATTGATATGGCTGTGGTACGGGCGTCATAATTTCAGTCAAAGCGGAAGCGGGAGGCACCGCATATCTTTACCTTGTTGGTGGGCAGAAGTGTCCGGTTTCTGACATACGGTCAATGCAGGTGAAAAACAGGGTACATCTATCTGTGATCGGGTTTCTACTGCGTTTTTTGCATGCATAACAGCTGCATGCATGCTCATGATAATAGCAAAATCAAGAAGAAAGCAGCTCAGGCACTCGTGGAGGGGGAGCTTGTACTACGCACCAACTAATGGGACACTTCTACAAAGTCTGCCAGTGCAGAGTCCCGTGTCTTACACATACCCTGCTGCACTACACGTGCATCCTGCCCACCAACAATGTAATGCTATGCAGTGGCTCTCGCTCCCACAATATAAATTAATACCAATACTCGGTGGGTGTAGTCTTTAACAAAGAATAGCATAGCATTTTTCTTTGGCCATTTCTGTTCAACTGGGGCTATTTTTGACGGAGTCGTTCCAAATAGAATAGGGGGTTCCACCTTGTTCTATTTGTTCAATATGACGTTCGATCGGGATCGGTCCATTTCATGCTTGTCAGAGGATTTTCTCCTCAGTACAGGGCATCCAGGGGCATCAAATTTCTTGTTATTCTAAGAAAAGTGCGTCCAGATGACGCGTTGACGCATGCCTGGCTAAAAGCCTGTTCTGGTCGCAAGACAAAAATATTCTCATATCAAATGGATTTTTTAAAAAGGTAAAAGGACAATTGGAAAAAAAATATTCCAGCGCGGAGTCGAACTGGGGTCGGAACTGGTAACATGGTTTCGCAGGTCAACGCTCTCCCCACTATGCTACGGCTAACATAGACAATGAAAGCCGGCATTAACAGGTATCCAAATGTAGGGCATAACTTGAATACGTCTGTTCATTCGAAGATTCAAAGATTCCAATTTTTTATCTTCCGAACAATGTCTAATCAGCTGTTGCTTGTGTAAAATAATGTTGGGAAAGTCATGTTACAAGCTCTGATTGGCTGGTTGACATCTCGGTGTGTCATAGCCACAGCAAAAAAAGATTGTGGACAAACGGTTGACTTAAACTTCGAAGAGTCACCAATACTGGGTGAAGTTAGAGGCAACCTGATTAATGCTGAGAGGGAAAGTGGCTTTTGACTCAGCCACTAGGGCACCATGACATGGGTGTCGTTGCTGTTGCACGTTTCAGTAAAATTACTAACAATTCCCTTTTTCAAGCACTTTATATTTAACGAAGAAGCTTGCAATTTGTGTATGTAAATATAAATATAACACTTCACCGTTCCTTGAACGACGAAATTAATATCAAAATCATTCCTGTACATATGAAAAATTGCGAAATCTTAAGGTGGCGAACTAAGCTGTCAGTCTCGCTATTATTTACATGTGCCTCGGAACACAACAAACGTGGGGAGGGGGGCGGTCGAAAAACAAAACACACCAACGTGATAAACTAAGTTTGAACACAATTGGAAGCCTGAAAATACATTCACCTATGTCAAGTTGTCTACTGATGGGATTTTGATATGCAATGATCATGTAGCTGCCATTATTTAAAGTCTTATGCGATTTAAAGTACCGACGAGATTATGTCTGAAATAGATACACGCCTGCCAATTGGCCGCCCCAGTAGGGTCATAACAACGTACGGGAGCATAAAAATTTTAGCCTATTTTTGCCCTTAAATACCAATTGTTACAAATCCATACAACTATCTACACAAAGTACAACATTGTATTAACATGTCTAGTGCACAAATTTACTGTCACCGTTTATAATCAATCTTATATATCGGCTATTTTCTGCTAGCTGCGTCCTTTCATAGCAGACGATGTTTGAGACTTCTAGCGTTTACGTCTCGTTTTTTCTAGGTTTCCGAAGGCAATTTTTAAGTCCTGACGAATGCAATTCATTAAAAGTGATCTCCTTGAATTCTAGGTATATGAATGAAGAAAATGATACCTTGGTACTGCCACAAATGATGAGAATCAAAGGCTGAATATCCCCAAAATATATGCCGCCTACGCGTACTCTTCCGTTCCCTGTGTGGCGGTGCAGCAACTGTCCTGTGCGAGTCCCACGTCCAAGTGAACCCGCACTACCCAGCATGCATCGCGATGGTTGAACCGCGAAACTTCACTTTTCAAATCTGCTTCTCTCATCAAGGTTGGTAGCCTCCACCAGAACTATCTGCCGTGTTATATGTGTCATATTGGAATCATTGACCAAGAGAGACAAATCCTAGCAAGCTATCATCCCAATAGCCAGCGTAGTTTATATTTAACAGTCTGGTACTGGAAGAGACCGGGTATTCAAGTGTGTCAAATCTAATTGCAGATGATCTTGAGATAGGCCCAAGGCAAGGCCCATAACAGGTCTTACTATAATAGGACAAATTTGCTATTCTGTTGGTCCTTTCGTTGACGATCAATACATATTTCCAACGTTTTGAATGATATTTTGTTAGGTTTTAATTTGTTCAGAAAAAATAGGGGGGGGGGGTACTTAATTTCGGGTCATGCTTGGAATTTCAGCACCAATCCTGACGTACGGCGATTCAACGGAAATTCCTTGGCCTACAACGTATGATAAAAAACAATCAACCCGACGTCAGTTGCTTACATATCAGTCAACTTTGCTGGAATACAAGTGACGTTGCTACTGCAAGAGAACTTGCTTTTCGTATCTTATATCCTAGACATAGCTTGATTTTTAAGGTTCAGATAGCTTTTTAGGTGGTATAGATTCGCCCCCCCCCCTAAAGTACATTTTACCTTTGACCCGCAATCTTATTTGAAAGTCTTTCAAGGTGGATAAATGAACAAAGGAGCGACAGCTTTTCGTGATATTCTATATGCAGACGGCTTACACAGAGACGTACATACATAATGTTTCACGTAATGTTTCACGTAATGAGTTATTTGCATATTCCTCGAATCAAGTACAACAGATTTAAGACACTCAATGCTACAGGCAGATTTGATTATATATTCAGATGTGACAACTCCCACAGTGCTAAAATAGGTAAATATATAAAAGATTGCTTTGTCATAAAAAAAATGCCGAAACTCATAATTAGTCCCACTCGATTGTAGTACAATGTTTTAGGCTAGCTCTCATTGTTTTAGAAATAAGGATGTCAAATTTCATTCTATATTCATAATCTGCATATGTACTATGTTTAATACTTGCTTTAGTAAATAGGATGATAAGTTTGTTTCTTCTTTTTTTGCCATACATCGTACCGTGTACGATCGTTGCGCAATAAAGTTCTTCTTCTTCTTCTATAATAATAAGTGTATGGCAGATTCTTTCCCGAGGGCTAATTGGAAGTGACAAAAATTGACAGACAAATAATGGAAAACAGTATAGTAAGCGACTACTCTAGTCTTTTTCTGAGACAGTGTAAGACGAAAGACCCCACTTTTTCTGTAATGTGTGGGTTTTGCGACGTTAAAAGGAGAGTAGTTTTATTTTTGTGTGTAAACGTGGAGACATTAGGATAGAAGTTGGTGGCTTCTTTTACGGGCTCTGTTCTCTCTTGATCATAGTAGGGGCAGTTCTAGTAATTAGCTTTAACCCGACAACAGGCGTTGTGGCTAAAATGATTGGTAAAGATGGCGGGAGCGACAAGGTGGATACCTTGAGGCGTCGTTTTAGCGCTAATTTTTCCAACATTAAAGCACGTGTATACAGAACATAGGGGTGCTTTTAATGGATTTCTAACTACCATTCACATGTTGCAACGTGAAAAAGGTCGAACCTAATAATCAAAGTATGCTGTCCACAAACAAACAAACAAACAGACATTCGTATCCGCAAGAACTCTCACAAATGATACCAAAGAAACACCTTCGAGCTCCTACGCATGCAGTGTAATGGCGCTAGCTACAGGCGGTTGGCTAGCGCCGTTGGAGACACTGCGTACTACACGTCATTCCCTTACATCTATAACTCTCTTTTTCCTATCCTTCTCTATTAAGTATATCATTATGTATACCACTGCTTTACTTCATTTGTAATCAGCCCTTAGGCATGAACTTGCAATAAAGATTATCATTATTAATATAGCATTAAATCAGGCAAATTGCATTGAGTGTCGTTAACTAACCTACCTGAAACATTTCTATATGGAAAGGAACTTGTGTGAAATGGTGAAAAGGATGTCAAACTTCATGATCATGTATGACCAAATACTTAAACGAGTGTGGCTAATGGTGAAGATATTTTGCATTTGACCAATTTTGTTGCAAAGTTCACCTAAAACATATCGGTCTTTGTCACTTACAGCAAGGGAAATGGAGGAAGACAATAACCAAACATGGGAAGAATTTGCCATCGCGTACTTTTCAGGTAAGTTTATTGGCCTTCTCAAGTACAGATATTGCGAAGTTGAATGGAAAAGTAAACGGTCGTTGCCATTTGAAACGTTTGTCGCTATTTGAAACGGACGTTGTCACCGTCGCTGACAGGTCGATGTCATATCTAACTACTCTCCAAGCAGAGGTTGAGTCGCGTAGATATAGCAGTAGTGGGAAAAAATTACCGCTAAGAGGAGCGGCGCTGTAATTTTTCCGACTACTACTATATCTACGCGACTCAACCTCTGCTTGGAGAGTAATTATATCTAACAGTTTCCTAAGCTTTTTAAAGTGGCAAGCAGAAGCAAAACGAATATAAATCAACATCTTATCAGTTGAAAAAAAAGAAGATTATTTATGTCGAATCCCGAATCAACATGACTTAACTATACCATAACTTGTCATGGCTTGGACAAGACGTCCTGAAATCGCTACGACAGTTGCAAAAGGCAGCAACCGTTTACGTGATGGAACAAAAAGTGACATTGTACACTAGTCCACAGCATTGGAATTGGAATCAAAACTTCCATGTCATTCTTTATCTATAAGATAACATTGTTGTCAAGTATAGACTATCAACATTTTGATTTGATGGATATAACTACTATCCAAGCAGAGGTTGATGGGGAAAGCTGACAGAAAAAGACACGTCGGCATAGAAGAAAAATGCCACGTTTTCTCTATCAACCTCTGCTTGGAGAGTAGAATACGACAGCCATGTACATAACATCTAAATATTTTTTTTTGTTCTTGAAATATACTTCAGACAATGATGCCGATGACGCAAGACATGTCATCAATCAATGCAGTACCAGCCCAGTCGTTAGATGTCTCCTCCAAAACAAAGTCTTCTGGGGACCACTGTGTGAAATCCGACACATCTGCCAACCACCTCCTACCATCACATCATTTGTGAGATACTGTGTAGACTTCGGACCGGAATACATGTTTTCTTTAGAAATCGACAGAAAGGATTTCTACGAGTTTTTGGCCACATCTCTTGTGTCACTTCCTGGTATCGGTGACGTCATTTCCGATTGCGACGTCCAAAATGGCACGCAAACGTCCGATGAGGACGTAGACCCAGAGCATCACATATTAAACATGGACGACGAACACTTGACGGATTGTGAGATCAAAGCTTTATGCCAACTGTTTCCGTACATGAAACACCTGAAAACATTGGTGCTGTCCTGCAGTGACTTTTCGTCAGAGGGTGCTTTACATTTGGCGCGAAACTTGGCATTTCTCACAAGTTTGGAAGAACTGGATTTGACTGAAAATAAGATCGGAGACGATGGCTTATCCAAAATGATTTCCCATATTCGACACATTTATAACTTTGAAGTAGCGGATAGTGTTGTCAGTGTGAATACAGGACTACAACTCTGTCGTCGGCAGGCGTCTCTTGAAAACTTCTCCCTCAAGTTGAACTGCAACAGGTTGTCTGACGTAGGGATAGCTACGCTTGCAGCACATGCGCGCTCCTTGCGACATGTGACGGAACTGGATCTGGGAAGAAACGGGATAGGTGACGACGGGGCAGCCGCGCTGGCCAGCAGTTTCTGCTACATCTCTCGACTGAGAGTACTGATATTGTACATCAATAACATCTCCAGTGACGGTGCCGTGGCGTTTTCAAAGGGCTTGCGGTAGGAGACATGCAAACTTGCCTTCTATATCTAATGATGTGGAATCCACAGCTTTTGTTATGTTTGTAAAATTAGTAGTACAAAATTGGTCGTAGTATTCTATCTGGGTTGTTGTTTTATCTAATAAGAGGTTATGTATTAGTGAAATAATGTAATATTCCCACTTTATCCCATTATTTTACTAGTAAAAGGTTGACAAAATTGGTCTAAATGTGTGTCTACTAGAAAAAAATGTGATAGCACCCCTCTATCACATTATTTCACTAGTATATAGACAATAATTGAAATAACAGCTAAAAAACAAGTTATCACAAATTTTCCAACCATCACGTTTTCTGTCTTAAATACTATTCAGGATTAGATAAATGTGTTAAATAATCAAGTCTTTTTTTGTTGTTGTTTATCTCCTTCGAATTATTACGCAGATTTCTGCAGCACTTACGCGTTCTCAGTGTCGGAGCCAACCATATCGGTGACAGGGGGGTGACAGAGTTGGCTGGGCAGTTTGTACATATTTGTAACATAGAAGTTCTGAAGTTGGACCATACAGGGATGACTCACAAAGGTAAGTGCACCACTCACTGTTTAATTTATTTAATTCGTTTCAAACCTGAACGTTTCTACTCTGAAAGTAGCATGAATCACAATAAAGCAGTTTCCAACAGAAAGAGTTGTGCGTACTAAATCTTTGACTGCACTATAACAATCTCTCTTAATTTCTTCGGTAATGAACGCGCCACTTCTATGACGTCGCGTTCTGGAAATTATAGAGGCGTTACGCAATTATTCAAATGAGCGGTAGATCAGTGGCCGTAGATGGAACGTATACGTAGCAGACAATTATCCAGGGATAGTTTTAACGCCCTGGTTTATTTTTGTGGATACCTGGATCCGATCGAAGACAGTTTTATTTTACAGCACTACCGTTGATTTGAAAAGTATTCAGGGATAGTTATTGGATGAATGATGTTAGTTGATTTACATTTGTATACTGTTTTTATTTACTTGTATGGCTCAGAAATGCGTCCCGTTATTGTCAAAGATGAATGATCTTGAATTCCTCCTTCTAAGATTCCTTCTTTTTTCTTTTGAATTGTGAACTTTATACCAAACATTTTTTTTTAAATCTTCCACATTAGGTGTTATTGCCATCGCCGCGCAGGTACACCACGTACCGTGCTTAAAACAGCTGGACCTCGGGAAGAACAAGATCGGAGACCTCGGCGCCAGAGCTTTGACCGAGGTCTTTCCGAAGCTCAGAAGCCTTCAGGACCTCTTTTTGTGGGACTGCGGCATCACTTCCGCCGGCGCAGAGGTCATCTCCAACCGCATGGTTCACCTCGTGCAACTCCGAGAACTACATCTCGCAAATAACGATATAACCTTGGATAGCCTACAACTGTTAGTATCTGGGTTTCTTGTTGCGCCCTCGCTTTCTAAAATTGACTTGCGCGGGGTACGAGTCTCAGAACTGGGCACACAGGCAGAAGGGATGTTTTGTAGCTTTGTAAAACGTTTAAAGGGATCGGTTGACTTGCACGGTGGATATTGTGGTAAGGAGGACGGACTGAGGTGGTATACTGGAGACGGGGACTCAGAGTACGAGATGTATCGTTTAGGTAGTGTAAACCGTTCCACCAAAGTTGTTACCGACACACTGAGTATTCTGTTTAGCGTACGCTTGCACGACTGCGTATGAGAGTGTGTGTTTGTTTGTTTGTGTGTTTTTGTATGTGTGTGTGTCTGTGTGTGTGGTGTGTGTGTGTAAAATATGAACGGTTCGAAAATGTCATGTGTACAACGCCCGTACAAGACATAAATAAAGTGACTCTTTGAATCTTCTTATTCATTCCTTTTTTTTTTATACACGAATGGTTAATAAACAGCTGCTGATGTTTTTGTGTCTGCTACCTACCTAAGGGATACACTATCTTGTTATACTTCATGCGACAGCTAGGTGCCGCTGCTGCAGTGTGCATGGGGAATGCTGTCCCAATCATTGCCAAACATAACCCCCAACCAGTAGCAAAACAAGGTCGGTGATAGGCCGGCAGCAGTTTTAGACTACGCTTAACGTTATATTTTTATGCCAAACATTTCCCCAACAGTTTAACATTCAATTGTCAACCACACTCCGACAGACGTTATTGCTTACTTACTCCCAACCACAAGTCAACTAACTCTAAACTTACATGTAGCCTCCGTCCCCACACTCATGCTTTGAAACTTTTGCGATCAGAACTTCAATGAATCTTGTTCGATAATAATAAGATCTCCTGTAAACATTTACGGCGAATATGAATAAATATCTCAGGCCTTTACCGAAGAACCTAAGCGATTTTTGAAAAGCGATTTTAATTTTGTTATTGAGCTGCTGTACGCTGATGTGTTCACACAACACGCAAACTTGTTCTTGAACAAACAACACATTTTACTAGTATTTTGACAACCCCGGCCCCAGGTCGTTAATGTGTGTAAGTGCAGGCGAGGTGTCAAGCGCTTCGGGCCTAGGTAATTATCTGGATTTTTGCGGGTAACTGCCCACACCAAAACAGACGGTCAGTGCCCATGCTCCATTGCAGGCGTTCTAGCTAGGAATACACAGCACAAGTGTGCACAGAACATGTTTGCATCAAACATGTGTGCACCGAACAGGTGGGCACAGAACAGGTGTGCACAGAACAGGTGTGTACAGAACAGGTGGGCACAGAACATGTTTGTATCGAACATGTGTGCACCGAACAGGTGGGCACAGAACAGGTGGGCACCGAACAGGTGGGCACCGAACAGGTGTGTACAGAACAGATGTGCACAGAACACGTGTGTATGTATACAAACAAGAAACAGCCTCCTTTCATGATCATGAGTTAAAACATACTTTTTTTGGGTAAGATGTCCACATAAGATGTCTGCACATATCATGTTTGCAACTACTAGTAATAGAGGCATGACGTCACTAAAGGGCAGTGACCTGCAATCTTGTCCTGTCCCGCCTTTGTTTGTGCCTATGCGACTGTAACGTAGTCACCTGGGGTGATCGGGTACTTTGTAACGCAGGATGGTTTCCGTTTTGGACACGAAAAAAGTTATTCTGGTACTTGTGACACTGCCTGACGCTAAATATCATTGCAACAATCACAATAATACACGCAAATATTATGATAACCGCAGATACTGCAGTATCTATACCAGGCAGAAGGTGGCCTGACTGGACGTTTCTAGCCTGTTTGGTAGCACTTCTAACCGTTGCTGTGTATTTATGATGGGGTACTGTCCCAGTTTGACCTCCTGTAATCGGCTGTACTGTATGTTTCATTGCATATGTGGTGGGAAGTTTTACTGTTGAGGGTTTGAGGCTAGATATTGCACTTCTTAGCATCACTGTGCTCCTAAGCGTCTTTGTTGGAGTTGTAGCTGTTCGCCGTTTGGAGGTTAGTTCCATGGAGGACCGTGTTATTGTTGTCAAAGACGTCGACTGTCTAGATGCACCATGTCTTGTCGTAACTGGCATTGCACTTCTTAGTAACACTGTGCTCCTAAGTGTCTTTGTGGGGGTCGTAACAGGTCGCCGTGTGGAGGTTGGTTCCATGGAGGGCCGTGCTCTTGTTGTCAAAGATGTCGACTGTCCAGATGCACCTTGTCTTGTCGTCACTGGTATTTCGTCCTTTTTCGGAGTAGACACAAATGGTGATGCTGAAGACTTTGGAGGAACTGTTTTGATCCTTGCTGGAGCTGAAAACGAAAAGACAAAATTTGAAAATCTTAGGCATTAAATGAAGGAATTAAGCAGATGATAATCAAGTCGTTATGTCGTTAGCGTGCCCATTCTATTGCTACCCAGTGTCTTTGAAATCCATGCGTAAAGTCTAGGTACACAGAAAGCTAAAAATGACAAGACTCAAAAGCAAAAAAAAACATTCATTCAAACGTACTATTATCTTTTGTTTGAGATACACTCTATATCGATTGGCATACATCAAACCCGTACTGTTTTGTAAGTTAGCTGATTTTTTAAATATTTATAAGCGAAAGATAATGGTATAAAAAGAACATGCATATGCCACATTGTTGTTATATATATAACACAGAACATGTTCACATTTTAAACATACACCACTACACCCAAGGCTTGATTTCTAGCATGTCAGAACAGCTTTTTCTATAGAACTACAACTACCACTGATACAAAAAAAAACAGCCAAAACAACAGTTGACGCCTCCAATGATCCAGACCCAAAAGGGTGGAGTGGAATGTAGTTTACGTCCTGAATTATTTGGTGAATGAGAGCTATTACTGTAACTGTTTCTCGCACCTGTATCCATGCCTGGTGTGGTGTTTGCCCCACTGCTGGAGTCGGTAGGGGCCGTTGTTCCTAACAAGACAAGAGTCCAGGACTCCAGAATTCCTGAAAGGTAAATTAAGACTAGATTTGGGACCTACATTAGTCAACGATATTGACAAAGGCGTGTACATACATACCTATGTATGGTATCTTACTGTTCTGTATAGAGAGTTGCCGTGTGCTCAGTACCTACCAGTACAACAGAGATGAGAATGTGTGTTTGTATGGATAGTTGCTGTGCGCTTGGTACCTACATGTACGTCTGAATTGAGGATATGCATTCGGTATGGAGATTTGCCGTGTATTCAGTACCTAACTGTGCTACTGAGATGATGATGTATGTTCTGTATGGAGAGTTGTCAGGTGCTCAGTATACCTGTACTACTGAGATGAGGATGTGTGTTCTGTATGGAGAGTTGTCAGGTGCTCAGTATACCTGTACTACTGAGATGAGGATGTGTGTTCTGTATGGAGAGTTGTCAGGTGCTCAGTATGCCTGTACTACTGAGATGAGGATGTGTGTTCTGTATGGAGAGTTGTCAGGTGCTCAGTATGCCTGTACTACTGAGATGAGGATGTGTGTTCTGTATGGAGAGTTGTCAGGTGCTCAGTATGCCTGTACTACTGAGATGAGGATGTGTGTTCTGTATGGAGAGTTGTCTGGTGCTCAGTATGCCTGTACTACTGAGATGAGGATGTGTGTTCTGTATGGAGAGTTGTCAGGTGCTCAGTATGCCTGTACTACTGAGATGAGGATGTGTGTTCTGTATGGAGGTACTGTACCTACCTGTGCTACTGAGTTGAGGATGTGTGTTCTGTATGAAGGTACTGTAACTGTACCTACCTGTGCTACTGAGATGAGGATGTGTGTTCTGTATGGAGAGTTGTACCTGCCTGTACTACTGAGTTGAGGATGTGTGTTCTGTATGGAGAGTTACCGTGTACTCAGTACCTACCTGTACTACTGAGATGAGGATGTGTGTTCTGTATGGAGAGTTACCGTGTACTCAGTACCTACCTGTACTACTGAGATGAGGATGTGTGTTCTGTATGGAGACTTACCCTGTACTCAGTACCTACCTGTACTACTGAGATGAGGATGTGTGTTCTGTATGGAGAGTTACCGTGTACTCAGTACCTACCTGTACTACTGAGTTGAGGATGTGTGTTCTGTATGGAGAGTTACCGTGTACTCAGTACCTACCTGTACTACTGAGATGAGGATGTGCGTTCTGTATGGAGAGTTGTTCCTACCTGTACTACTGAGTTGAGGATGTGTGTTCTGAATGGAAAGTTACCGTGTACTCAGTACCTACCTGTACTACTGAGATGAGGATGTGTGTTCTGTATGGAGAGTTACCGTGTACTCAGTACCTACCTGTACTACTGAGTTGAGGATGTGTGTTCTGTATGGAGAGTTACCGTGTACTCAGTACCTACCTGTACTACTGAGATGAGGATGTGCGTTCTGTATGGAGAGTTGTTCCTACCTGTACTACTGAGTTGAGGATGTGTGTTCTGTATGGAGAGTTACCGTGTACTCAGTACCTACCTGTACTACTGAGATGAGGATGTGCGTTCTGTATGGATGTACAGTACCTACCTGTACTACTGAGTTGAGGATGTGTGTTCTGTATGGATGTACTGTACCTACCTGTACTACTGAGTTGAGGATGTGTGTTCTGTATGGAGAGTCGCCAGGGTCCTACAGCACTCTCCCCCCAGTGGTGCAGTGTCATGAACGTCCACTCCAGGTCTGGCTCCATGTCGGTGGCTCTTCCAGGAACGATGTCGGAGATGGTACCCCCCGGGGAGGTCAGTCTGATCCTCAGGTGGCCGCGATGGGGGAAGGTGATTCTGACGGTCAGTAAGACGTGCTCCAAGTAGTTGACCACACAGCTGCCCTGGACAGTGATGCTTGTGTGGACCTCACCACTTTGCGGAATGTTTACACTGGAGAGGAGGACAGGGAATTCAGGATATTAGCATTAATGTTCTCCTGTGTTGGTTAAAGACATTATAAAGAAAAACATAACGTTATCTAGCCATCAAATGAATTTTGGTGTCATAAATATTTTTGAATTTGACTAGATAGAGTTTGGTCTCGTCATAGCTTTTGGATACTATATATCACTACAGACGATATGCCCTTAACATAAATAATTAATTTTTTTATTAGAAAGAAGACTTATTCGAGCTGTCCTGAAAATGTGTTTTAGTAAGTGGAATGCTTCTAAGGTAACATTGAAAGTGAAAGTGAAAAGTGAAAGTGAAAAGGAATTACATATATATGTTTACCTTAGAATCCCCCCTTGCTCAGTGCAGCTGATTTGTTCAGGTACAGAATTCCAGTCAGCAGCCATCGCTGTAAGTTTTCCAGCATCAAGCAGGCCAAATCCACAGTAGTCACTCACTAGTTCGGAAAAACGTAGACCATTTTTCATCAATACGTCACCATTGAAACAGTAGCATTGCACTCTGATGTTCATTGGAGACATGTACACACAAAAATGATTCCCAAAAGACATTCTACATGCTGTTTGATCAACCGTCTAAGCGGCAGATTAGCCTGAACCGCTAGTACTGCCTAGGTGTAAGCAATGTGGTAGACCCAACTGACCTCTGAATCCAGCTGAGTTTTCCTTCCAGGTCTGCCCACAGATCCCAGAGTTCCTGGAGGTTCTGGTGACCAGATGTTGGACATCTCGTACTGACAGACGGTCACTGGAATATTCGAAATCTCATTCAGTTATCAGGATTGAAAAGCCAGTGAATGTAAAAGTAACTGTTAAATTATTCACTGACATTCAATTGTATAGGTTTTAAAAAATTAGTACAAAACAGATCTTACTTACTTAGCACTGAGCACGAGTGAGAAGACACCAGCTGCCATTGCTGCAGCGGGAGACGTTCCAGAGAAGGATGCACGGCAGCCCGATGATCTGTATGGAACAACCTGGAATAAAAGTGCGCATATAACGTTAAATTCCACAATACGAGAGCAAAAACTAGACCTCGCTTTCTCAGCTCTCTGTGTTTATGATCCCTTTGTGATAATTCAGCCGGACATAGCACATGATGTATCAATTCACATGGAAAGGGTCACTGAGCTTTGGTATTAACATTAAAAGCATAAACTGGTCCGGAAGATCATCTAGATATTTTCTGGATTATGAAAAATGGCAGTTTTTCCTTGGTGATATTATTCGTACTTAAATCTAAGATCCAGCATATTCCATATTCAATAAAAATGTGGAGGACAGAAAAATCGCAGAAGGCAAATCTAAAAAATGGTTTTGAGCTAGGTTGGCGGAGCGAGTGACTAAATGTTTCAACAGTGTTTGCAATATCAAATTTTACCAAATTTGCCGTGTCCCCAATGTAGTCCCTACTATATGTCACAGCAAACACACTGGTGCAGGCCTCAGCAAAACTGGGGATGGACCCATCCTGCAGCAGCCCGCCAATGCCGATGGTGTTGTTGGTGTTGATGTAGCCATTGTAGGCACAGCTGTCACCGTACGTTCCACCATTACCGGTGGAGAACACAAAGATAGAACCTTTTCCATTCCGACCCTGAAATACACGAAATAAATGCCCTAATAAATGCCTACAATCGTTCTAGACGTCTTGTTATTTGAGATGGATGCACAACTACAAGGACAGGTAATGATGTTGAATACAGGAATAAAAGATATGTTGCTTGTGAAATCATGTTTTGTCACCTCGATTATTATTTTGTAAGGTTTATGATCTCAAAATTCGAAAATATAGCAATCTTGTTTCTTTTTGCCCGCCTCTTTTTATTCTCGCGCTATTTCACTAAATTTTGAGTCTCTGGAGGTTGTAGTCCATAAATTTACTTACTGTGGCCTTAGTCAGGTAGGAGCCTTTGTGTGTGGTGTTTTATATTAGAATTGTACACGGTTTTCCTTGTGTGTAACTGGATGCTACTTTTCGACAAGGCTTTTTTGGATGAGGTAGTACAGGTTATACAGAATACTCACTACTATCATTACCAATAAAAGGCAAATATTTTACTCGACGGATCTTGCATTAGCTACCCTGGCCTTACAAAGAGTTATGGCATTTACCTCTATTGGTATGGCTAAACAATTATAACTAGACGATCTGGTCAATCATCTTAAAATCAAGAAGAAATCTGAAGCCAAATAGAAAAAAAGTAAATGTTCTTTTGTGCAGGGACTTTCGTTTATTTTCTTAGTGTTAAAAATCCCCACCTCTCGTGCAGCCATGACCAGTGCCTCCCTAGCGACAGTATCAGGTCCGTCCAGTGCGTTGTTCCAGTCTGACGGTCCCCAGCTGCAGGAGTAGATACTGATGAGCTGGTGCTCATGACTCAGAGCTGACGCCTCCTGGGCATCGGAGATTTCTGTCATGGCGCCACTGAACATCTTGATACCTGCAGTGAAATGAGGTAAGAGTCACAGCCGGACAATCCTTACAAAATGAATGTAAACAATCACATCATTGCCTAATCGTGAGGAAATTTTCGGATGTTATCAATTCTTATTCCTTTGCGATTTTATATTTTAGACACACTACTTGGTTGCTAAGAAGTTCATTGCAAGAAAGGCAGGGGAGATTTATTTCCAAATAACACAGTTTAACACAATTACCATGTAGTATATGGGGCAGCCACATCTCTATCTCCTTAATTTCTCTTGCCACAAGTCTTATTAACAGATCGAAGCACTCTTCGCCGAAATGTCAAAGGAAATGATATTGAGTTTGGAAAGTGCAGGGTTTTGAATTGCCGTCCAAAATATAGAGCTGATACACAAGGTCAATAGAAAAAGTAAAATAGGAAGGTGTTTTACCTGCAACCTTGGCCTTGTAAGCCACTCCCACACCACAGAAGCTGTTGTTGTGGACTGCTGCAATGATTCCTGCACAGTTGGTGCCATGGCTAGGGAAAACAACAATTCTTTTACAATGGTGTTCCCTTCGTTCTTTTTATAGCGTTGTTAAGTAGAATACAACTGAAACCTTTAATTTAAGTGTCTGACATTCTTATAATTAGTTGCAACTAAATGCCACTAGCACGATTCACTAGTGTATGTGTACGTTAACCTCCAATATAACAAATTGAGGGTGTAACCATATGAAAAGAAGCTGCCAAAATAAAAATAAAAGCTTCGATTATCACCTATGACATAGATAACGTAGATTGAATGAGTATTTTTTATAAAATGTCTTTAGATTAGAATTATCTAAAGTTCAACATATTTCAAAGTCAGCTATAGAATGTTGTTATTCAACATGTGATAAAATGATATAATATTGTCTTATTCAAAATATCGAGTGCATCTGTAATGTTTCTACTGAAATTTAAAGAAAGAAACGTGTCTGATTACCTTAATTGTTCTATGTTGGGTGTTGGGTCTGTGGTCTCTTCAAAAATATCATATGATAAACCTAAATCCTGTATTATGATGGAAGAAATTATTCATAAGTCTAAGTTGACACAGTTCACACTAATCCTTAACTAATAAATCCATATAATCAGATGTAAGCAAGGGTAATACTTGGATTTTCGCCAGGGTAGTAATTGCTTTAGGTAATTGCTGTATCAATGCGAACATATTACAATACGTAAATTTTCCTACATCAATTGACTTGTTTTATCCAAAGAAGGTACGTGGTCAGCAATAACAGTATATTTCCATCGATACATATTCTATCGATATTTGTATCGATACATTTCTATCGATATATATATATACATTGTCATCATCATATAAGAGCAAGTATATAATATATGCACATACATCAGAAATTACATATTTTGTAAACTAATTAGACACTGAATCATACTGTTTCCAGGGGTATTCTTTTCCGATATATGGTTCTATGTTCAACCCTACTTTTCAAACCAAACATATACATTAATTTTGTATTGGTCAATCGGCAAAACCGTAAATACCCTTTGTAGTAACAAGTATACTATGGCAGCAGACTACATTACCTGATGCGCATAGTTTTGTTTTGTTATCATGTGCAGTAAGTCTGTCTGGCCTTAAGTTGCTCCTTGCAAACAATATTCAATTACCTCTCATACAGTTTCAAAATGATGTGCAAGAGTGAGTTATTGCTCTACTCACCAGGTTCTCTCTCAGGTCGGGTTGGTTGGTGAATATCCCATCATCGATGACCCCCACCACAACCCCCTCCCCCTTCTGTGTTCTCTCCCAGGCTGGGAGGACGTTCATGTGTACTGGTCCACTGTGCTGTAAGATAGAGGAAATTCTTCGCTTGTACCTATAGAGGGTAAATTATGTACTAAACAGTATTTTAAAAATTGTGAAGTTGGTTAATCAGCTACAGAAGTTACAGGAAAATGGCATAGTCCAATGACATACTCATCTTTACGTATATACATCTTTGCATATGATGACAAGAATAATTGGGATAATCGGCAGAAATCTACTTAAGTTAAATGCATCTTATCGAATCGCTTTTAGCTGTTTGTGAGGACTGCATCATTTATATCAGTTTTTACATTTGTCTACCAACTCACCAGATATGTCTGTGAGCCCCACATTGGGTCGTTCAAAACCACACCTTGATGTCCCTCCTGGTGCACATAGAGTTGCCTGGTGTGAAGTACGTCTTCTTTCACAATTTTTACCTTTTTAATATAAATTACTAACATTGTAAGCTTGTCATTATTCATATAAAGATGGCCCACTCAGAGTAGGACAAATATCGCTTAATTAGATATACTTTGCTGATTTTGATTTACTCTATATTATGTTTAAAAAAAACAAGAAGTAGACGAAGCATGGATCTTCTTTTAATACACGAAAACTTATATTTCTGACGAAGAGGTACCTGCAACGGTTAGTTATTTGACAAAACGAACTCACCGAATCCTCAGCTTTTAAGATATCTTCCATCTTAATGTTCCTCAGATGAGCTTTTCTAACCTCTCCCTCCCTAAAGAGGTAGAAGTCTCCAAAGATCTGTAAGAAAATATCATCTGTACAGAAGCTACCATATAACCAGTACATATTTCTACCACAATATGCTCATACAAAATATGTAGGATAAATAAATCCTATTGTGCAATTTCTTTCAAGCTAATCCCTCAGGTTTAAAACAAACAAGACACAACTGAAGACATGATTAGTGCAATACGCGCACGACTTCTCCAATTTCCTCAAGACAACTGTCCAAATATAATTTTAAAAATATGTGCATGCAGGCATTTATTCGGTTACGCCCGCTTTGTAACATCTATATAAGGAAGTAGTTGTTAAAAGCTTCCACCTCGTACCTGTATAACCCGTTTATAACATCCAAATACAGCATACGTAATATGCAATGTGACTCCCAGATAGACGTCTATGGAAAGAAACCTGAACTCAAACACATTGCCAAACAACCCGAATACGTACGCGTCTCGAACTCAAAAAAGGGAAAATTTCAAACGTGTCCAAACCTTTTTAACCAGAGTCGCCCCTGTCTTGTGTGCTATTCTCAGTGCCTCCTCCCTTCCCCCTTCCAGCTGTACTGCCCAGGTCTTGTCAGGAGTTGGCTTGTAACTGGTCACCATGTTTACAAGCAACGACAGGAGCACAGTATGTATCACATGCATGTCTCTGTGCTGAAAACCATAGGACAGAAAGAAGTGTTAGATACTCCATGTTCGTTCAATCCTAACCGTCAGAATAGGATTACAGAAAGCTGCAGTATACCCTCAACTAATCCTAACATGATCCGATGCTTACGTTGCTGTCACAGAACGAACGAAGATTGTGCCCCGCCGCGTCCGGCACAGGACCCATTGCTCGGGCCCCGTCTCGATCGAACCCGTTTGTTGTATTGGCAACAGCGATATCTTGTGTGGTACAACCAAAACTTACTCGGAACGTACCTTCAGCAGTTTTGATACATTGGACAATAAGACTTGTATCAAGACTTACGAGGAATTTACAGAATTTACACATATATACATACATATATACACAAAGCAATGGTCCAACTATAGAGCTGTTTTAAACAACCGTACCTATCGTAGCTGACAACACTTCCGGGAACGATGACGACGTTACCGTTGCCACAAGTAGCCTCATTTGCAGGTTACACCGTCAGACCTCCTATAATGCATTTCTAAATTTACATCTTTTGACGAGTCTGTCGTGGTCTGAGAGGTCTCATTAACGTTACTTACATTTTTACTATACGTTGTATGATACTAAAAATCACCAAAAAAGTACAGAAACCAAGATACATTATGAGTACGCAATCCTGCAATACGAGCTATTAGCTATTGTCCATTGCTTTTATATTTTTGCCCTTTCAAAAATGTTGAAAAATAAACTAGGTGGGTACGTGCCAAGGACCAGGTGTTTGAAAGGGCTTGTAGGAAGGTTGCTCGGAGAAGGCCATGTTATTTTGGGAATCTTTTAACACCTACAACCAAATCCGTACACCTTGCTTGTATGTTTAGTGACCTTTCGTAATACGCAAAACAACAGCCTGTGTATAGGTCAGACACCTTTCGAACTAAATATTAGCCAATCATATCATTAGATCAGGTCATGTGTTCCCATCGTGACACGAAATACCATGGGGACAACACTCCGAGATTGCACTGTCACAGTTAACTTATCAATCTAATATCTAGGTCAGATCAACGAACTGATGTATATTTTATACATTTTTTACCTTCGTGCAAAATCTTAGCTGTATGCCTCTTCTCTGTTTAAGCACCTTGTTTTGAGTGGAGCATGGTGAGGCAAGACTTCAGAGCAGGTAGGTCAAATCAAGAACGAACATTTAGTAAACCAAAGCCAGTGCTGTGTCCATTCGAGGTACGTTGCCATGATATTTGTGCATTTAAAGAGATATGTTATACTTTCTTTATACTTCAATTCTTTCCTTTAAAGTGAGACCAGCTAGAAGATCTGTCCAACTAGATAAAATAGATAAATAAAAGGCAGATCTCCAGCTTCATTCTTGCCATTCAGATTATGGCAGATAGATTCAAACTTTGTTACAAGTTCATATATTGAATATCATACCAGAGAAATGTTTATTTGAAGTAAAACCAACTAGTGGGTTAAAAGAAACGTAGACGTTTTGGCTAGCTAATAGTATAATATACGTACGAGTTCGAAAATGAGTTCCGGCGGAAGCTTAAGTTTGAAGACATTAACAGGTCTTGAGTTCAGTTCCTATCTATCCAGGATTTAAGATTTATCAAACATGTAACGTTACAAGCCCACTTGTATGCCTCATTGTTCTTAAAGGTGTGGTAAATACAAGTACTCCTTTGTATAAATTCAGTCATTTCTAAACGTTTGTGTTGCATTAATCCGCGCCATCTAAAACGTAAGGGGCGCGGGAGTAGGTCAGGTAATTGTTTCGCCCGAGGAAAGCCATAATTAAAACTGGTAACATCACCACTTGTTTGGTAACCAACAATACCGTATATCTGTGTCTTTCTTCTTGCCAGAAACAAGATACGCGCAAACACGCTTACCTGTACGTCTTTAACGTGTTAGTTAGGTCTCCATCGACAAGACTAGCCTCCACCAGTCATTCATAAGGGGTGCGGGGATCGTAGAATTCGGCAAAACATCGGGAAATTGGTCAGAGGAGTCAGTCCACGCTTTTAGGGTCATGTTCCCCTCCGGGCGGCCGACCAACTCCTCTGGTAGCAAAACTCCCATGGCTGCCAAATTACTATCACTATAATGCTATATCCAGCGTAGTCAATCTGGTAAAGACTACGACGAGACAATCTAAATTCTTTTCGGGCTTACTTATTCTTAAACCGCCATACTGAACAGCCCTGACTGGCGTTTTGCCCCTCACAAGGTGTTAAACCCCGATGGCGTATATCCTTTAGTCTAGTTTTTGTACACAGCTATAATTAAGCCGTCACGCAATGGGCACGCCGAAAACTGCTAATTGATGGGGGTCGTTGGGATATTCCATTTGACATTATGGAGGGGCATGGTAGAAATTCACATTTCAACTACCAATAGATAGGCTTGTATACATCACATGGACATGGTCGCATTTAATAAAAATTAGTGAATGAACCGAATATTCAAAAGATACTGTTTGTTAATTTCGTCATATTATTATTGACGGGCACCTTGTGAATGACAGAACGAACGGGGCTTGAAATATGTTTGAAATTATAATTACTAGCTACAGGCAATATGAAAATCGTTCGATCCTAAGATATGGTCATTTGAATATGAATACGTACGTATTGCTTAACAAAAAAAAACAAGGAAACATTATATGTAACGGAACGTATTTCGTTTTATTAAGGATCAAATGAGTTCAATACGTAGTGACACAAGTACCCGAAAACACCAAGCGAAAAAAAGTCATCTTAGCTTTGTTGCTCAATTTTGAACAGATCAAATCAAATATGTCATACATGTAGATTCTATCTGAATTATTAAAATCAATGATGTATGATGACGCAGGCGTGAAGCGTGAAATAACTGCGAATTTACTACTAGAAGATACCGAAAATATACCGTTGCCTACTTGTTCACCAACGTTGAATATAGAATGAATATAGAATACAGAATTAGGTCATGGAAAGGGTAAAGGTTACATTACGCATTCAGCCATCCATAAACAGATTTTAAAGCCACGAATTAGAGACACTACAGCCAAGAAAAGGGCTTTGTTTCTAAAAAAGCCTCAAACCGTACTTGTTCACGGTATTATCAAGGGCAGAAGGGGGTACACTGCCAGGCGCTACCAGAGAAGAGGTGCCTGTTGGTGCATTCGTAGGAGCCTGGTTGCTGGCCTGGAGTGTTGGGATTGGTGTCGCAAGTGTAGTAGTAGACACAGCTGTTGGTACGGAGGGTGCACCTCCACCGCCATACGAGCGGCGGGCAGTTCATGACGAGCTGGCGGCGAACTCGAGAAGCCCCAGCCTCACCGCCGTCGGACTCTGTAGGTATGAAAAAAATACATATTTGACATATATGATAAATTGATATGAGATCACCGAGAGTGCTTTTGTATCAGTATGTTTTAAAGATTTAATCACAATTCCAAATACCCGTAACTGTTCAGAAATGGGTCAAACACAAATGTAGCAACTAAACCCGAAATAAAAGAATCATAAAAGTTCAACAGTGCGAAATTGACTAAAGAAAGGAAGAAATAAAGGAAGGGAAGTAAGAAAAGGAATGAAAGAAGGAAAGAAAAGGATTGAATGAAGGAAGGAAAGAAAAGGAAGGAAGGAAAGAAGGAAAGAACCAAGGAAGGAAAGAAGGAAGGAGGGAGGCAGGGATAAAAAATATCTTTATTGCACATGCCACACTGAGCCAAGTATGGGTCATGACTTAGCAAAAGGAAACATCTTGAAAGGTTATAACTACAAAACAAACTAGCTAACATTATCTAATTAAATCAACTCGCTTTTTAGTTGTATATAGTACTTTTTTCCGTACGTAACTGATAAAATAGGGAAGCAATGACACAATACTGTGACTTACCCGACTGTCCTTCCTCGATCTCGGGATCCTCTCCGATCTCCTCCACACGGTGGATCTCCGCCCCGGCACACATCTTCTGCATCTCGGGGTTCAGGAAGGACCTGTCCCACACCTGGTCCAGCAGGACGCGTCGGTTGGTCTCCTCGGAGGTCTTACGGACGACTCGGGTGGGTACGTCGGGGTCCTGGAATGAAGTGAACAAGACCTTCACTTCACACAAATCACTACGCATATTCACTGTGTTTCCAGGCATTATACAATGAGCCTGTCCAAATGTAGGGCTATAGTTATCCACCAACCGCTGTACGACGATGCACGAAGCTTTAATGATAAGCACAGTGATAGCAAAAGCAAAATATGACCGCCTGCGACTATGTCCCCACTAGTACTTATGTCCGCTTGGAGGCCCATAATCTTAGCCAACCGTTACACGTTGAAAAAACTTTTCCCCTTGATACAAACAAGTTATAGGTTGGATAAAGCGCCAAAAGAAGAAATTCGCCTTTCCCGAGCCTTCCTACGGTGGGATAGGTTATAGAACTTGGCAAAAACAGGGGAATAATTGGAGAGTCTGTCTATGAGAACGTTAATATTTCCCCGGAACAGCGCGGCCGGTTTAATCTTGTAGTGTCCAAACTCCCCTGGCATGTTATCATTATACCAAAATCCAGCTTAGGTAGTCCGGGAAGCCTACTGAAAAGTGAAAAGGACTTACAGAGACCAGCTTGAGTCCCTCTTCCACACGTTCGAACGGGGCCATGTCTGGTGACATGTCGGACAGCAGGCACTGGTTCTTGTCCACAAACAGGGTCATCATCATCCTCTGGAATAGATCCATTGACATTTATTTCTTTGAAACCAAAGGCGAAACAGCAGATGTAGATTTCTTAACTATAAGAGTACAAAACAATGTAGAATGTTTATTTGCAAGTACATGGTAGAAACAAAATAGGGAATATGCATGTAACAATGAACTGTGATGAATATTATTACATTAATTGAAGAAACTAGACTACTCGATTGTTGACTGTATCTAGATAGGTTAAGTTTGACTTCTTTTTTGGAAGGCAAAGAGTCCCACTTGTCCTACAATTTCCTGGTTTTGTGATTTTAAGAGGAAAGTGGCTGTCTGTTCGTCTGTAAATGTGGGTTTCTCACATCCCTGAACGGTAACGTTTATTAAGAAAAAACATCATTGCTTACATTGTTGTAGTCGAGCATGACTTTGCTGTTGGACACGGTGTTGTGGTCTGGCACGCTGAAGACCACTATCTTGTCCTCATGGTCCACGTCAGCCTCCTCGTTAAACTTCGTCCCGCGCTCGTTGATCGGCAGGGTGAAGTGCTGACGATATTTGGTACATTACAAAAGAGTTAGACAACTAGTAGCACATTAGACACTACATTAATCTATTGGGCATCACTTTAAAAAAGAAGAAAACAAAAAACAAAATCTGAGTCCGCGTGTCAATTTTCGCCCGTCTCGAAAGAAAGTCTACGATACAGAAAATCGTACAAATCGGCGAAGAAATTGCCGTTTATTGCAAAAAAAAATGGAACACTCGTGTCGCAAAATGCAGAAGTCCCATAAAACACAATACTCTTTGTTGACTCATTTGTTCAACCTTCCTGACCACGTACTTTTCATAAAGAAGGAAACTTGTTTTTGCCAAATTTTGCCAAACAGGCCCACATCAATTTCGAAGTTCCCATTTGATATTTTCTATATAATCCCCCCCAACGACCTGGAGGTCAAGGGACTAGGTAGGTAGGTATATAATCGAAGCAACAAGGCATAAAAGAAACATATTTTTTAAGTATATGGAAAACGCCTCACCTCGTATTTTTCCTCGGTAGCTTCGGCGGACGAGCCGGTTGGAAGAGCGAAAACTCCCGCAAGGCCGGCCAACATCGCCAGTGTCATCAAACTAAGATTCATCGTAGCCTGGAGTAGACGACAAGTAGAAATTAGATAAATGGCTAATTACTCCCTAAAATGAACACCATTTCTACGTTGATATGACGAAGAAATAAAGAAAGTACCCCTGCCCAAGTACCCGTAATGCTAAGGTCACAATCTAAATCCAGGGTCTGGATGGGCTGTTTGCGGAAACAAAAAAAAAGTAAATTTGTTTCTAAATTTGTTCTTTGCGAACTACCTGACCGGGTATCGGTTTGGAACTAGATATGACCCCAGCGTTATAAGGCAGGCTAAGTGGTTATATCAACCAGTAAACAGCCGGCCTCCTGTCTGTAATTCTTCTGGTAATCTCAAAAACAATATCAATCGGTCCACTTTTTGATATCAATGCCAACAAATATTTGTCTTGGGCCTAAAAGCGGCTAAGCATGCTCAAGTAGCGAAAAATTACCAAACAAAGTTGCTACACTTCAAAAGCACAAACACAAACTTCTTACCATTTTTGTACAGCTTCGGCAGAGATCTGCTGGTGAAATTCTGTAAGAAATTGACAAAAACAGGTCAGCATGTCCTTGAAATCTAATACAGAGTATGAAAACCTGCAAAGCAAAAACAAACAAGACTTGCAGTTAGGAAGCCTTCCCCGTCATTTAAAGCAGCTTGAACTCAGTGCATTGAAGAAGCCTAATAATGTAAGAAAATCAGAGTATGTATACAATATGCGATCCAGACGCAGTACCACTGAAGAAGGGTTGGTCGCTGAGATTCGGAGATCGGCACAGCTTGACTGGTCAACTGACTGGTTGGTTGGTTGGTTGGTAGGTTGGAGGAGTCTCTCTGGACGATGTCGCTCGCCGTTGGGAACTGCCTAAAACAGCGGCACGGGTGCGTATTTATTGGGATTCAGAACAATAGAGGACAATGTCTCACAAGGAAGTGACCTTTAAAAAAATAGAGAAATTAGCATAATATTACAGGCGTGGAAAATGAGGGGGCGTAACGACAAAATAATAGCTTACACCTGCCTCTTTGCAAAAAAGCGAGGGAAACGTATAGGGATATTATTCATCCAGCAGGATGAAAAGTTGTACATCGTTTTCCAACATCCACAAAGAAACACAAACTGTATTTCATGCCCGCATTCAAATTATACGATAAAAGATGATGTCCCATTTACTTGCAATTTGCTTTAAGGTTTTTAGCTGTATTCAAGTAAATGATTATCTATGTATTCTTTCAATCTGTTGTCTGTATGAAAAGAGCTGCTATGTTATACTATCAAAGCCGTATTTGAATACTTGTAACTTTCTACGGACTTATTGTTATAGCTGAAAAACTTGCAACATACCTGTTGAATGAAATGATTAGGCTTCTGAATCCAAAGTTTATATCACATTTAGTGCGAAACCCTGTGAAAGGTTTAGATTATAAGAGTTGTTTTATTAGGTGATGGTCAACTGAAGTGAAGCGATTTTTCCTAGATGAGGTCATCTACGGAAACATTTAACTCAGCTCACAGTATGAGCACATATCTTTCCCAAAGTACAACTTTTCCTTGAAGAGGAAACAATTTTCCCCAAAAATGGTCAAAAGAATGACGTATACCCACCCAAACATAATAATAATCTCAGTGTTTGTCCCTACAACAAAAAGACAGTTAAAAAAGTAGACCAATCAGAGATGACCCTCATTCGAATGGACGCATGCGCAATAAGAAAACTATACCGACGCCTTGTCTAAGTTAACTCGAGTGTGATGGGGAAAATCTAAAAAGCATACTGGTTGGCAAAATCTTGAAGTCCCTGTTTCAGTTACAAACGGCCTCAAACCATCTGTTTGTAGGTTACTCTCACTTGTCTTCTGCCATCATACACATACACCCTTGGTTACCATGTGTCCCTAATAAAGCATAGTTAATCTCAATTTGTACACAATAATTCTTCAATAGAATGCATGTGGGAATAGGTTCTAAATTCAAAGAGTCGCAAGCAATGGTCATCGATTACGTAAATGTGCTGCTCCTGCTTTAAAATAGTTATCGGGAAAGGAAGAGTTATACGAACACAAACGTAAAAAGGAATACACTTTTTAATGCAAATTTTGTTTCAGGCCAGCGCGAATGCCAGTCTGCTTGTCATGAGATCACAAGGGGCGTGGAGGAAATGGGTTGCCTTTTGTTGTGTCTTGATTTATTTATCTATTAGGATTCTCCATACATACAATGACAAATGGAGGGTATGGCGGAACAGGTGTCAAATGACACCTTTTCAAAGCCGCCATACCGAAATCTGTGATCTGTGCTGACCCCCAAACTATTATCCACAACAGCCTTAAGGCGTGCGTGGTCCGTTATGTAAGTCGTGAAAGGGGAAGAGACTATGGATTGAGATATGAATGTAACTAAATGTTTCAATTCTTATATCAGCATGTAGTTGAGAACTGTGAGGCATATTTTCTTCATTATCACACATTTCGTATTGCTGTTATATATTGATAACGCTGAAAACAAGACCGATGATGAGGGTCGCTGAGTTGAACAACCTCGGATCACCCTGTGGCTCATCCGCACTATTGTCTCGGCTGTGATGTGGGGATTTGTTTCTACTCATTTTACCAGGAAAAGGAAGCGGACATTTTGAAAAATACACCAATTAAGGGCCATGAAAAACCCAAATGAATGGACACAGGTGCACTGACCAAAGTATGCTGGCCCACTTTTCATGCTCGGGTCATCTGTGGGACAATTTTTGACAAACTTCAGTCTTTGACACTAAAATACATAGAAAGTATATGATACTATGAAAATATTCACCAGATAGATCGTTACAAGAATGAAGTTACTTACTTCTTATCAATACGGGTATATCAAAACTATGCCAGGCACGCTATAGGTATTCGTTCAGGGAAATACGATTTTAAAATGTCCGTATTAAACCTTTACATCTTGCATGCCAGGATACATGTGTTTGCAATGGTGAGCACTAATATCTATAAATTGCCTGTACAACTTTGTTTCTATTCACTTAATTTGCAAGCTCTAAATTGATTTCGCATGCCAGCATTTCCTCTTCAAATGTGCCTTATTTGTGTCTATACCCTTTTCATTTTCCCTTGCAATTGTTTCTCTACATAAGGAAAGCCAATGAGTGATAATGTGTCTAATGATGTACAACCAACCCGAACTCAAATGTCACTCCAAATGGCAGAATGTCGTGGCAGAAATTAAACAACAAACATTTGTTGGTAACATATGCATAACCCCAATTGAAAGACTTTCTTGATGAAAGTGGTCAACATTTGACTTACGCCTAATCTTCCTGACTTTAGTCTCCATTTGAATCATCATGATAGATTGCATGGTTTGGCAGCCACTGAAGTTTATTGATAAGACAACGTATTGCATGTACTGATGGTTTTGGGGTTGACTTCTTGCTCATATTTACCAAACGTATTCGAAGAAACATAAAAGCACAATATATCCGTTAAATACGTATGATTAGGGAAAAGGAAGTGTTTTTAAAGTTTTGTCTTTGGATAAAAATGTGTATTATTTGGACACATAATATGACTGGAAATGCAGTACATTTTACCCCTTCAATTGTTTAATTTGTGATACAATATTCTTAATACAGGTTTCCTTTCTATCTTTGGCAACTTGGGCAAATGATTTGTCTTATGCTTTTATTCAACCCTTTTAATTTGATAGGCAAAATTCCATGTCCATTAATAATAAACTTAAATGTAAATACAATGTTGATGATATCTTCAGTTGATGTGTTACAAATGGCCTGTTGTTCACCCGGAATTTGTCAATGTCCTATTGTCAATTGAAAAAGGATGTTTAACAAAATGTAATGATCAATATAACGTTTGAGTTAGTAATAGTAGACTGAGTTTTCTTTCCTATTTAATTTCCTGCATATTCGCTCCTGTATTCAGTATCCTCTCCCGTTTAAGACATACAGAAGAGATATGATAATGATGAATATATATATATTTCAAATCACAAAGGACAGGTTCTAATCTCGTTATATGTATATAAAACGTAGGCACTCGTAACGTGTCGGGGTTCACTTACCTTAAATGTTTTTATATATTCAATTCAGACATTAGCCCAAACACACCGTCGGTTACCATGAGCCAATACAGTAATGTATCCAAATATCATAGCAAAGAAAACAAACTTTTGGCTGTGCAAATTAAGGGTTTATGTACCAAAGTGTCTACGAATCTGTTTAAGAGAAACTTGCACGGGAACAAGGGCTGATTTTTATTAGTCCTTGTTGTTTTTAGAGTAGCTAGTGATTGAGCTCTTCTTAGATGTTGAGGGTGTCTGTATTCAACTCTATTTGGAAATTACAGCTAAATACTTTTACAGACAAATCCGTTCCTATCTTTGTGATTTCACGTTTACTGCAATGTGTGGCTCATGCTTGAAAATAGCTATAGGACGAGATATAGGAACAGAAACGTGGAATGGCATATGTCATTTTGAAGCAATTAATTTTTTTCAGGTCGGCAACACCAGCTAACACTGCTTTTCGTAAGATCGTCAGGGGCGTGGAGGAAATGGGTTGTCTTTTGTTGTGTCTTGATTGATCTGTGCTGACACCTAGGCAACCGGTAACAGTCTTAAGGCATGCTTGGTCCGTTATGTAAGTCGTGAAGGGGGAAAAGATTTTGATTGAGATATGAATATAACTAAATGTTTCAATTCTTATATCAGCATGTAGTTGAGAACTGTGAGGCATATTTTCTTCATTTTCACACATTTCGTATTGCTGTTGATAACGCTGAAAACAAGACCGATGATGAGGGTCGCTGAGTTTAACAATTCCGGCCCAGATATCAGATCACCCTGCGGCTCATCCGCACTATTGTCTCGGCTGTGATGTGGGGATTTCTGTCTGCTCACTTTACCAGGATAAGGAAACAAACATTTTCAAAAATACACCAATTAAAGGTAGTTGAAACCCAAATGAATGGACACAGGTTCATTGACCAAAGTATGCTGCCCCACTTTTTATGCCCTGGTCATCTGAAGGACAATTTGTGACTGAACCAAACCTCAGTCTTTAACATTGAAATATATATTATACTAACTATAGGAACAATATGATTCAAGTTTTGGTCACTTTTAATCTACCCCTCTTTCTTTCACGCGCGCACGGCCTCATCTAGTCAACCACTTTTCCAGAGAAAAAGAAATCGGGACATAGGTGAACTGTTTACGGACTCTTCCACAAAAACAGGAGATTGTGCTACTAATATTATTGTTGTTAACAGAATAACTGAAAGGGGCTTCTTCGATATTGCGGGCTTCTGTATACAATGCTAACTACTGTCAAACGTTAATATTACAAACAAATGTTTTACAGACGCAAAGACGGATCCGTTCCTATCTTTGTGAATTCACCTTTGCTCCAATGTGCTACTCATGCTTTAAAATAGGCATCAGACGAGATATAGGAACGGAAAGATGGAATGAGATGTACTTTTGTGTAGCACAAAGTGTATCATGCCATCAAGGACAGTTAACCTGCACTGTGTTCTTGTCATGTGATAACGAGAGGCGTGGAGGAAATGGGTTGCCTTTTATTTTGTCTTGATTGATCTGCTCTGACCAAAAACCAACCCGTATGTATACGTAACAGCCTTTTTTCTGGTGTGCATTGGTCCATTATGTAAGTCGTGAGGGGAGGAGGGATTGTGGATTGAGATATGAATGTAAATAAGGTTTCTATGCACATAATCATCATGTAGCCGTGAACTTTGGGACAAATATCTACTATTATCACACATTTCTTATGTCATTGTTCTTTATCAATAACGTTGAAACAAGAGCGATGATCAGGGTCACTGAGTTGAACAACCCCGGCCCAGCGGTCAGATCACCCTGCGGCTCATCCGCGCTATTGTCTCGGCTGTGTGGGGATTTTTTTCTGCTCATTTTACCAGGAAAAGGAAACGGACATTAACAAAAATACACCAGTTAAAGGTAGTCGAACCCCAAATGAATGGACACAGGTGCATTGACCAAAGTATGCTGCCCCACTTTTTATACTCGTAGTCTTTTATATATTCAATTCAGACATTAGCCCAAACACACCGTCGGTTACCATGAGCCAATACAGTAATGTATTCAAATATCATAGCAAAGAAAACAAACTTTTGGCTGTGCAAATTAAGGGTTTATGTACCAAAGTGTCTACGAAACTGTTTAAGAGAAACTTGCACGGGAACAAGGGCTGATTTTTAGTCCTTGTTGTTTTTAGAGTAGCTAGAGATTGAGCTCTTCTTAGATGTTGAGGGTGTCTGTATTCAACTCTATTTTGAAATTACAGCTAAATACTTTTACAGACAAATCCGTTTCTATCTTTGTGATTTCACGTTTACTGCAATGTGCGGCTCACGCTTGAAAATAGCTTATCGGACGAGATATAGGAACAGAAACGTGGAATGGCATGTGTCATTTTGAAGCAATTAATTTTTTTTCAGGCCAGCAACACCAGCTAACACTGCTTTTCGTAAGATCGTCAGGGGCGTGGAGGAAATGGGTTGTCTTTTGTTGTGTCTTGATTGATCTGTGCTGACACCTAGGCAACCGGTAACAGCCTGAAGGCATGCTTGGTCCGTTATGTAAGTCGTGAAGGGGAAAAAGATTTTGATTGAGATATGAATGTAACTAAATGTTTCAATTCTTATATCAGCATGTAGTTGAGAACTGTGAGGCATATTTTCTTCATTATCACACATTTCGTATTGCTGTCATATATTGATAACGCTGAAAACAAGACCGATGATGAGGGTCACTGAGTTGAACAACCCCGGCCCAGAGATTAGATCACCCTGCCGCTCATCCGCACTATTGTCTCGGCTGTGATGTGGGGATTTCTGTCTGTTCAAATTACCAGGAAAAGGAAACGGACATTTTTCAAAATACACCAATTAAAGGTAGTTGAAACCCAAATGAATGGACACAGGTGCATTGACCAAAGTATGCTGTCCCACGTTTTATGCCCTGGTCATCTGAAGGACAATTTGTGACTGAACCAAACCTCTGAGTCTTTAACATTGAAATATATATTATAGGAACTATAGGAACTATATGATTCAAGTTTTATTTTATTTAGATTCAAGTGTCTTTATCATTACTTGGAGTTCCAACACACTGTTTTTTATCTGTCTATTGTTGCAGAGCGGATCGTAGAGACTATTGAAAGAGAATGTGATGGTACATAATGTGAGCTCCAATGTGCTGCTCATGCTTCAACATAGTTATCAGACGAGTAATAGGAACATAAACGTTGACAGGAATATACTTTTGTGAAGCAAATATTGTTTCAGGCCTGCAATGCCTCAAGCTTAACAAGGTGCGCTTGTCATAAGATAATGAGGGGGCGTGGAGGAAATAGGTTGCCTTTTGTTGTGTCTTGAATGATCTGTGCTGATTATGGCGGCTGTGCATTGGTCCATCATGTAAGTCACGATTGGTCAAGGGGTATGGATAGAACATAATATCCTTATACCTTACATTTTTACTCACATATCAACGTGAAGCCTAGAATTCTGAACATGTTGTCAACTACCACATATTTTTTTTTGCGTCACAAGTACTTAATATATAATTGCACATTGATAATGTTTAAAGCTGGTTGAGGGTCACTGTGTTGAGGAATGCTAGCCAAGCGATCATATCACCCTGCGGCTTATCTTTAGCACTATTGTCTCGTCTGTGTGGGGATTTCGTCTGTTCAAATTACCAGGAAAAGGAAACGGACATTTTCAAAAATACGACAATTAAGGGTCGATGAACCCCAAATGAATGAACACAGGTGCAATGAGCAAAGTATGCTGGCCAATTTTTATGTTTGGGTCATGTGAGGGACAGTTTTTTTTACTTGAACAAACCTCAATCTTTTTTTTTTTCATTTACCCCTCCCTGGCCATATTGATATTGTTGAAACATGGAAGGCATCAAGTACACCTGCCTTTATCAAGAATCAGGTCCAGATGCACTAAATGGCGGAGTCTTTAGTCAGCAATCGACGCTTATACTGAAAACTTGTCATCTTGTTTTGTGTAGGTGCCATCGTTTGCAAGTGCCCACTTTTGGGCGGGACGTTAGAACAATAACAGGGAAGAGTCACAAAAACGTCGTAACGAGTAGCTTTATTCATAAAAATATAAACCGGTGATGAACCATTCAATGTTAACAAGTTGTACATCCCCTTAGAACCCAACGTAATTCTACCATAAAGTGGGGCAGTGGATTTCCACTTTCTTACATTAGCATGAAATTATATAGAATACAATCTTAATAGTTTTACATTTAGCCTTTTACCCCTGTTTTCTATAACACACCACGCACACCACGTTACAACATTAAAAGCGAAAGTATAAAGTTTAGGGTAAGCTCAACTCCTTCTGAATAAAACCCTGAAATATGTAATTATTTCTTCGATAAACACTTAAAATGTGTTGGATATGGCTATCTTTCATAATGAAGTAATGTCTGTCTATGTTATATTGAGTCAAATTAAATTGTGCACAAGCAAATACCGCATTTACTGATACTATCATCAATCGAACAGAAAACATGATACCCATAGAAACTAAACATTAGGCAAGACATTAATGCTATTGTATATTTGTCCTATTAATTATGGAAATAATGCTGCATTTTTCATTTTTTTCAATTCATGTCATCTTCATCACACCTATACAAGTCATAGGTATGGATATATTCCGCCATAGCACTACTCAGTTCTCTCATTAATCATTAAATTAGGTCATGCCTTGACTTGTTCATATCCAGTCACGTTCCTCTCAAGCCACGTAACATATTCTTTTTGCGACGTTAAATGAATGCAATCAAAACATAGATTTTGCTCAATTTTATAATGCAAATTTAACCATTCCGGTTAGCCTTTATTAAAGGCCTTTAACAATCTCTTAGAAATAACGAAAACTTAGTTATCCCTTATTACATATCATAATTCAAAAGCACTGACATCCTCACATCAGGAACATAAAAGCTTTGTACCACTTTTTTTTCGTATCACAACAGCTAGTATTGACATGACTGGTAATAATTCTACATTCTACAAAACAACGGACCACAATCCATTCGGTATCGGGCCATTTACCCTTTTGCCAAATTTGCTTCATTCTCTTGTCTCTAGCTCAGTTACCATTTCACAGACAAAATTTCTAAACCTTCTGCAGGGAACCACGGCCCAATCGAAACTACCATCTACATTCACGTGAACGCAATCCCTCCTATTTTTATTATTCCGTGGCTGTTGGTTGCCGTTGAAAGTTGTGCCATCACTCCACATAAAATGTTTCTCCCTTTGACGATCATCCAGGCCAATCCAATATAATTGAACCCTGTATGAATGAATGAACAGGTTATTGACGTTATCAAACAAGACTTCAATTTGTACAATGCTAAACTTTCTTCTAACACAAAAGTACACACGAATCAAATTTTCAACGACCACTGTCGCCTTCACCATGATCAATACTGATGACCAATACTGATGACCAATCAAGAACGTAAACTCGCGAGATTTACAGAGACGTGATCTTGCAAATACATGACGTCACCGATCGGTCGAAAGTTCCAGCGAGTAAACGTTCTGAAGTAATTGGTCTTCAGAATTGATCCTGAAAAACGTTTAGCATGTACTAGCATAATGATTACTACCAAACACAGATAAGCTTTCATGCATTATAAGGCCTCTCTTTGAAGTTACTTTGTTTATTGGCCTCACTAAAATTAGTAATATCTAGTTAACCCTTATATGATAGCAAAAAAAGTATGTTCTTGCATCAGTGGTACACATAGCGGGTATGTACATACTTCGTATCTCCGTTCTTGTTGATGAAGTCCGTGAGCCAGTTTTGCTTGGCGGATGTCTTAACCGTTATCAACCTTCCTGCACGAGACTCGCAGAATTCTTTGGCCTCCAGGTATCTGATTCCTTTCGTGATAGTTGATAGCCAATGACAACGGTTGTTGTAGATAGCAAAGTTGTCCACTGGGAAGTTCGGGTACTGAATATGGCAACCTGGAAACATATAATTTTGAAATGATCAAACATGTTTGATTAATGTAAGTTGGAGAGTATAAGTAGACCAAAGATTGTCAAATATAACCAAAGACAGTTGTACAGTACTAAGTAAGACTGCAACTGTCCATCAATCAAAACTAGAAAGGGATGAGTATCACAATGAACGTATTAAAAAATATCACAGATTATTTGTTTATATGTTATTTGCTATATGTCAATTAAAATGTCATTATATCAAACCTATTTCACAGTTGTCTCCGGTGTAGCCACTCCTGCACTGACAAGTGTAGCCTGTTGGGATCGACTCTGTACAGATTCCTCCATTCTGACAGGGGTTCGTTGTGCAATCGATGTTATCTGCAATGGTGTTGAGTAGAGCGCAAGTGATTTACATGGAAAAGGGATTTATGAAGTTATACATGCGTTTATATCTATGTATTAAATAATTAGTTACGTGAAATAAGATGATAGCACATTGAGCATGCACTGATACAACAACCTCATTCATATATTACGTTATCATGTTTGTTTAAATCTAAATTGTTTGAAATTACATGACAGTGAAAGCAATAACAGTTTATCTCACCTGAATCCAAGCTTTGAGTGTTGCATATCCCAGTGCCAGACCTTGAAGGGTCCATCTCAGTTCCTAACAAACGAAGAGACCAGGTCTCTAGCACTCCTGTAGGGCAAATAAATGTTAAATGCAAATGTCTGCACTTTCACAGTACTTACGCTAAAATATTTTTAGTGACTTGCAACAAGCTACTTTAAGCGACAATTGATTCAACATCTATTTTACATAATGTTTGAAGAATCCTCACTGCAAATGTGATATCTCATTGAGCCCCCCATTGGTAAGTACCTACCTGTACTACTGAGTTGAGGTTGTGTGTTCTGTATAGAGAGTTACCAGGTACTGTATCTACCTGTACTACTGAGATAAGTATGTGTGTTCTGTATGGATGTACTGTACCTACCTGTGCTACTAAGATGAGGATGTGTGTTCTGTATTGAGGTACTGTACCTACCTGTACTACTGAGTTGAGGATGTGTGTTCTGTATGGAGAGTTGTCAGGTGCTGAATACCTACCTGTACTACTGAGTTGAGGATGTGTGTTCTGTATCGAGAGTTGCCAGGGTCCTACAGCACTCTCCCCCCAGTGGTGCAGTGTCATGAACGTCCACTCCAGGCCTGGCTCCATGTCCGTGGCTCTTCCAGGAACGATGTCGGAAATTGTTCCCTCCGGGGAGGTCAGTCTGATCCGCAGGTGGCCACGATGGGGGAAGGTGATTCGGACGGTCAGTAAGACGTGCTCCAAGAAGTTGACTACACAGCTGTCCTGGACAGTGATGCTTGTGTGGACCTCACCTCTCTGTGGAATGCTTGTTCTGTGACGTATAGAAAATAACATGTTAAATGTTAAAGGATAACGTAGAATCAAACTTGGGCCTAGGGATCACAGAAACCTACCAGGGGGTCATCCAATACGTTACTAAATGTTCCAATTCTATGTGTTCGTTTGATCTTCTTTGGGAATAGGTTCTTAAACGTTTGGTGTGCACATTATTCAGTGGTGTTATGGCTACTTGATAGTTTTGAAAAAAAAATAGTGAGGCCATGGTACTTAACATGTTTATGCACACAGAATTTAGTGATGTCATTGGTACCATGTGTTGATCTTTGTTCAAGCAATGGACTCTTAACAATAGGCCTGTTGATGAAAGCTAGTTTGTTCAATGGGTGGTTTGTTTGCAGTTTTTGTTAACTAATTTGCTTCCATACAATTACAAAAACAACACTGGGCATCTGATAGCATATATGCAGTATATAATTACAACTGCAGACGTTAATATGTAAATGAAATAAGTGGATAATAGGATAGGGCAGATTTTATATACCTTGTACCATCACTCCGTACAATGCAGCTGACTTGTTCTGGTACACAGCTCCAGTTAGTAGCCATTGCTGTCAGTTCTCCAGCGTCGAGGAGACCAAATCCACAGTAGTCACTCACTGGTTTGTTGGGAAACATATTGAAATTTTTCTAGTAACTATTGCTGTAATTGTATTTTATTAGTCTTTTTGTGAATTAATTTTAGGACAGAAACTAATCTAAATTATGCTTAAGAGTTAACTATCAGAGGACACCACTGACCTCTGAATCCAGCCGAGTTTTCCTTCCAGGTCTGCCCACAGATCCCAGAGTTCCTGGAGGTTCTGGTGACCAGATGTTGGACATCTCGTACTGACAGTCGGTCACTGGAACATTCGAAATCATACTCATCAGTGCACAACGTATGAATATTCAATGCATCCTACATTGAACGCAATGTTTACTCTACTGTACACCGCATGTAGTGATTTAGTAAGACATTTTACTGTCATCCTGTCAACCATATCCTATAGACTTGATGATGATTAACATAATAATTTGCATTGAAATTATATAAATGATATTTTGAACAATGTGAATCGACATGATGCGAAATGTACTTTCAAAAATAAGTTCATAGGATTTGGTGGGATTGGAAATGCCCATCGTTTATATGATTAACATGTTCTAGCCAGAAAATTTCCTTTGCTGTGAATGTGAATATCGCTCCATCCTTAATTTTAGGAAACACATCTTACTTCGCACTGAGCACCAATGCGAAGACACCAGCAGCCATGGCAGCAGATGAAGACGATCCGGAGAAGGAAGCATGACAGCCTGATGATCTGTAGGGAACAACCTGTGATAAAAGTGCACAGTTGTTTATCATTTGTGTGTGAATGTGTTACTCCTAGAAAAGTAGTTGCGACAGCTAAAGAAGTCAATAACCCAATACATCAAGAAACAATTTATTTGACTATTACACATAATACGTTACTGAGATGAAGATCTAAATGAAGACTAGAAAACACATTACATTTGCTGAAAAAAGTTTGGTCAGTTTTTCGATGATTGATTCTAATCCGTAACATACAAACCTTCTACATCTGCATGCAACAAAGCATTTAAAGATTATATTTCTATACTTATGTAAGTTAATATCAGTGAATAAGGTACACATACGCATGTCAACCTCAATATACAGTCCCATGGACTTCAATCTGAGGAGATAGAACTACAGCAACTATGATACATATGAAGTCAACCAATTGCAATTGAAATGATTGGATATTATGAGAACTTTGTAATTGCCAATAAAGATATATCGTATCTTCTGTAGCCTCTCAACATCAACGTAGTTGTTAATATTAATCTATGACTTATGAAGACTTATCCGACAGAGTAATCATTCGTTAGATACTGTAGTGAGTGTATTTTTCATATTAATTTGGCGAATGATTTACCAATGGTTCCAAATGTCATAAATTCTTTTAACTCTGAACAAAAAATGATTAAAAATTGCATGTTCTTACCAAATTTGCCGTGTCTCCTGTATAGTCTCTACTATAGGTGACAGCGAACACACTGGTGCAGGCCTCAGCAAAACTGGGGATGGAACCATCCTGCAGCAGCCCGCCAATGCCGATGGTGTTGTTGGTGTTGATGTAGCCATTGTAGGCACAGCTGTCACCGTACGTTCCACCATTACCGGTGGAGAACACAAAGATGGAACCTTTTCCATCCCGACCCTGAAATACATGAAATCAATGCCTATGTCAGGTAGCAACCTTTGTGTGGAGTTCTTCATATTAGAATTTTAAATCACATCTCGACCCTGAAAAGCAAGGTAATATTTTAGTCAAACTAAATGCCTACCTAGATCTCTGTCTAGTTTCATAGAATTCAAAATCTTCTTCCTTCTATGAGACACTCTGCTGAAAAGGGGCAGAATTAATTCGCCGAACGACTCCATGCATTCATTACTGTAAGTTAGAAGCCAGTTGAAATATATTTCTTATAACCAACAAAACTTTTGACAGAAGGTATCCTTGCAAAAATTTTGATGAGATTACGTTTATTGGTATTACTAAGCGATGAATAGAAGATGGTTTACATAAACAAGCACCCAATAAATTGTACATTAAGAATCCAAAGAGAATGAAACATAACAAAATTTTTATGCTGTGACTTTCGCTCATGTTTTTCATGATGTTACCCCATAAAAACACCAATCCCTGGCAATACTGGGGTTAGTGCAAAACGTGGTCCTTCTGATCATTTGCATAAATTATTACAATGAGCTGGAATTGACAACAGCATAACATGTCAAAATATTCCTCTTACTATCGACTATCATAATTCCACCAGGTGCTATAATACCGCCACCTCAAAAAACGTTAGTATAGAGGTCTTCCCAAGATTGTCTTGAACACCGAATGTTAGATATCCTAAATGTAATACAATTCAGATATTTACGAGAGGGCCTCTATAACAACGTTTTTTTTTAGGTGGCGCTATAATGGCATCTGGTGGAATTATGCGAATGTATGTTACGTATATTATGATCCCTGATAAGAATTGGAAATGAGATTTTATTGAACGAAACATTTTGGGGATCCGTTTGGACCCCACTCGGTCATTTTTGTCGAAAAAAGGTGTTTGAGGGTTAAAAATCCCCACCTCTCGTGCAGCCATGACCAGTGCCTCCCTAGCGACAGTATCAGGTCCGTCCAGTGCGTTGTTCCAGTCTGATGGCCCCCAGCTGCAGGAGTAGATACTGATGTGCTGGTGCTCATGACTCAGGGCTGACGCCTCCTGGGCATCGGAAATGTCTGTCATGGCGCCACTGAACATCTTGATACCTGCAGGGAAGAGAGGGAAAAGATTAATCAGGAAATAATTGTCTCGGCTAATTTTAAGCATTTAACATTTAGTGTAATGAAAATAATAATTAATAAAGTATATCTACCTGCAACCTTGGCCTTGTAAGCCACCCCCACACCACAGAAGCTGTTGTTGTGAACTGCTGCAATGATTCCTGCACAGTTGGTGCCATGGCTAGAGAAAACAACATTAAGAATACTGTATACATTGATCGTCCCCGTACAACTGTAGTTCCAGAATTATTTCTAACGAATAGTACAGCAAACATTAACATGATGTGCACTATAAAGATGATCTAAACGTTTGTCTTTTTTTAACAGATAAAAACAAAAGGGAAACTGACTCAAGTATCTTCCCTGCTAACTCCCAGTTTCTTAATGCTTTGTAAATTTACAATAAAGACTCTACATTGAATGGATGCCCAGAGAATTTTTTTATTTATATATATTGTTTTTCCTTTACCTTGACTGTGGCATGTAGGGTGTTGGGTCTGATGTCCCCCTGAAAACATCATAGGACAAACCTAGGTCCTGTAGAAACAAACATCAGTCAGACATAAAGATATACGTTAAATCTTAAGTCTATGAAGTTGAAAATTAGATATCTATATATTTATAGAATACCGATACATGCTTATTTCAAGTAAACAAAAATACAAAACTTTTTTTCACAAAGGTGGGTGGTTTCATTCAGCATTTGATTTTAAAATCAAGCTCGTTAGTAGTTAGCAAGAATTTCACATAGTAATTCTATGTGCAACATGAGATGCCTAAAGCAAAACATAATGGGAAATTGTAAGACATGCCTAAGGTTAATCGTATCAAATTTCTAATTTTGTTGAGACCTGAAATTTTCAAACATTCCCTTGCCCCTCGTTATTAAATGTTTCTTCTTCATCTTTCCAGTAATCCTAACTTCGTTTAATCAACAATTTATCTATCACTTAAACTGACCAGGTTTTTTCTCAGGTCCGGTTGGTTGGTGAATATCCCATCATCGATGACCCCCACCACAACCCCCTCCCCCTTCTGTGTTCTCTCCCAGGCTGGGAGGACGTTCATGTGTACTGGCCCACTGTGCTGTAGAATAGAAGGACATATTCAATAGTTACATGGTCATGTTGTTTTGTTGTTTTCAGTACTTTCAGAGCTGAGGAAACGGCAGGAAAGGGTGAAAAGATGGAAAAATAAAAGCTATTAAGTTCAAAAGGCATAAATATTGAAAGCACACTAAACATGAGATCTAAAGTTTTATATTGCTATACACCAAAAGACATCACAACGGTATCAAAGAAAGTTTAAGTTTTCTAAAATGCTGTTGCGTGGTTCTAATTCCCCTGTTAACATCGTTAATTTCCTACATTGATGCTTTCTGAAATTTTCTTTACACATTGTAATCTATAAATGGATGGTAATGCAATCAACTTTTATTTCTAATCTTTGAAAAAGACATTGGATGCTGTCTGAAAATATTGAATGAATTTTGTATATATATCCAGCAATAAGGATCTATCTAACTACATGTTTTACCTACGTCCTAGTTGACTAATCTACCGAACGTACAATTGACATAGCTTTAACCCTCATCCGACCCTTACATTTTTACGCGTACGACGAATCTGACCGTATGGGGTCATTTTTGACCCCATTTTGTTTTGCTAATAGACATATTTCTGTTGGCTTATTTTGTCATTATTATGCACTTACTGTTTTAACAATCTTTGAAAAATAATTTGACAAGTTTTGGTGTCAGTAATTATGACTCATTATCATAATTTATGCAGAAAATAAGGAGAAACCACCTTTTGCTCTAAAAATCTACAATACTCCACTTACTGTTACAATGGTTTTGTCTCATCAATTTTTAAACAATAATTTTGATGCGACAGCAATACTGCTAGCATAATCATGTTATTTGACAAGAAAAGATATAATATTTGTGAAGTTTAACGAATTTATTACTTAATTATGCACCATATCCCGCCACCTAAACACATACATACAATAACTCTTGTATATTTTCCCGGAAATATTTTTCTTGTTGGTTCCTTCTGCACATTCTGTCCATATATCGTTTCCTAATTCATTAGAAACATTTTCACTTTCATTAGCATAGGTAATTAGAGCTTATTATCATAATTTATGCAGAATGTCGAAAAAACTGTGTTTTACACTAAAATACTATATTTCTTACGAAATATTCGTTGTTTATTCAACTAAGCAACTACAAGCTTGTTGCTGTAATAGCAATGCTGAGGAATGCCTTTTATTTTATTGAAATTTCTTGATATTTACGTAATTAATAATTCATAATTGGCTGGGGTCATTTTTGACCCCACCGAACCACACACAAACTTTCAAGTATAGCTGATACAATAATGGTCAAAACTCAGTGAAAAATTGGTCGATGTTGTAAGACATGTATACAAACAAATTCATGGAAGGAATTTTTTCTCCGATGAAAAATGTTGCTCTGGCAGATAGTAATATACGTCTGGGGTCAAAAATGACCCCATACGGTCGGATGAGGGTTAAACGACTTGTAATCTTCTACCCCTCTCTCTGACACTGAAATAAATTTTTAAATCTGCCAGCCATCTTACCAGATATGTCTGATAGCCCCAAAGTGGGTCGTTCAAGACCACGCCTTGACGTTGCGCATACAGTTGTCGAGTGTGAAGTACATCTTCTTTCACCATTTTTACCTGGATGATGCCAGCGATTTGAAGAAGACATAAGTAAATTATCAAGAAATCTTAAGATCTAAATTGAATAAAGCATTTAACAGTCAAAATATACAAGTCCAAAATTGGGTTTGCAGATTAGGAAAAAAATAAGTATGAGCACTTGTTTCATTGTTTAGTATAGGTTTTTAAAACCTTGTCAGAGTATACATAAATCTACGAAAATTGTTGACCGTGTACTTTCGTTTTAGGTCTTTCATTGTCTTTGTCAACAAGGTTAGCCCTTCTTAACAATCGTATGTTTGTTATATCCATATCGATACATAAATAGAGCGATACGTCTCTAATTTCTACTCTATAGCTCGACTTATAACACGATAATGTGGAAAAAAGTTGAAAATTATGAGAGAAAGTTGACATCTATAATACACTTTTACAACACAAAGTGAATGCAAATATTTTTAAAAATGCCATTACTCGGTCGAAGAAAACTCATATAAACTTGAAATATTACGACACAGGCTTGCATCATACTAATTGTTGTTACAGGATCTTGCGAGAAGCTACAAAACTCTAGGACAGATTTGAATTACTCACAGAAGGTTCAGCTTTCAACATCTTTTCACAGTCCTTCTTCGTGCGAGCCTTTCTGACATTCTCATCTTTGAAGAGATAGTAGTCCCCAAATATCTGTCAATGTTTTAGAAGAGAATGACAAATTAAAACATTCTGTTCAGACGTACGTCAAATTCAACTAACTGACTAAAAATGCATTTCTCAATTTTTTTTAAATCATGACCATAGTATGTCCGGAACAAGAGATATGAGGAAGTCCTCCTGTTGTACCATTGAAAGTCGCAAGGGTGACAATAATAAAACTTTCTTCATTTTGCAAAGCCCTACCAATACATTTAACATACAGAGCTATGCTCTTTACAAACAAACAAACAAACAAGCAAGCAAACAGACAGACAGACAGGAAGTTCATTTTGCAAACCTCTACCAATATATTAAACATCCAGAGTTCTTTACAAACAAACAAACAAACAAACAAACAAACAAACAAACAGACAGACATAAACACACACTTGAAAACTTAATCTTCTCAGTAAACGTAACAAAAAATGCCCAAACCTTTTTAACCAGAGTCGCCCCTGTCTTGTGTGCTATCCTCAGCGCCTCCTCCCTTCCACCTTCCAGCTGGACTGCCCAAGTCTTCTCAGGACTTGGCTTGTAACTGGTCACCATGTTTACAAGCAACGACAGGAATACAGCAAGTTTTACATCCATGGTTCTGTGCTGAGAAAAACAGTTGACAGAATTTTAAGTGTCAGGCGATACATGTTATTTCAACATGTTGGTATAACTTTGATTCAACTTTTTCTATCTCGAACGATAGCAAGTAGGTTTCAATAATATCTGCCTTCAAACATTTATGTTTAACAAACGTTATATATCTAAGCTATCTGTGGTAAAGGTTTGAAACTCTTACAAAATCTAGTTTCAGGAAGGTTTTGTTTACCTACTACCACCCTCGCTGAAATTGTGCCTTTTCACGTCAAAACATTATTCGTGCTTTTAACAGCGAGCGTCACGTGCCGTTCAATATGAATGAATGATTGATATGATAAAGGATGCTACTTTCAAACATTCGCTGGTAAAGTAATGTATAGCTCCTAGGCCGGACAAAATAAAAGTCGGTCAGAATGATCATCAGATTAAAAACAACACATAACGTTACCTTCAAATTTACTAAACGTTTCAATGACTTTTCGTCAGTTAAAACATCACATTGGAGCTATAAAGATACACAAAGAAGTGGACTGTTAACTATACATTATTACGTCAATCGATGGTTGAAAGCTTAAGCTGTTAACAGTGTGTTTAGAGAGTTCTGTTTTTTTTATTTCTAAGTCAGAAGTCAGATGGTAAAATTCAAGTCTCTCGCAAGCGGTAGATCTACAAAGAAAGGTGGGTAGGTCTTTTCAAGAAACTATCATGTAAAATACACAACATAATTTTTCCTAGGCCAGCGAAAGACGATACTTATCCCCTTTGCCGGTCGAGCAACACATCCCCGTACGTAGCCCTGAGTTGGCACGCTGACTAACTCACTCGGGCTATACGGTGCCAACTCTTTCGGTAGGGTACATGGTTGTCGGGGGCTAAGAAATTGGTATGACATTTTACGCGCTATGTGTCTGGTATGTATATGGTACATGCATATACGTAACTGCTGGGACTTCCAGACAGGCTCGAGACGGGTCCCCGGACCCACCTGGCGAAGTGTTCGGGGCCAACCTCACCTCTACCCGCCAGTCGTCATGCCAAGCCACGGTTATGCCAATGGACTTACCTGTATCTGCTCTTCTTCACCTACTGTGTGTACAATAACGATGACAATAAACACTTCACGGCGCTACTAATTCCATCCAAAAAGACACATCTATCTATATTCCAAACATACTAGTGTAAAAGTCCGAGGCCGACTGCATTTATTTTACTTCCGTGTCGTGGTCTTCTCGGAAGTCGTGGTGGACCAGTAGTGGTGGGCGGAGCATAAATATGCGGATATCCATAAGGAAATTAATTACCATAATAATATTACATGTCCTTCGGCTAAGTACCAGTAATATGAATGTTTAGTTCAGCTCATGTATGTCTTTGTATCTAAATGCTACAAGTTGTTTTTATGTCGTTCAAATTATGGATTCTATTTTGTAGCTTAGCTTCCATCTCGGTGGCATATGCGAGTAACAGTAACTTTATGTGTATTCCGGGTGTTTTCAAAGTTGCTATGCCATCGGGCATCAACAAAAAGTTACGCAATTTAATCCAAAGTTGGCTATGGTATACTTCTTTTTGAAAAATCGAGCCATCTGAACACAGCTATCTTTTATGTAAAAAGAATGGCAATAGCTAATCAGTGTTGGTGAATTAGTAGAGCGTACCGCGAATGCGGCTAATCTGGGACAAACAAAATTAATAAAGGCCCTCACTGAAAACCTAACAGGTAAAAGGAACGGTCTCAATTCAGGTTTATTGTTTCTTACAAGGATTTGACCACACAAGACATGGAGTTAAGAAAACTAAAATGTACAGCAACATACAACAGCACGTCACCGGAACGTACTGCGCCTGCGCGAACCCTGGTGGTTTGGGGGCTTGGTTTGGTCAACGTTGCATTGAAATCCCGCTTGTTGCACAGTATATGTTAGAAACATGGTTTCATGTAAAACGTACACGGGATTTTACCCTTATATACGCACGTACTTTCTTAAATGCGGCCCTTTAGTAAACCGGGGGTTTAGCAAGGTTTAGCATGTCTATACTTTTTGCGCAGGCGCAGTACTGTCCGGTGACGTGCTACATACAATACTGTTGATGATTTCCTTTCAAATCTCGTGTGATAGCTAAAAAGCGCCTGTTAGCGATATTGTCCTGAACTGCAAGACTGGTTAGAAAGTTTGCGCATCTCCTTTTACATTCGCTGAGCTCATGAGAATATCATTATGTTTTTGGCTGTGTCCTTCTGTTCTTGTTTCTGTTCATGCCGTTATTACTCTGTAACTGGACGGTAACCTCCAGCGACAGAGTCTTGTGAACGGTTTATGCGTTGAGTGTTCGCACCTATATCTCTATGTTCCGTTTGCCGCAATTGTATGTCGTTTGGCATGTCGTCTATACTCCGTTGCGAAATGATGCACGTTCTTTTTTTTTTAATTCGCCATAGCTGTTTTTATGATGGATGTAATAAGTTCAGTTTTCACCCCTACGCCGTCCGGTATAGTAGTTCAGGTCTTCCTTATGATCGCGCATTAAGCCTTATGGTACTTGGATATCGTCAAGCAGATGTTGTCCTCGTCGGAATATACCATCTCGTTTTGGCTTTGCGTTTCTAGTATTGAGGTTGGTTTCATATAGCACACTGTCAATATTTTGCACGGTTGATAGTCACATGCATTTTATGGTTAGAACGTGTTTGATCCTTGGAATTTTCGCGGTAGTTGTTTTCATTATCGATGTAATAATTTGAGATATCACCCCTATTTCCCTGGCATTGTGAAACAGCTGGCCTATAGGCTATGGGATTTGCTAATAACTCATCTCCAAGCAGATATTCACAGCTGTCACTGTCCCACTTTTTACAATGGTGTGCGTCTTAGGTATCCATTTTGAAGCTACCGGTTGTTGGTATCGTTCGATTGTATGTTAGCTTTCAAGTAAGTTTTTGGTATAAGTCGATGTGATGTGTTCTGTATGCGATATAAACACCAAGTCATACACCACAGAAAACATCACAACCGACATAAACCATAATTAGGTCACAGGTCTACGGTCACTAGTTGTTAGGTTTTGGCATTTAGCTGTATTTATTCTTGTAACAAGTTGTACGTGTGGTCCTATTTTGTATAATATATACGTAGAGGCCATATTTTAAGAAATGTTACCACCGAGAGGGACAAGTGCTATCATGGATTTCTTTTAGTTAGCAGGAACCAAAGTTTATTTTCATCTTTGATAACCAGATGTCATAATAACATAAAATTTCCTATTGTAATTACGTGATCAAGTGACGTCATACAAATTGACCTGCCCGTTTGGTCCTTTATTGAAAGGGACAGGATAGATATATGAAATATCAATAATTTCCAGTAAAAATTGGCTTACATGTGAAACATGCCACAGGAAGTACAAAATATTCATTTTTTTTCGCCCAGACAATATCTCTTCTACTAGGCACCTTTCCAAGAAAAGGTATTAGGCGTTAGGCCTAACCAATTACACATAATTGCATTTCTCCAATTGAAATGCAAAGAGACCAGATTCTTCACAATGCAGCAGCGACACCTAGCTGTCCTTTAAAGTAGCACAAGATAGTATTGTGCTTGGGAATGTGACAGACGGTCACCGAAACGTCAGCAGGTGACTCTATATTGGTCGTGTCGAAAAAAACAAACAAGGTCTCATGTTGTAATAGTCCTATGATAGAACACACATTAGATTACGATTGGCATAATCAACATCTAACTATATGAAACATTATTTAAGCCATCTACACGCTAGCGCCAAAAATCACAACAACCGTCAGCCCCATCTTGAGTTATTGCCTTCCAAAGTATAACACTAAACCGGCTCCTGCAGTTCTACAAAAAGCCTCCTGGAGAACAAAACCTACACCACTTACTCTAGGTCTAAAGGTAAGTTAAGAGCTATTTACCACTCAAAATCTCGACCAAAGCATGTCTAAAACTCGAGATATCAAAACAAAGATGTCTGTTGCAGTTTGATATAAAACCGATAGGGAAAATTATCAGGACATGCCCATGTATGTAGCAAATATCAATACAATCCATCCACACGTTCTTGAGTTATGCTGATCTGCAAAGTTACACGCACAAACGCACACTCACACACACACACACACACACACACACACACACACACACACACACACACACAAACGCACACACACACATGACGAAATCGCTAAATGTTGTCCATGTATGAACAATTGTGTAATTAAAGTTTTATTTCGAGACTTCAGATTGAGAGACACTAAACTTTGTGCATTTATTGGTTACCAAAATTGGTTATCCGGGCAAGCAGCCCGCGATGATGATGAAAAGAATAAAAACTGAAATTGGAAAAACTACCGATCCGATATTTTGTATACTTAGTAACATAAACAGACATAATCGACAACTACTTTGTTTCATTAAAATGACGTGTCCAATGACTTAGCAAATGAGTACCTGCTGTTCATGAAAACATTTTAATTAGTTACCGAATCAAAAGCGGAATCTTGACTACAGACTCCAAAAGAGTTTGCGATCTTTCATACTAAAGCGATCTTTCATAATAAAGCAATGAAAATTCTTCATGAGTTTTTAACTTTTATGCTGATGACCTACATATAGACACAAAACGTCCTGACTAAACCGGTTCCATTAAACCTTCTGCTATTCTGGAGAAGGCAATGAAGGGTCAGGGACGCTTCCAGTCCAAAAGTAGGTCTGTACACGTGTCTATATTTTTGAAGTCTGTAATCAAAATTCCTTCATCATATACTATATAATAAGCGGAATATTGATTAACATACATTCTCATAGTTCCGCCGGGTGTCATTGTACGCCACCTCAAAAACGTTATTATTGAGGTCTTCCTAAGATTGTCTTGAACACCGAATGTTAAATATTTTAAATGTAATACAATTAAGATATTTAGGCGTTGAAGACAATATCTTGAGAAGGCCTCTATAACAACGGTTTTTTGGGTGGCAGGATAATGGCACCTGGTGGAATTATGTGAATGTATGTCACAGACTCCAAAAGAATTTCATGCTTGTCAGCTAAAACAATGGAAATTGTCAACTGTTGTGTATGTATGACCACCTGTATATTAAAGTTTTGTTTCTAGACTTCAGATTGAAAAGGCACAAAACATAAGGCATTTTATTGGTTACCAAAAGGCTAAAATATGTTCATCTCAAATATGTTCATCTCAAGCAATGGAGAATGTAAAAACTGCGAATCCAATCGAATACATAACATGATAAATAGACAACTACTCTGATCAATCAAAATGACGTGTCCAATTATGACGCATCTGTGTAATTGCTGATCATGAAAAGATAAATGGAGTTTTACAATAAACGGAATGTTAAATGGACACTCTCAAAGGTCAATCGTGCACGTGCTGGTCAGTTTGGAAAACGATGTAGGGACATCTGTATATTAAAGTGTTGTTTCTAGTATTCATACTGAGATAAAATGATCGTGATGTGTTTATTGGTTATCAAAAGACGAAAAATAATTCCTCTAAAGCCATTGAAAATTTAAAAAAAAATTCTAATTCGATAGACCGTATAACAGAAGCAGACAAATACATGTACTTTGATCAATAGAAATGACGTGGCCAATAAGGGTCAGGGACGCTTCCAGCCCAAAAGTAGGTCTGTACACGTGTCTATGTTTTGGAGTCTATAATGAAAATGCCTTCATTATATAGTATAAATAGGCGGAATCTTGATTACAGACTCTAGAAGAGTTTGCGATCTTTCCTGCTTGTCATTTAAAACAATGAAAATTGTCAACTGTTGTCTAATTTTTGTTTCTAAACTTCAGATTGAGATACACTAAACGTAGTGCATTTATTAGTTATCAAATAGCTACAAACTTTTCATTTCAAACTATTGGGAATTGTAAAAACGGCTAGTACGTTAGAATGTTTAATAACATAAATAGACCACTATATATGAAATCGTTCTTTATTCATAAATAAAAGAAAGATACACACATCCCAGGTCACGTTGGTCATAATACTGACCAACCATGCAGGGGGAAACAGGACATAACATACATAATATTGCACAGTATGGGTGTTGTTTTTCATTACTTTAAAATCATTATATTGCACAGTTGTCTCAATTTGATTCAAATCGCAATATTTTGTTTTTCAGTCATCAAAATGATCACGATAGATTTGTACCACTTTGAAACGACGTCGTAACCGAGATTTCGTAGCCAAGTGGGTTTCTACAACAGCGTGTCTGCCTCCCAATGCGGCTCGTTGCGAGCGTTCCAAATAGCAAATGACGACAACATTGCCATACGGCTAATCCCTAAAAGAGTCTTAGGTGGTTTAACCTTAACTAAAGCCCTATTTTGAACAATGTTCTAAGTCTGTTCTTGTTGTCTGGTATGACAAGTTCCCTGGACACGATCTCAAAGCACGTTAGAGTGGATGAAATACCTGCAGTTCTCAAGTCTGTTACTAGGGCGCTGTACTTATTGACCTTTCGGTCATGACTGGCTTTAATATAATAATAATAGCCTTTATTGCACATTCATGCCCTATCGGGCTAAGTACAGGCATATAGATACAAAAGGTAGTAATGCAGTACACATGGTTTCTAAAACATGGATTCTAAAACTAGTCTAATACATTTGTTCGGCTTCTTCTCGTTTCTTAGTAATGTTGAATATGTAGCTTGAGATGTGTTTGTATAATGTCGTTCGATCAAACCTCATAAGAAAAATGAATTTTTCAACACTAGACAAAGATTCAAAGCGAGGGAACTTTCCTATAATATAGCTAAAAAGAATACTTCTATCATTACTATATAAACTACAATCTAATAAAAAGTGGGCTTCATCTTCGACCTTGTTCATGTTACAAAACTGACAGAGTCTTTGCTCCAGAGGTGTGCGGTTGTGCCTCCCTGATTCAATACGGAGTTTGTGGCAGCTGATTCGCAGTTTGGTAATTGTAGTTCTTTGTCGTTCGTTCGGAATTCTAAGGTACTCTTCTTCGTTGTAGGTGGATTTGAACAGTCTGTATGAGCGTAATTTGTTCTTTGCGAATTCGCCTTTGTTGTCATAATGGATTTCGCGTAGGAATGTCTGAAAGTAGATGTCCTTTAAACGTTGTTCAATAGCAGAGATGATTGAAGGCACTTTTGAAACAATTGAGTGTGGAGAATGCCAAACAAAGGCATAACCACATTCTTCTAAAGTTTTCCGCACACCGGAAGCCCAACATTTACTACCTAAAGAGTCTAATTCTAATTGACATAAAAGTGCGTCTGCCTGGAGACTAATGTTCTGTTCGAAGGGTACAGTCAATTCGTGGATGTGAGTGGTCTTCTGTTCTGGCAGGTAGATGACCAGGTCTGGTTTCTGGGTAGTGGGTATTGTATGGACCGGGATGGTACCTCCGTTAGTCGTGTAACCTTGTACAGTGGAAGCCAGTTAATTGCACGTCGGATAAACACACACTTCGGTCAATTACACGGAATCCCCAAATCCCGTGGCGGTGCGGTCCAACTGGGTATTTTTGCATTATCGCACACGTCGGATAATTGCACGGAATTCGCTGGCAAATTGGGTCGTGTAACCTTGTATGTCCGCACAGATGGTGGCGTTGATCCGTAGGGGGCCAATGAACTCTATGGCGTTGCCTGTTCCGTGCTTTGATACTGAGTTGTGTGGGAATGTGTGCCGTCCTTGCTGGAGAGACGCTGCAGTGGTTCAGTACGTATATATATATATACGTGGTGGAGTGTTTCCCGGTTGCCACACAGTTTACATTTGTCAGTGTTACGCTTTCCCCAAGTGGTCAGGTTACAGAGTGTGGCATGGGGAGGGCGTCGATGGAGGCACGCACCGCGAAACTGAGGATACCCCTCGGCAGGGTAATCAATCAAAATGACGTGTCCAATTATCACGCACCTGTGTAATTGCTGGTCACGGAAAGAGAAAAGGAGCTTTACAATAAATGGAATGTTAAGTGGACACTCTCAAATGTCAATCGTGCAGCGCTTGTCAGTTTGGTAAACGAATGTTCGTCCCATGTGATGTATGTAGGAACATCTGTATATTAAAGTTTTGTTTCTACACTTTAGATTGAAAAGGCACAAAACATAGTGCATTTATTGGCTACTATATGACTAAATACGTTTCATTTCAAGCTATTGGGAATTGTAAAAACTGCTAGTACGATAGAATGGAAGGGGAATGGAGCTTTACAATAAACAATATGTTAAATGGACACTCTCAAAGGAGGGTCTGCATGCCTTTTTCCGTTAAGCGTTACGAGCCATTTTAATTCACCGTTAATCGTTACCGACCCGCTCTAATTCAACGTTAATCGTTATCGGTATATTCTTCGTGAAGCGTTATTGGTCGTTTCAATTCAACGTTAATCGTTATTTGTTGTCCTGAATTCACCGTTAAGCGTTACCAAGAAATTCTTCGTAACCCGTTACACACATGAAGTCTAATGCCAGATAGAACCCCTGAAAATGCAGGAAATGGCGTTTTAAAGGGTCCATATTTCAAAATTTCTCCGAGCCTCCCTGTCTTCGGCTCTGGACAGGGTAAAATATGTTGCGGAAGCGTTGCACTTAAAAACTTTATCACTCATACAGATTTCAGTGTCAAACCTAATTAGCTTAGTTTCGGGTATAAAGTACTCCTAGAATGCAGAAAATGAGGTTTCTCCGGACCTCCCTTGCGACGGCTTGCGCCCTTGGCGCTCACGACGACATGGCGAAATTATGTTAGGGGCGTGGGTTTTCGCACAAAAAATCTTTTCTCTCTAATAAAATGTTATCTAATTTAGCTTCGTCTTACAGCAAAATCTGTCCTTCAAAAGGCAGTAAATGGCATTTCAGACGGGCCGGATTTTAAAATTTCCCCGGACTTATATTGCAACATCTCGTGCCTTCTGAGCTCGAATCGAAATGGTGAAATATGTCGGGGGCTCTGGAGTTGGAGGCCAAAGCTATAACCATGTGTAATTTGATGAAAATGTCAAAATCAACCTTAGTCGGTCGGCAAAATTTGCCGAAAAATGCAGGAAATAGCATTTAAGAGGGTCTTGATTTCAAAATTTTCCCGGGGAGCACCCCCGGACCCCCCTGGGATGCGTCGCGCCTTCGGCGCTCCATGTGCTGAAACAATAGTTCAATCCCCCCAGAAGAAATTTGCTGCCGCCGTCTTTGTGGCGGGCCGGGTTCTCCGCCTCCATCAATTTACAGATGTCATGGACATTTTCCCTGCCATTCCTCCGGGTTCTGGGCACCTGTTGCTTGTCATTAGTCGGATATTTTCACCCATTGATATAACTACTCTAGCGTTGTATGAATAGGAATGCACGTCAATGTTACTTAAGTGTTATGCTTTGTAACTCCTTCTGAATTTACCGTTAAACGTTACCGGGCCTCCTGAATTTACCGTTAAGCGTTACCGGGCCTCCTGAATTCACCGTTAAGCGTTAAGATGACCCCCCCATGCAGACCCTCTCAAAGGTCAATCGTGCACGTGCTGGTCAGTTTGGACAACGAATGTTCGTCCCATGCTGTCAGTGTAAATGAATGAACATCTGTTTGATGAAATGACTGTGAAAGAAGAGATGCCTTTGCAACATGTTTATGAAGGCTTGCTTTTTGACCTAATCCGCATCAACTTTTGTTTGAACCTTTATTTATTCATGAAATCTCAAATCGGCCTGCAGACCGCTTTTCATTGAGGTCATGAGGGAAGAGGCAAGGGTCAGACAATGTATATAACAGAGATACAGTTACATCGTTTAGAGTCCTTATGAGTCATATAATCTATATACACAATTTTTACATATATATACAAAGAAAGGAACTGCTACAGGGTTCAAGTCCTTTCATTCGGCCCCTCCCTTTACTTTAAGAGTCTCTTAAAGGAAGCCAGAGTTGGGGCTCTGCGTATGTCTGGCACCGTGGTAGACGGTTCCAAATGGTGGGTCCAAGGTAGGCGATGGCTCTTCTGAAGGTTTCTCGGCGAGGTTTTGGCACAGCAAGTTATATTGCTTGTGCTTTTCCTAGCTGGTTGTTCTTGTGCTTTGGTCTCGGCAATAGACAAACATCTGGCGGATGTTGGGTGGGAGTTTACTGTTTAGACTCGACAAACTTAACAAACTCAAAAGTGTTTAGTCGTGTTGTGTTGGCATTACATTTAGCACTGTCCAACTATGTCTTATTATCTAGCTTTGACTACAAGAGACAACTCAATGATTCACAGTACAGGAACAAAAATAGCAAACTCGGACAGACAAGTAACTTCATTCGCTGGTATCATTTTGTAAGTAAAACGAGCTTGACAGAAAATGTACAGAAAATTTTTAGGACCAAGAAAAAGCTGTCATAATGGCAAGATAGTCTTTGAGAAGAGGTGGTCGCATGGGCAGGTTTGATTGTATTACAAAGGATCTTGTTACAATTCATTGAATCAAGGATTAAACGGAAACGTGAAGAGAAGCCCATAATCATTATTCTTCTCAGTTGATATGCATTAAAATTTGTGATATGGTACCAGATTAGCACACGGCAATCCAACACTGGGCATACGTAAGATAACTAGACTTTCAAAGCGTTTTAGGTTTAGTTTTAGTTTAGTTTGGATTATATTTCGCCTTTTAAGAATCCCACGACGAGAGACCTGGCGCATCCCCGTCTCGTAATTATCTAGCGAAAGGCCTTTATTGTCACCCCGTAAGGGGCGACATACCACCCTAAGGCTAGGGTCACAATTGGCCCGGTGCCCGTCAGGGATGTAGCCCCGGCCGGGCTCTGAAGTCGGGCGGACACCGGCTGTTTACCGGCTGTCGTGGTCACAATCAAACGTTGCCTTCGCGCTGCCCCATGGGGGTCCCGGAGTGTTCCGGCGGGCACCCCGTCATTTTTCTTTAAAAAATTTCCACCTTCCTAGGTTCGTCTCCGGCAGACACCCGTCAGATGTTCTGACGGTGTCCTGTAGTCACCCCTGCGGGGTCCGACAGGGTAACGTTTGTCTCTCACAGCCCGGTGGGGCAGTTGTAGGGTCCCTGCCGCATGCCCTGCGAACAACGGCAGGGAACCAGGCAGGCTCCTGGTGGGCACTCTTTAAGGGGTATAAAAACAAGCATTGCCTGCATTCACTTAAGGTAGTACATCATTGAACTTGGAGTACTGGTGCGGTACGTCGGGGTCCGTTCACTGCGGCACGGTTTTTTTTCGCCAACTTTTCCTCGCACTCGCACTGACGTGCGGCACTGTTACGTTTCTAAACTAAACTAAATAAACATGTTACTGGAATTTTTAATGTCGGCGGATGACTTGCCAAGCTGTTGAGGCCTATATTTTTATATTTGTAAAACGAAAAAAAATGGCTTATGGGTCCGAATGACTGCAAGTTTGGCGTTCCGTCGGCCAATTGCAGAGGAAACGTCCTTCTTCAGCCAAACATCTTTCTTCAGCTTGTTTCTATAGTCTGGGGTTGTAATATCGTAAAAAACATAGAAGCTTTCTATGAAGGAGGCTATCTGTTCGTCCTGCTTCTCAGTGATGCAGCCTATTATGTGGTCTGTTGCGTGGTGTGTTGTCCTATCCCCCTCTGTTCAGCCCTTGTCTGCAGAAGTTTCTGTTGCTGAATTCTTCCGCCTGCCTAGTGGGCTAAGGGCTGTTTCCCCTGGTCTTCTCCTTTCCCTTGGTATAGCGCTATGCACTTAACTCCACTGTAATACGAGAACTGTGTGATACGTGTAAGTTCACGGCTTTTGTCCTTTCACGTGATCTGTGACGTCACATATTTGACCCGGTGTTACGAATTACACACTTTTATTCCGTAAACCTGGTCTTTGACGTAACGAATTTATTCCGACAGACTGCCGGCAACCGGAGGGGTCCCTCTCGGTGTTGTCACGATTAGGTCGCGGGGTGGTTGTACGAGCGGGTCCCTGGTTCATTTTAACTCAGACTTAAATTGAACCAGGGTCCCGGCCGGGCCTCAAAATACCCCGGCAGCCGCGAGGTGTCCCACAGGGCAACGCAGGGGTCACGCCCGAAAGTGCCAAAAAACAGCCCGTGAATTGCCCGGCAGGGCCCCTTTTTCGAATTGTGACCTAAGCCTAAGGGCCGACATTACCTAATCTATCAAGCTTGTCAGTTAAAACAATGAAAGTTTGGCCAATGTTGTCTACGTATGAACACCTGTTTATGAGATGTTCTGTTTCTAGACTTCAGATTAAGATAAAGTAAACGTAGTGCGTTTACGGTGACCAAAAGACTAAAAATTGTACACTTCTGTGCATCTATTTCGAAAAAAAAAAACACCAAGAAACTGCTGATACGATGTGTTGTATAACATGAGGAGACAACTACTTTGCAGTCAGTTAGAATGACGTGTCGTTTGCGTAATTACCTGTCCTGAGAGTTTGCGATCTATCATACTTGTCAGTTAAGGCAATAACATTTCGACAAATGTTGTCCACGTATGAACACCTGTTTATTAAAGTTTTGTTTCTAGACTTCAGATTAAGATAAACTAAACGTAGTGCGTTTACGGTGACCAAAATAATAAAAATTGTACACTTCTGTACATCTATTGGGAAAAAAAGTCAAGAGAACATCTATTGGAAAAAAAGTCAAGAAAAACTGCTGATCCGATAGATTATATAGCATGAGCAGACAACTACTTTGATCAGTTAGAATGACGTGTCTCTTCTTCTTGGCTGGACTTCGCGAACGAAGATGACGTGTCTAATTACTACTCATTTGCGTAATTACTGGGCCTGAGAGTTTAAAACGAGCCCTGTCCACCCTCTTACCTCACTTCTGATTCCAGACATCAAGAAGAAGACGTGACAGAAAGAAGATCTCCAGACGAAAGTCTCACCGTGATCGTCCTGAGAAGAAACTCGGTAAGTAGAAACACCGTAGCACCTCAACAGCAAATTGTGTCATGTGTGCAACTAAATTCTTTATTTCTGTCTGTCTGTTTCTTAATGTGTTTGTTTCGATTAAACGGTCATATCGCAGGGTTTCTGGACGTTTCGCCAAACAATTTCGCCGTCTTAACAATTGTTTCATGCATATGTGACTGCATCGTTTGTAACTTTGGGATTTGTTTGATAATCATTCCTCAGAGTTCACAAGACCATTCGAAGATGAAGCTGACAACGTTCGTTCTTTTGGGCTGCCTGGCACTGGCCGTGGCCATCCCTGCACCACGTAAGGCGGACATGCAAGGCCTGCTGTCCGACTTAAGAGACGTGGTGGCTGGGATAGAAGGTACATTTATTTCATTCATTTTTTTTTTTGTGCTAAATCTTCCCCATATGCACCCTCCCTCGTTCCCTCCCTCGCCCTCTCGTTTCCTCCCTCGTTCCCCCTCGTTCCCTCCCTCGCTTCCTTGTTCCCTCCCTCGCTCCCTCCCTCGCTCCCTCACTACCTCCCTCATCCCCCTTCGCTCCCTCCCTCGTCCCCTCCCTCGCTCCCGCCCTCGCTCCCGCCCTCGCTCCCGCCCTCGCTCCCGCCCTCGTTTCCTCCCTCTTTCCCCCCTCGTTCCCTCCCTCGTTCCCTCCCTTGTTCCTTCCCTCGTTCCCTCCCTCGCTCCCTCCCACGTTCCCTTCCTTCGCTCCCTCCCTCGTTCCTTCCTTCGCTCCCTCCCTCCCTCGCTCCCTCCCTCGTTCCTTCCCTCCCCCTCCCTCGTCCCTTCCCTCCCCCTCCCTCGTCCCTTCCCTCCCCCCTCCCTCGTTCCTTCCCTCCCCCCTCCCTCGTTCCTTCGCTCCCTCCCTCCCTCGCTCCCTCCCTCGTTCCTTCCCTCCCCCTCCCTCGTCCCTTCCCTCCCCCTCCCTCGTTCCTTCCCTCCCCCTCCCTCGTCCCTTCCCTCCCCCCTCCCTCGTTCCTTCCCTCCCCCCTCCCTCGTTCCTTCGCTCCCTCCCTCCCTCGCTCCCTCCCTCGTTCCTTCCCTCCCCCTCCCTCGTCCCTTCCCTCCCCCTCCCTCGTTCCTTCCCTCCCCCCTCCCTCGTCCCTTCCCTCCCCCTCCCTCGTTCCTTCCCTCCCCCCTCCCTCGTTCCTTCGCTCCCTCCCTCCCTCGCTCCCTCCCTCGTTCCCTTTCCCTCCCTCATTCCCTAGAGCCTAGCTCCCTCGCTATCTAGCTGCTTCCCCCTGCTTCCCCTTTCGTACTTCTACACTGATTTTACATATCGATTTTATGTGTCTCCCATCGTGGCTATTTCCCTGATATTTCCAATCTTGTCCCAAAAGAACGACTGGAGACTGAGATGGAGAGGCGAGACCAGGCTGACGAAGACATGGCAGCCGAAGAGGACACAGAGGCTGACTTAGAAGGTACATCTCATCTGTACTGTATTTGTTGGAAGGAATATCATCCAGCATATAACTCCATAATGCTAACCGAGGCCCGACCGGACTGTTCGTGGAAGCAAAAAAAAGAAATGTTTAGAAATATACACAAGTAATGACCACGACTATTCTCTTCATGCATTGTGTACTTTGGTGTCTCTATGTCATACTTTTCGTTCCCGAAAGCTGCCCGACCGGGCCCCGATTTGAAATTGTGACGTAAACTGTGACGTGTCTCTTCCATGATTATTACTCTGGGAAAGAGGGTACTAACCTTCGATAAAGTATTGTTGTTTGATGAGGATTATTATGCACATACGTTTCCCTGGTAAGCTATCAGTAATGCTAGGATCACGATTTGTCTTTTTCCCTCCTGTTCGTCCTTATGTGTTGATCTTAGACTATCGATGTCATCAGCTAAGTATATATGGTTATGATGAAATGATGCGATGTAACTTACAGATGTGATGGAACGTCTGACTGTCTTATTGTTATCACTCTTGATTAAAAACGCACCACAGCTCAATGTAAAAACGTTTATAAACGCCACGGAGTATGTGACCTATGGCCTTATGTTGTATTTGCTCTTCGGCGTACGTCCCGAAAATTGTTATCAATTCTGTAGCTATAGTCTATTTGAGGTACGCGGTACCAGTATGTTTAACACTTCCGGTCATTTTTCTCGTGTCCTATAGGAGAACTGCAGGAGGGGAAGCGACAGTTTGGGCAGGTGGACCGTTGCAGATCATACGTCACAGTGTGCAAGATAATGAAGGGCAAGTCTGATGCGCAGTGCCAACAGGATTGTGAAAATAACGTTTCATTGTACAACTAAGGTTGTATCTCACTGCACTTGCGTCACACATGCGTCACGCTTGCGTCACTGCGGGATTCGATTGATACTCATCGAAGATTCGGAGATATAGAACAATTTTTCTTACGTTTTGTGTATTTTGCTGTCTTCTATGTCACCCCTTTATGTATCTTGCAATATCTAAATCAATAAAAAAAAATCGGAGAAAGTAACACAGCCAGTGCTGCAGTCAACGAACCCCGCAGTGACGCAAGCGTGGCGTAAGTTCAGTGAGATATCACCCTAAATCCACTGTACTAGTACTCGTACTGTATTTCGTTTTTGAGCAAACAGAACTTATTTTTTTTCACAAGTGGTGTGACTAAGTTTGGGGATAAGAATAAGTTGTTAACTGTTGGGCATCGTCACAAGTTCGAATGGCGATTAGGGTTTTATATCATTATCGTAGCTTGAAACTTTCTCCGATACATGTCTCAAACATTGTAGAACCTGCCTACCACTAATGTATGGAATCTTGTTAATAGATAATGATCGAGAATTTGGTGGAGATAATCCTTGTCAAAGCTGTTGATAAAGTTTGATAACAATTTCTAGTCATGTTTAGGAAAACATAGCAACGATAGTCAATGTTTGAATATAATAAAACATAGCAACGATAGTAAATGTTTGAATATTGGATTATAATAAACCAGGTGAAACATGGATTTAACAGTTTATTGTCTTTAATGTGTCAGCTTAGTCTTATGACGATCGGGAGGAATTTGGTGAAAGATTTCCAGTGAAGGGTAAATTTCGGTATTTAGACTGCCTATTCTTAACAATGGGAATCATGGCAGAAAGAGGCTGTCAAATATCACCTACCTGAGTTTTAGAACATGAAAAACGCACATTGGCATGGTTGTCCGACCTCTAAAGAGTAATTTGACGAAAATTTACGGCGGAATTATGTTATACGGGATCAAAACATAGGTGGTGACCCTTTGACCCCTTTTCACTGCCTGTAAACAACACCAAACACCTAACTACTGCAACCACAAATATCCCTAAAAACTTGTTTTTTCAACACAATATAGAGGCAACAACCCTTACCTATGATATGCACCTCACAATTTAAACATATCCCAAGAAAAACATTTTACAGGCACTTTTGCCAAGGGTACCTAATCATTTTGGGTTAGGTGAAAGTGGGTGACGATGATGAAAGTGGGTCATCTGCGCCTGTCCGGAAAGTCCGGAAATACTGAAATTTGCCCTGAAGACAAGAGGTAAACGTCGATAAGACTACATCGACGGTTCCTGTTGCTTACTATAAAGATGACGAAACAATAAACAGATCCTTTAATCCATAATGTAATCCATTAAAGTTGGGTCAGTACATAGTACAAACCATATATTTAGTACACATTTCATTATTGGTTATGTATATAACCAATAATAACATTTGTACTGAAGGTAATAAAACAATGTAGTATTTAGTATTTGATAGAATTTAAAACAAATGTAACAAAAGTAATAATACATAACGATAATCAATTGAAACATTCAGATTCGATTGAGCACCGTGGATAGATTACTTGAAATGTAAACGGTACCAAATGCACGTGTAGAACAAAACAGAATTGGAAAAAGGAGATATATAAATCTAATTTTATTACCAACATGAATCGAATGGATGATGGCCTAAATTCCTGTTCGTCATGTGGGGAGCTTGTGTTGGCGGAATCACACGGTAACGTAGTGACCAATCAGCAACTTCGTAGACATTTTGGACGAAAATTGAATCTTTCAGGCGTTAGAGATGTGAAGTTCCCAACGGCGGATTGTTGCAGGTCACAGTGAGAGCGCTGCGCGATTGCCGTCTTATGGAAAGGGGCTCTTTATACGCGTCAAATCACTCACACACATGTACATCTCAGCATGACGAAGAGCTCTCTGTCTCTCCCTGCAACCACTACAACCACAATCCAAACCACTATCCTACTTTTTAAATACAAACATTACATGAACATCCTTTGGCGAAGATGTATGGTCGTGGTGCTCTAGTTACGCATTCTTTCCATTGTTTGGAATAGCAGGTCAGAGGTAAGTATTTTATAACGGACCTTTTGGTCCCGAGATAACATGAAGCAAAGTCCACCAAATTCCTTTACACGGGTCCACCTAAATGCCGAAACACACAGGAATACGTCTGAATGAGGAGTGACATCTACCGAAATACAATGTGCAATGCATTTGAAGATGAGTTAACATGGGGAGACTTAGGGCGGAGAAATCACGTAAAAATAACGATGGTCTGGTGATCGCGATCCAACTTGGCGGCCATGTTTTTTTATACAATTACAGATTACATTGTTTGTTTAGCAGGGTCTGAGGAGTAAACAACAAGAGAGATGAATATCTATTGACGAGCTAACATCATTCTGGTGTATTCTGATGTATTTCGGTATTTAGGTGGACCGCTTTTCTCTAGAAAACCTCTCCGTATCCCATGGGGCATTCTACAGCCATGGCCATGTATGGGGAGAGAGTTTCATCAGTTGTGTTCCTTTCCGTCCTGCTGTGTGTAGTGGTCAGTTTTCCACCCGGTGTAGTGACCACCCCGCTGGACGACTACGTCAACAAGCCGGACCCTCACTACTCCTACCACGAGGTGTTGGAATGGCGTCTGAAGGGTCCCGGTTACACCATGTACCTCCTTAACATGACCTCACAACAATGGCTTACAGGTGAGACACTACGCTAGATTCGTATCCATCACATGTACGATGATACACGATCACTTTCTTTTAATATACATAGCTGGTCTTACAATTTTACTTAACATACAGAGACAAATGTCATTAAAAAATCTTCACAAACAATATTACTCACCGTGTTCCACAATAGACCTTACCCTTTGTAATTTTAACTCGTATTTACATATCAAATATTACAATCCATCGAGAGGTTCTAATGTTATGCTGGCCACTTCTGGAAACACACAAACACACAACCTTGGACACACACACAGCAAAAGTAATACATGTACCTCAATTTTTTCATGGATGTTCCAGAGATTAATTTTTAGGCAGGAAATCTAGTTGTACAGATAATTTATGGTATGCTGACATATTCATTGCAATCCCGTGGCTTTTGTGTACTTCCAGAAGATGATGTTGACCGTTCCATCTGGTGGCACTACCTGACCGTCACTATCCCAGACAACATCACCCATCCTGAGGCCGCGTTATTGTTTGTAGAGTTGGGTGATAATACGGATAGGTATGGGCATTGTCACCTCTTTCTGTTTCATTTGATTTGATATATTTTGTTTCATTTCATTTCATTTGATTCGATGTATTGTTTTCATAAGCATGTGCATCAGGATTCCCTTGCTGTGTAATGCCTCATTTATAATTCCATTGTTATGTATGTATGATATTTTAAGTGCTGAAAAATAACACATAATAAACAAACAATTTGTATACCGCAACTTGTGACGTATAAGACATGAGCAAGCAATTACTTCTTCGATCGAACGACCATCGAAAGAGACAGCGCAAACATATTAGAGGATCGCCATTATGTATTTATCGCTAGTTCACCTATATCCGCGGGGTAACCTATATCCATTGTTTCTAGAAACGGGGTATCTAGGAATATCAAGTCGACAGACTGTGGTTTCAGACTGCAATAATGGAATTACAGTTTGTACCACCGTCGGTCGACTTGTTGTCCCTTAATACTTTATTTCTAAAAACAAAAGATATAGGTTACCCCATCAATAAAGCTTTGATTTTTTTGTCTTTTATAGTCTTCCCGGTTACGACGACAACTTCATCGCCCCGACCAGAATGTTTGCTGTATCAACAGGAAGGTATTAAAACTACGTGTAAAAAACAACATTTTCGAGGAAACGCAGAATATCTCCCTTCCGGTAGCAAGGGAAATATGAAACGGTGACATTTACTATGCCATATTTCTTTTGAATTTGCCTTCTTTTGTCAAGCTACTTATAAAAGCTCTAATATGAAGTCCTCATCATTATTAACAGATGGGAATCAGTACATGGCATAACTATATGACATCTTACGGCATTTTAATCATGAACGTACAATTCAGCGATGCAACAAACGGAATGATAAATAAATGAGAAAGAGAAATTTACCGATACTAATAAATGAGAATTCACCGATACTCTTTTTACGTAGTGTCACCGCGGACTTGAAACAGGTACCCAACCAGCCCATCGTGTTTAAGGTAAATGTCCTGAATATCAGCGCGAACAATATTGATAGTGGTACAAAGTAGATAATGAGTTAAAAGGTTTAATTTCTTCCTTGTTAAGTTAATCATTCATGGAATGGAAGATATGTTTATCTAAGCTTACTGTTAGGCCACAAAAAGGAAATTCTAAGCAAATCAGCGACCTAAGTAATTTTTGCCTGATTTTGAAAAAACAAATTGTTGTTGTTTATTTTCCCTCTAGAGATGGATAACATGACCAGAAAGTACCCAAAAGGGACTTATGCACTTGATAGCCTTGGTTGTACTAGTAAAGGCGACACCTGTGATTGAAAGGTAGCCATTACCGTAGTTGTAGAAGTAAAACTAGTTCGATAATAAAAGTAACACCAATGTAGTTACGCCATGACTGTAGTTGTCAATAAGCGATACCAGTCTACCCCACTCGTGTCACTCTGTGCACTTCTTGAATACAGGGCTGAAAGACATACCACTTTTTGTCAATTCGATTCAACGTTACAACGTTTATGCTATTTTAAAAGTCTATCTAATCAAATCAAATCAATCAGTCACAAAACTGCAAGCTTTCTTCTGGTTTCAGAATGATTCACTACAAAAGAGTCGAGTTGAAGACGCCATCATCGCGTACACATGGAGACACTTCCTGGACAACCCGGACCAGCCAGACTGGCTGCTCAGGAACCCGATGACAAAGGTAACAATTGGCTTTTTATGTCAGCTCAAGAAACTATTTAGAGTATTCTATAATGTGACATTCTCCTACGCAGAGACATCCAACGGCGCCAGTAAACCGCCTCTTGCAAGAAGTCTCTGCGTAGGAGACTGTGGTGTGACAGATTCCCATGGTCCTTGCTTGAGTCATCATGAACCTTGAACTGAAATGTGATGGAGGTCAGATCTAGATTTTCAGCAGCGTTTGCGTGTGTTTGTTCGTGTGTGTGTGTGTGTGTGTGTGTGTGTGTGTGTGTGCGTGTGTGTGTGTTTCTGCGTGTCTGTGAACAAAATAGATATGACATAAAATGTCGGACCCCTAGCTGCTTCCGTGGGTACTGTAGCGGAATGTCCGGTATTGATACATCGCCTTCTGAACATGCTATTGCAACGATGTTTGTGTGTCAGTAGCGCTTGTGCTCGGAAAGAAGTGACATAGATTCGCCCCTCCTAGCGGTTACTACTGGAATTGCTCCTGATAGCATAGCTGGTGCAGTATCAATCATGTTGAACATCCTTCTTATAGGCAGCTGTGCGGGCGATGGACACAGTACAAGACTTCGTGAACAGAATGACGGGGAATCAGCCGGAGAAGTTTATGGTGGCAGGGGAGTCAAAGGTACGTGATGTTATCATGGCTTAATCAATGCATTTGTAATTGACTTTCCTTGAAATATGTCTTGCATGTTAATATTTTCTTGTTATGTTATAAGACCTATACTGCAACTTAAAGAGGTATATTGACAGTTATATTAATGTTTTCAATTCTTTATAGCGCGGATGGACCACGTGGACCACTGGTGCGGTAGACAAGAGGGTGTTTGCTATAGCTCCTATTGTCATGGACCTTCTGAACATGAAGGCGGTAGGTCTAGAGAAGTATACTTATTGGCTTTTTTGTCTCATGTATAATTGCGAGATAAAAAGCAAATGGTTTACGTGTCTTCTTTTTGACCGATTAAACTTTGTACAGAACGACAGCGTAAGACTCAACAATATCTCTACATTGTCGTTATTATGTAAAGAAGACTACCGTGGCCGACACAAACAATGACGAGCAACAAACTTGTTTACCGACTCAACACACCTATTTTGTGAGGTGTGTTGAGCCTACTTTGAGCAGGCAAAATAAGTCTATAGCGCAGGCAATATTCGTGTGTTGGGCAGGTAAAGCAGGTGTGATGAACAGGTTATCACATAATGGTACTCATTGTACGTGTCGGCCACGGTAGAAAAAGCAGACGACATAATTGAGGCAGTTTATATGTCTTATATCACGAACAGAATCTGCACCACTTTTACCGATCATTGGGAGGCTGGACGTTTGCCTTTGATGACTACTATGCCGAGAACATCACCAGTCGGCTTGATGATCCAAATCTCGAAAAACTAGCAGCCATCGTTGACCCACTCGGTAAGGCTTCCCTCACGACAATTATTATTATCAGATAAAATACTTCAAGACAATTCTTGAGATGGTATATCGAGACAAATTCTTAAGGTTTCTTTCCTGGTACATTTCGCCTTCGTTTATTTTTTTCAGTAATAGATTAAGAAAGAATGGAGTTATAGCTCATATTGATAGCTTGGCACAAAAGAATTAGATATGAATTTTCGGGCCATATGGATGGCGTCATAAAGTTTTATTGCCCCTTATATTATTTTATTTAAGAGAAACACAACACTTTGGCAAATACCACTGGTAAAGTACAGACAGATTCAAGCAAACAAAACAGTGGTCAATACAATACAAGGGCACTCCTGCAATCACTGAACAGAGACGGCGGGCGTAATAAATTGCCTGGCACGTTTGACCAATTGCTGACGTCACATATCCCCAAAATCACTTGTCTGTAACTCTGGCGAGTTTACGTTCTAAAGTTGGTCATCAGTACTGATTCTGAAGAAGGACATAGTGGTCGTTGAAAATTTGATTCTTGTATACCTTTGTGTTGGAAGATGAGAGTTTTGCATTATATCTATCATAAAAGCTAACATTTTTATGATCATGTTACAGCATACAAGGATCGTCTGACGATGCCTAAATACATCATTGGTACGGGAGGTGACGAGTTCTTCATGCCGGATGATTCTTACTACTACTGGGACCAGTTAGAAGGAGAGAAATATAGAAGGTATAGCAAAAACACATCTTTTGTCACTTCACCTTTTCAAAACGATATTTCAACTTAATCCATGGTGTGATAAGTATTTTTTAAAAACATGGCATTTAGGGCTATTTGTAGAGTCAATGGAAGTTGGTTTCAAATTACATTACAAATTGTAGTCACGAAATATTGAAGTTCAAAACCGTCAAGTCAATATTCCTAAATATCGAGTTTTCTAAAAACAACGGATATAGGTTACCCCGCGGATAAAGGTGAACTAGCGTTATGTATAAACGCTATACGCCACGATGAATAACAGCTAAGTGACTCCTTTTTCATATGTACCATGGCTGCATCAATTGAGGTAATGAGTTTCAAACGACTATATGTTATTCGACGATTGAAACCTTGTATTATGATAACTATTACATTTACATTCAGGATCCTGGTGTAAATTAATACGCACGGCTATCATGTATTGTCGCAATTCAAATAAAGTAAAGTAAAGTATGAAGAAATGTCAAGAAAATAACACTCAATCTCATTTGCTGGTATCACAGTGTAAGTTCCTTTCTAGTGGTTTTTAAAACTCCATATCGGTTCAGATTTGACCATGTGTTATTGTCAACCCTCTACAGATGGATACCGAACGCTGAACACTCTATAGATGGGCATGAAATCAGCCTGTTTTTTGGTTTGGGAGCATTTTTCCTCAGTGTCGTGGAGGTATTGTTTCGATCCCTTACCTAGCTGTGGTCTATTCTAAAACTTTGTATCAGTTCATGTTCTATATTATTCTGCATGTTGTTGTATTTATTTTATGTGGTATAAAAGTTTATTCAATTTGAGCTTGATTGCCCACAGGACTCGCAGCGACCAAAGATGACGTGGACGAGAGAAACGGTCAGTAGAATACGCCAATATACGAAACTGGATATGATTTTGGAAACGGTCAGACGTTTCATATTGCATCCACTATATCTTTCGCCAGCAACGCTGAAGATATCTGAAAGGAACTGGTTTTTATACTTTAACTATGAATGCAAAAGAGCTAACTTAAAGGTAATTTTCACGTCTAATCGTTTCCGAAATCATCTCCAGTTATTGTCTGAATGTCTAATATTCATCGACGGGTCAGTCTTATACTCTAATCATCATTACTTTTATCTGATCTTAGGTTACGTTGATTTTATCATATGGATGGCAACCTATAATGGAAACCACAAAAACGACACCTGTGAGTGAATAGAAAAGTTCAGCCACCAAAAGTTGCCTTCATTGTGAAATGACCATGTGGTACAGAGGATGTAAGGAAGCTACTCGTGTTTTTACCAATACGATGACGATACGAACGTATTTTAAAAATAAAGGTCAATGTACTAGTGGGATATTGAAAAAGTTTAAACTTTGTTCCAACACAAAGAAGGGACTCACCATAAATTTTCGGTCGAGCACTCCGACCTTCTTCAGATGAAATGATTCGCTGCACTAATCCGGAAGTCGTCTCAGTACTAGTGGGATACTGTTAATGCAGAAATGTTCGCGGTGGATTAATGTTCGCGGTTTTCGCTTCACCGCAAATTTAAAACCAGCGCGAACATTTTTCCATAACAGTAAGAGACTACAGTGCATGGTGCTACCGCGAAATTAAAACCACCGCGAAAAGTCCATTTTCCCGCTACCGCGAAATTAAATTCCCGCGAACTTAAATACATTTACAGTATTGGCCTGTATCTCATAATGCGGTATAATCACAAAGCAGATCCTATGGTAGCATAAGACAGTATCAAAAGCTGTCAGAGGAGCGAAGCCGGCCTAGGAGTGTGTTTCGCTATCGGGCATGGTAAATGGACACCTCTTGGCTGACTACACTCCTTGGTTAGTGTGGCACTGTCTTATGCCATGGTAGAATCTGCTTGGAAATTACAGGAGGTATGTTCATTCTTTTCAGGGTACAAAAAGCGGAAGAATAACGCTACAGACTGACATCAAACCTATGACCATTCGGTCTTTCCACGCTCGCACACTTGACGGTAAAAGGTAAGAAGTTTAACCTATTTCTGTTGCAGATGGGGGGGGGGGGCGGGGTACCTACATGTATATAATCAACTGTCCTAATAACAGTATGCTTAATACACGGTTGAACCGGCACAATGCAAGAACACTAATTTTGAAACACATCTACCTACATGTCGAACCTCAAACATTTACCCTCACTCGCTGCATAGCTGAATTTGTCATGTTTATTTTGGACTATAAAGTGGGAGATCAACTCCTATGTTAGTAAAACGAGCTACAACTACATATCAGAAGATTGAAAATGTCACGTTTTTTGCAAGATTTTGAAAATACAATTGCTTTGATCCTCTCTCTGATTTAGTATCGAAAACTAAATTATTAAAATCTGCAGCGGAATTTTTTTTTAAATTGTCAATATTCAAACTCGTTGCACTCAACTGCGCAACTCAAATTCTGGCCCGTCCCTAGTAAATGATGAAAAGGGCGGTCGTCGTGGGAAGTCAGCAATCTGATGGCCGTGTTCAATTTCTTAGCAAACAAGAAAAAGAATATTTTTTCTCCCAATGCAGACGTGACTTTCGTCTCGTGAATCAGCCGCCGGGACAGACGGAACCACAACCCCATCCCGTCATCTGGCTGCCTGAGGACGTACAGGATATGGTAAATTTTCATCACGAGGTTCCCTAGAAAGTCACGGTATTGTTGGTACAGAAATGGCCTTGATGGAGAACCTTGTCCCCCGTTTTTTACAAATACATTTGTACAATATTCAGTTTATGTTCGTTACGATGTTCCCTTATCTTAAAATGCCACTCTTTTGTTGGTATTGCTGCAAAAATGTCAATTAACTTCTTTCAGGTAAACCCTAGCCCCCCACCCTCCTCCCACCCTACGTTGTTCACAAATGCAATTATCACCTTTGAATGTGGTTTCTCCGATCAAAAAATAAATACACAGTATTGCTGCGGAAATATTGATGGGATTTCCTTAGAAAACAGTACTAGTGCCCCAATTTTTGTAACAACATGAGATCGATGTTTGCAAATGTACGTACAAGCTTTAGCTATTTTCTTTATACATGTTTGGAATTTCTTCAACAGGGTAACGGAACGTACGTTGCAGAGTTTGATATTCCCGTTGTGGGGTGGCTGGCGTTCTTTATACAGGTGGGTGAAATATTGGCACTATTCCAGTTAAAGGTCACGTAGAATCTCGCCCAGTTGAAATCTCGCGAGTGTGCACGCAGACGAGGTGAGTTCTGACTGCTTGAGCAAACATACAAAATTATCCCGCTGTAACATTAAAGTTTCTTTGAAAGTTTACATGAAAAGACAGTGTGTGCTCATATTGAATATTAGTGTCTCTCACATAGTGTTGCATGAAAATGCGCACGAATTTCATATCATTCAAGTAAATGCACTCTCACTGCACTTGCGTCACTGCGGGGTTCGTTCACTGCGTCACTGTTTTGTTATTTACTCGTTTTTTTTTTATAATTTAGATATAATGCGTAATACGTAAAAGTATGACTTTATTAAAAGGAGACAAAAATACACAAAAGGTAAGAAACTTCATTCTTTATCTCTGAAATTCATTGCGCATCTTTCGAACCCCGCAGTGCCGCACCGGTGCCCCAAAAGTGCTGTGAGATACCACTTTTACCGGGAACTTGTACCATTGTTTCCCCAGGCCACGTTCCCGGCTCCCCATGGAACTGCTCTTGAGTTCACCACCGAGGTGCACATCATTCCGGAGACATTCCCCTACCCAGACTGCCACGGGACTGACTGCAGGGGGACTCTTCTCTAAACCGTCACCTGGGTCACCTTTATCCGACGTCTGTCAAATTCAGATGCTTTAATATCATGTATTTTTATACAACGGATTTAGGTTACCCCGTAGATACATGTGAACTAGCATCATCTGTTTATGAAAGCACTGAAAGCACTCATGCTTTATGGTCTCATTGATGAGTTTCTTCTTCCTATAGACTTCTATGTTATAATTCGTGGTTTAAATGGGCGCGTTCATAATGAAGCTACGTGAAATTTCAGCAGATTTTTCATTCTTTGTCGAGCACATTTACCCTATATCGTGGGAAATAATTGCCAATGTAAACTATACGTAGAAACTTTTTTATAGCAATTACAAACTACGATTAGTCAATCCCCATAAAAGGCACTTTTTCGCTGCTATTGTACAACCGCACCACTCAGAACCCACGACTGTGTACCTCCGATCTAGCGCGCGGCTGCCAAACTTTACCTGCTTATTTCAAAAGTTAGACACAAAATTTCACCAATCTAACTTTTGATATCAGTTCCGCTGGCTAAAAGGGAATTTCTCACCGCTAAAAACATGTGTCTATACAGCCGTTCAGTTTTTGGCTCGGATCTCTTTTAGGGTCCCCACTAGCGGAGTAATACATCAATGAGACCTTAAGTTTAATGTATTATTAAAAAAATCTATCAAAAGAAAGAATGTCGTTTTCTTCATCATCTCTGAAAGTTTGGGTGTGTTACGTTAATGAATTAGCCTCTGGGAGGTAATTAAGTACGAGATCATGATAGGCATGAAAGCGCCACCTAGCGGCGGACAAAGGCCAAAGTGCAAAGGCGTCGAGACTGACGCTTTTGACGTGTCGCAAAGACTCATTAGATCAGTCTGTGTATGAGTTTGACTGAGTAGTGTTCTCTTTGTGACTTTGTCTTTGTTTAATTGGAATATATCTCAGAGAATAGTCGTGTAAGGGATATCAGCACGACAGGCAGGACGAGATTCATCCGGATCTTTCTACGTAAAATAAACGGTTCTATAGAGGATCGGGCGAAGGTACTATAGCTCATAAAGTCAAAACAGAGCTTAACGACTAGAAATTAATGTTAGCTGCGTTTCAAGCTCCCTTATACCAGAGGCGGGCAAGCCGAACTGAGCCTTTCTGATTGGCCTTTTGTAGGTGTCGCCTAGCCCGGGGTGGGGGGGGGGGGTGCTGGAGGGGCGTTCGAGAGAAGGCGGCGATTGCAAAAAATAAGTTGGATGTAGTTTGACTCAAGAAAGATAGCTTTAGAACCTTAGTCCTCTTTCAAATGGCTTCTATATCCAGTAGAGTGTGATACAAGAAAAATAACAATAGTAACGCCCCTTGGAAATGTAGACCCGTCCGTTACTATGGTAACGGAAATAGGTACACGGCGTAATCTGCAGCCAAAAAATGCGGGGTGGCGCCCGGTTATAAACCCTTTTCAAATTTTTGCTCCAGTGCTATTCCTTGATTTTTTATGAATATTTTTCATTTTTATTGTTTAATGTATTATTAAAAAAATCTATCAAAAGAAAGAATGTCGTTTTCTTCATCATCTCTGAAAGTTTGGGTGTGTTACGTTAATGAATTAGCCTCTGGGAGGTAATTAAGTACGAGATCATGATAGGCATGAAAGCGCCACCTAGCGGCGGACAAAGGCCAAAGTGCAAAGGCGTCGAGACTGACGCTTTTGACGTGTCGCAAAGACTCATTAGATCAGTCTGTGTATGAGTTTGACTGAGTAGTGTTCTCTTTGTGACTTTGTCTTTGTTTAATTGGAATATATCTCAGAGAATAGTCGTGTAAGGGATATCAGCACGACAGGCAGGACGAGATTCATCCGGATCTTTCTACGTAAAATAAACGGTTCTATAGAGGATCGGGCGAAGGTACTATAGCTCATAAAGTCAAAACAGAGCTTAACGACTAGAAATTAATGTTAGCTGCGTTTCAAGCTCCCTTATACCAGAGGCGGGCAAGCCGAACTGAGCCTTTCTGATTGGCCTTTTGTAGGTGTCGCCTAGCCCGGGTGGGGGGGGGGGGGCTGGAGGGGCGTTCGAGAGAAGGCGGCGATTGCAAAAAATAAGTTGGATGTAGTTTGACTCAAGAAAGATAGCTTTAGAACCTTAGTCCTCTTTCAAATGGCTTCTATATCCAGTAGAGTGTGATACAAGAAAAATAACAATAGTAACGCCCCTTGGAAATGTAGACCCGTCCGTTACTATGGTAACGGAAATAGGTACACGGCGTAATCTGCAGCCAAAAAATGCGGGGTGGCGCCCGGTTATAAACCCTTTTCAAATTTTTGCTCCAGTGCTATTCCTTGATTTTTTATGAATATTTTTCATTTTTATTTAAGGTCTCATTGATGAGTTTCTTCTTCCTATAGACTTCTATGTTATAATTCGTGGTTTAAATGGGCGCGTTCATAATGAAGCTACGTGAAATTTCAGCAGATTTTTCATTCTTTGTCGAGCACATTTACCCTATATCGTGGGAAATAATTGCCAATGTAAACTATACGTAGAAACTTTTTTTATAGCAATTACAAACTACGATTAGTCAATCCCCATAAAAGGCACTTTTTCGCTGCTATTGTACAACCGCACCACTCAGAACCCACGACTGTGTACCTCCGATCTAGCGCGCGGCTGCCAAACTTTACCTGCTTATTTCTTCAGTTAGACACAAAATTTCACCAATCTAACTTTTGATATCAGTTCCGCTGGCTAAAAGGGAATTTCTCACCGCTAAAAACATGTGTCTATACAGCCGTTCAGTTTTTGGCTCGGATCTCTAGCGGAGTAATACATCAATGAGACCTTATACACACTTTATAAAACACGTTGTCTGTACTGTAGAATACGTCTTTAAATCCATATTACCCATATTGAGGAATATGGCTGATAACATCAAGATGGTATTCAAATGCAGATACAGATATATCTGAAATCCACACAGTTGTAAGAAGCTATGACGGGTATATTATATTGATACGTAATACTGACATTTCTGACTACTCACATGTCAATCATAGTCGATGTGAAAATACAATTTAAAAAAGAGAACCAACGTTAATTATAAGCTGCCTAATGTCCATATTGCGTTGTCCCTGTTGCAATTCAAATGATATTAAAGTTAATGTTAAGCATTACAGCAGAGAAGACCGTGCTAATAAAAGTGACGGAGAGTGCTATACCGTTATATGTAAATGGCGTGAAAAGTGAACAGAAGTATACAAGACGAAACTTAGGCACGCCGCTGTGCGAATGCGCATGCAGGAGACGATACAAGAACTTCGGACTGATACGAATCCAGACTATAATACCACCCGCTTCGCTTCCGTTTGACGGTCGCATCACCAAAGGCAGTACACAAGAATAGAGGGGCAAGGAACGTGAAAACGTGAAGAGAATCCATGGAGTAACCTTGGCGAAGAAGAGAGCAACAACAAGCCTTTATTATTAAGTTATCCCTCCAAGAAAGCGGCTGGAACTAAACAGATTTCCTTTCACAGATCCACGGCTCTATTTTGTGGTACGTTTATGAAAGAAGCGGATTTGATACAGATATCAAAATCATAACTATATAGTCAGCGTACTACACAGGCATATCTGTAAATCCATTTAGATAGAGTAGGTTTATCTGGTATTCTGTGTGTAGCTAGTAGTTCACTGCAGTTGAAATTGAAAAGGAGCTGCCGACAAGCGTTTCATCATGTAGAGGTAGACGTTATGTACGGTTGAATGGGTTATTTACATTGGTTTTGGGAATGGTACACCTCGCCGATTCCACATCATTTTCTAAGTGACTGCGCAGTTAGTCTGAAGAAGATCATTGACATGTATTATCACTTCGCTTCTTTGATTCCCGTGGTTGCCTTTATGTTCACCATTATTTGCTGTTACGTCTTATGCTTTTCTAGATCTCTTATCCCGATAGCAGAGAGCAAATAGTAGGCCCAAAACCAACTCATGTTTGAATTACAATCCTTGCAATGAACAGTAGTCAAGGATATACCATTCACTGTTATAGAACTTTAGGGGTGTAGGTTAAGATCCAAGACAATGAGTGACTTAAAGTGTTGCAAAAGTAACAAAACCTAATAAAAAAGAGGGGTCAATGACTCACTTTACGTTTATACGGTGGCATAACGCCTAGTGGCCATGTCACAATAATCACCGAATAAACCACCGAGTGAGCAAAGGGAACGAACGTAGAATTCACACGTTGTGTATACCATGGGTAGTATGGAACGTTCTATACAATGGTGCGTTAAGTTGAAATGTCAGCTATCTGCCAATTTTCACCATCATGGCATTCCTATATAGTGTTTGCGTCGTATGGCGTCAGGGTCCGAGCCAATAGCTCTTGTGTCAATCCTATGACGTTGTAATGATGCTGTGTCCTTGGGAAATGTTTTCTCACCTTATTTAGATGAACATGAGCACCGATGTTTGGCTAGGAACGTCCCTAGGATAGGATGTGTTGAATGGAGGGTCCGTGCTTTAGCAGAGCCACGCCTCGAGCACACAAGAGAATTTGTCGAGCAACCTTCGTAACCCCTGCTTCTTCATTGGGTTAATTTAGACCTCCCTCTAAAAGGTACACTCTCACTGCACTTGCGTCAAGCTTGCGTCACTGCGGAGTTCGTTCACTGCGTCACTGTTTTCTTATCTTCTCCGATTTTTTTTGCAATTTCGATACCTAAACTTATGACTAAGAAGACGACAAAACTCACAAAAAGTAAAAACAATTCGTTCTTTATCTCTGAAATTGCCGGAGTACCCCGCAGTGACGCAAGCTTGACGCAATTGCAGTGAGAGTGCACCTTTGTAGTTGAGCTTGTCATGGTCTCAATTCTGATGTTTGTATTAGTAACATACGGAGAAAATAAATGCTGTTTTGGTCGTAGTCATGTAACAAGTAATCTTCGTACGTACAAAAAAGGCTGAAAAATTTCGGGTCAACTAGATCACATTCTAATGTTATATTAGGAAGTGTATTCAATTTGCACCCTAATCAGTGGCCTTGATTCACAGCAGCGGGAAATATTCTTTTATTAATATCATCATCCATTATACCGAGGACGTCTTTGATTCTACCAATTAAAATTGTGCGTCAATTGCGTGTACTTTTATGTAATATACTTCCAAAAACTGATTTGTTGTAATTGCACAATAATGCGATACCGTTTAATACTCAAATGAGAGATACACGGGAGGTCTAATTAACCACTAATAACAGACTGCCATGCTGTTCCGTTGCGGCTTCTTTCATCTTTATCTAGTCTGTAGCTTGATTGATGACACGACGTGCTTTGGGGAGTCTTCTTACGAGTGACGGTGACGTCAGGGGCAGGAAAGGCGGCACCGGGATAAGTCAAGTACCGCAGTATCTGCTGTTGAGCGATGGTTGTGATGAATATCACTGGAAATAACGGACGTCATCCGTCATTCGTAAAACTGAGGCATGTACGAGTAAATAACGGTGGTATCTCACTGCAGTTGGGGCACCGATGTGGCACTGCGGGGTTCGTTCACTGCGGCACTGTTGTGTTTTCGACGATTTTTTATCATTTCGATATTGCGTAATACGTGAAAGTATGACAAAACAAACACACACACACACACACAAACAAACACACAAACACACACACACATACACACACACACACACATACACTCACACACACACAGACACACTCACGCACACACACACACACAGACATACAAATACACACATACACAGAGACACACACAGACATACACATACACACACAGACAGACGCACACACACATACACGGGCACGCACACACATACACGGGCACGCACACACACACACACATGCACACACATACATACATACACACACACATATACAGACATACACATACACACATACACAGACATAGTCACATACACACACACACATACACACATACACACACACACACATACACACAGACATACACACACAGACACACACACAGAGAGACAGACGGACACACACAGACATACACATACACACGGATAAAATGAAGAGTTTATTGTTATGTGTACCATACTCTGCTAAGTACTCATAGCTATTCATTTGTTCAACGTTCCTGACTTAAATATAAAAACTTAAGGCACCTTTTTACCAATTTTTTTGGGGGGCGCTTGCATCAATTTTGAATCAGCATGACCTAAGAGAGTCATATCTGTCTTAAATGAATGTGTAGGAGTTCTGTTGATAGTATGGAAGAGACACGAGAGATGATTCATTTGAACTCTTGTGCTTGCCCCGCAGATGTGAACTGACTCGATGTATTTATCACTCGGAGATTTCGCCTACGCAGGACGTGCTCAACAGGTTTGAGCTTCTTACGTGACCCCGACATTCAGGTCAGGACGAATGGTGTCTTACAACGCATACTGATCACTGATAGTATTACATTGCGAAAGCGTTTTTCTTTTTGCATATAACCAATTAGCGACTGTACATGGGCATTACATTCGGGTAACGATTTAAGTGATTACATTGCAAATTAAAGTCACAGGAAGACAGATATCTTACACATCATACCATACATTTCATACTGTAATTAAATGCACAGGTGTTGCTTATATATTTTGACAGTTTGTCTAACAGGTGCATGTATATATAAGCTGTACATGATCCCAGCATTCATGACAGGATATTGCATTCCACAACGTACTCGTAGACTACTAAATAGCGATAGAGATTTTTTCCTTCTCTGTTAATCAGAAATGGTAACCGCTTTTTGACCGCTTGTTTAATAGGTTTATAGACTGTACATGGTCTCAGCATTCAACTAGAAATTGTAATACACAACATGTACTGAGACTACTAAATACGCGATTGCACTGCGAAAGCGTAAAGTAGGTAGTCATATTTTCCATAATTATTCTGTAAACCAAAATTGATAGTGTTGCTAGTATATTTTGACGGCTTGTTCAACAAAAGTATATATGCTGAACATGCCCTTTACATTAATGTATCATATTTTATTTTGCAACGTTTATTGAGAGAATGAATACACTTTAATATTGCGATAGCGTCAAACAGATTTTTACATATTTTGTTTGCCAGAGTGGGTGTTGATAATGGATCTTGGCGGCTTGTTCAACAGGTTTAGCTGAATGTACATGGCTTTTGCATTCAGGTCAGGACAGCGAGTCTAAAAAAAACGTTTACTGACTACTGATATAGAGATTTCAATGAGGAAACGTAAAAACGGTTATTCAGTGTTAGCTCGTCATCCTGGGTTGCTGTGTCTCCAACCTGTATGCGTCTACCCGTTTGATGAGTGTGGAGTGCAACTGTGTATGTCTGCCCTGCAATAATACCGTACGGCCATGCAAAAAGCCTACCGGATGCATCAAGGCAATTACCCCGCATTGGCAAAGTGCATAAATTTCCTTCAATGTCACAGTAAGAGAGATTAGCGGTTTAGAGTTGGCTGAGTCCGTAATGCGGTCCAAATCACACGGCAATGCTTCTTCGGCATCGTTGCTGCAGACAGCCTTGTGCGGAATATTCCCTTGCCATTTTACGCTGGATATATTACAGATAAAGCGAGAACTCTTTTGCCAGGCATCAATGTAAGTAGGGTCTTCGTCGTTGGAGTCTTCGATGATGCTAACTGTGCATATCACCACCAACAGATTGCCAGCTTCTGAAGGAAGGTACAGAATGGCATTCTGCGTCATATTTTCTTGCCATTTCACTCTAGGTCTTCATAAATAGAGAGAGGGTTGAACTCTTTTGCCAGTCGTCAATCAAAGTGAAGTCTTCGTCGTTGGATTCTTCAATGAGGCTAATTTTGCATATCGCCATCAACAGATTGACAGATTCTGAGGGAACGAACAGAGTGGCATTCTGTTCCGTATTCGCGTGCCATTTTACACTGGATATACAGATAAAGCTATAGAAGGTTGAACTCTTTTGCCAGCTGCAGTCGTCAGTCTAACCAAGGTCTTCATCGTTGGATTCTTCAATGAGAGTGTTTATCGCTAACAACAGATTGACAGTTTCTGACGGAACGTACAAAGTGACATTCTGTTCCGTATTCTCCTGCCATTTTGCGCTGGAATTTTGATAAATAGAGTGAAGTTTGAACTCTCTTGCCAGGTGTCAATGTAAGGTCTTTGACGTCGGATTCTTCAATGCGAGTGTTTATCGCCAACAACAGATTGGCAGTTTGTGAAGGAACGCACAGAGTGACGTTCTGTTCCTCATTCTCTTGCCAGTTTACGCTGGATCGTAATGAATAGAGCGAATGTTGAACTCTTCTTGCCAGGCGTCAATGCGGGGTGCTTGCCTTCGGATTCTTCAATGAGGCTGGCTGTGTATCGCTAACGGCAGATTGACTTCTCCCGGAGAGACGAACAAAGTGCCATTCTGCGCTAGTCTGTCATCATCGCCTTCTACGCAAACGCTGGTAAGTACTCATTCTCTTGGTTGCTTTGATATTTTAAAGATAAATTTGCCAGAAAGCGCAGTTCTACCTGCTTGAGTATGCAAGTTAGCGTGCATGTCCATGCATATGTGGTTAGAGCATGTCATTTTTTGCTATTCGTAAAGGGTGCTTAAAACGTTGTTTTGCTTCAGTTGTACGTGTTCTATTCTATACAAGTACATTTAATATCACTAGTGTTATATTGCGTGTGTCATTCGCGTGATCTCTCTCTGTTGGGATGCATTTTTTAGCTTTTTTTTAAATTACGTGATTGCAAGTTCATGTTAAACGAGAACGTACAGACTGCACCATAACTGTTCCAGCCATCGGTATGTTTACATTCATCTTATTTGATGTGCGATGACGTCATTTCTAGGAATTGAACGTGGAGTTGTTATTGAATTTGTAAATGTTTGTGGTTGGTCTTCTTCGTTGTCTTGGTTGGTGTATGTGCTGTATGTGTGTACGGTGATAAGTATAATCATGCTTCATTACAGGATTCGTTGGAACTACGCATACCAATAGGAAATGGCAGCCGATTCGTCGAGGTACATTTTTGCACACTGATTTCTTCTTTGACCCGAACTGTAATTGACTGCAAATGCACACAAGCTGCAGCAACAGTTTGTACCACCTCTTCAGGATTCGGGATGCCGCTAGTCGATCTCGTCTATTAGTATTTCTGCGGGCCGCTCGTCTGAATAATCTCGCTTCGCTAGTCCCCGTGTAATAAGATATGTGGCTCGGAGCGATGCAGCGCGTTCAGGGCAGATTTGAACATGATCGAATGCTACATACAGCTCAACCGTCAAATATTCATTGAACAGAGTGTACTGAGAGGAGATTCTATTGGATGCGCGTGAATTGCCGACGTACCTTGAATACACGCACAGAAAAAGTACAAGGAGAGGAGACTCCTGAACAACTTGTCCGCATACTTGAGGTATGTTCATTTCTTGGAATACGACGGGAAACAACTTGTATCATGCAGAAAGACTGGTCAAAAACCTGGAGGAGAACCTTACGGCGTCGGCATCGCAGAAGGACCACAATTTGCAGACGGAGGACTATGACAAGACGACGAGGACCTTATGTACAGTGGTCATCATCGCCATGCTGATATATGCCTTTTTCATCAAAGCGTTGCTATTTTGCAAGCAGCTTCGGAAATATCACTAGCAAAATCACTTTTCTAACTGTAATGTAATTAGTTTTGTTTAATGATATGAATTTAGGATGGACGTTGATTTTTGTAAGAATACTAAGGATTTACTTTGAACGTCCGTTTGAAGGGTGTAGTTTCAAGACTATCAAATCCATTCTTACAATACGTTTACTAGCTATTATACATGAAAATTTTGGAATTTAGGGAGGACTTAGCTTTGCAGGAATGTTAAAGGTTTAGTTTTAACATTCTTTTGATGGATGCACTTTTCTAAGCAGTTTTGTAATAATCACTAACTAAATCTTTTTGTGTCTAACATGATGTCAGTTTTTTTCAAAGATAATTGTTGAGAATTCACTTTAATTTTTTTCTGGGGGAATGTGTCATATCCGTCTAACCGTATTGTTATGATAATTATGATATATTGTTCTATTTCATAAGGACAATGTGTAAATTTGCTTTCCTCGCCATATTTAAACATAAGCTTAAAACTTCTAAACAAAAGCAATGTTCGACACAAAATCTCAAAGGGAAACATTATGAAATCGAAAACCATTTTGTATCTCGAACAATTCCACTGTTCTACTAGTACTGCGCTACATAAAGGCCTAACAATATCATAATTCTTTCAGATAAAATTCTTTGATTTTTTGGTGATACTTGATATGAGATATCTAGCACATAAAATATATATATCATACGACTTTGCAATGAACTATAGTGAGCAAGTATCTATCAAATATAAAAGAGATGCACAATTTCCATAACTGTAGCGTATATTCTGATATGGCAATGTATACAGAAAAGCATATAAAACAATACCTGTATCTTCAAGTTAAAATCAACAATACAATTTATATAAACTGATTTTGGTGATGCTCCATTATATTTCAGTGTTATATTGAATGTAGACCCACAGTTTCTCGTTTGCAGGTCAGTGTAAAAAGTTCCTATACTTTTAAGACTGTATCGTGTTTGGACAATATTATGCAAATCAATACAATACAAATACAAGAACTGTACAACTCAGAACCTGTCACCTTTGACATATTACCCACAGTTCCTTATCTTGCACATGCGCGCTCAGAACGGTGAACGTGTTTATAATAGAAACGCATGTGGTTCTAATTAGCATAACTGTGACATCGTTTCAGAAAATTGCGATGAAATTTTGCATTTCATAATTTTCCCGCAATGAGAAACAAAATATCCTGGTGGTTTTATACTAGACATGAATAACCATAGCAAATATTCTAATTCAAGAGGTTGGGATCTTGAAACCCAGCTGTGCTGCTACTCAGACATGCACGCTACAATCAAGAGGTTGCTGTCCTTAGGACGGGATATGGTATTTTGCCAACATCTACTTTTTGTCACGCACTTCATTGTATCTAAAACCTTAAAAGTATACATAAGTGTAGCTCTTCATGTTGAAAACTATATAGCTTTTCCCTCAGGAGTTATGACCCTGTCAATTGACTTATTAAGTTTAAAATGTTGGATGGATTGAGAGTTCTACACCGAGTCCATTATAGCACTCATAGTTAGTGCACCTCGGCACTACTCTACTTAACCCTGCATACCCCCGACATCTCTGATTTTAAGTGCTAGGAGCCGAGGGAGTTATTCACCCCAGCTGTCTACTACGTGAGGGTCTGCTTGGGGGGGTCCTGGAAAAGCTTAACGGTAGATATTGAAGTACCGACTTGAGTGTAATTCAGGAAGAATGACAATGACTGACGGTAACGTTACATTGATTTCCTTGTTACTGCAAGGAGTTTCATTGGATTGTTTCAATGTTTATTTGTTTATTAGTTTATTACACTTCCCATATAAAAATGGTGGGGAGACAAAACAGGTGATACCACCTCTGCAAGTTGTATCCCCGAAACAAAATAAACATACAAGTAAATAATAAGAGTCAACAATGGTATATACAGTGATAAGTGTGTACAATGTATTATACTTGTTGGGGTCTGACAAAACCTTCGTCTGTGAATACCGAGACAATTAACCGATTTTGAGAAATGCGATCTGTATGTAGTTTGTCAAAATAACTATGAAATAAGAATGGCAAGTAACGTGCTATGTAGAATTTAAGTGACTCGTCACGAATAATTCTCTGATAACGCCTGCCATTGAATATGAGCAAACAGGCTACGATTAATGGTGAACCAAAATAGCTCGTTTTGCAGCATACAGCCCCTCTGTCGTTTGTTTCTAAGAATTCAAACATGTCAAGGGTTTAAACAGATTGCCATTCGGTCTATCAAAGAGTCATCTAAACGGAAACGAGCGAGCAAACACCTTACAGCAATTTATTACTTATGCATGAATGTGATTTTCATGATAAATAACATAGTCGTACTATTCTATCATAGAAACAACATTCAAACATAGGGAAATCATAATGATGTATTTGTAAAACATCGCAACATATAAATCACTGTGTGTGTCTGTGCTGCTTTGTCGTATGGTATTTTTCGCCACCAAAGTTCACGGTTTCGCTATTTACATATATAAATGATGATTTTTGAATATATGAATTATTATGGTACTCGTATGACTTGCTTTTCATTCGACTAATATGCATGTGGTAGCATTTCTTACGATAACAAACGTTAGTAATATCCACGATAGTTTTAAATAATTGCTTGGGTCTGCATCTTTTAATCCCTTTATGTAAAGTCAATCTAAAATGCATAAATATCAGAATAGTTTTTGCATAACTATCAAACATTCAAAATACTATTTGGATAGAAATTAGCCATTTATCTCGTATGCAAATGAATCGTTTGGTACATTCGATGACATTTTATTTCATTCTTTGATGATATTACGTGATTTTTTTTTTTTACCTTAAATTTTGTTACGAAAAAGTGCTGCGATTAATGTACTTGAATATTAACCATTAAGTCTTATAAAACAATATATTAGACATGCAAACCTGCTTTAAAAAATCGCAAAGAGATTCTTAGTATCAGGTATATCCTTTTTACGCCTTCCGGTGTATCTATGACCAGTACTCGTATTAGTTTCTATGGTCATTGTGCCACAGAGTCACTACATTTGAGGATTAATCCTCTGGTAGATACTTTAGAGTCATTACCAAGCAAGGATTTGCGACGCCCATAATCGCATCAAAATTTCAAGAATAATCACCCCGAATTTAAGACCACTTTCTGTCTAGGAGCCAAGTTCATCCCGGGACACTACATTACTGTAGAGGTTAAGTCCGATGTAAAAAAAACCTTATCATTAGCAGTAAGGACTTGCGACGGATTTGCAAAGATTTGCGACGCCCACGAACCCTTAAATTTGAAAGAATAATCACCCTTAAGTTAAGACCGATCTCTTTCTAAGAGTTCACCCCGGTACACTGTATTAATGGAGAGGGCTAGTCTATTTGTAGACACATTGTCAGTAAGTCATAGTTGCAAACGAGAAAAATAAAAATTTCGCTAACGCCCCCGCACCCATCAACACTTAAAATGTGATCAATCCACCAAAGTTCCAAAATCTAATCTCCAAGCAGATTAACCGATGGCAAGGCAGTATCAAATTGCCAAACCAATACCCAGTTTGCCAAATTAGCATATTAAAACTGCTGTTTCAGTCTTAGAACACACACGGCCGTGTGACCGTTAGTCCTCATTAAGGATTCTATACGTTTGCTGTCTAAGGTTTGCGAGATTATACTGAAGAAATCCGTTCTCTTCTTTTACGGAGGGCTAACCAGTTCAAAGAAGAACTTATTCCTTCGAAGGTTTTTTTATGACTCACCGATGCGTTCATGATGCTACTACACAGTAAAAGTTATTAACCTCATTATTACTATCAACCAATAACAGGCGCTCAAGTTTCGAAAAGACCTCAGACTTCATGGAACTAGGTGATATATGTAAAGGCATAATCTCTGATTGCCAGAAGTCACGAAGATACGTTGGCGGGATGGGCTTAAGGTTTTATACTGCAGCTTTTCAGAGTCGTAAAATCTATTTTGGGTTTGAGTCCATCGTTGCTTCCTAAAGCTAAACACGGAATAGCTATTTGCGTTGAAATGCCTTGCCAGCGCTGAAGTTTATCTTAGAGTACAGTAGGCGTTCTGTGTGTTACAAGCCCTCTCTTTAGGTGGGTATACTCTATGTACCCGTGTGGCAAAAGTACTTTTAAAAAGTAATAATGGGCAAGGATTAATTTCATAGAAAGGGATGCATGACCTTTGAGGTACACGTGGTGTTGGCAAAAAAAACTATAAATCTAGTATCGTTTAAAAGGAGAAATAAAACGTTCATGTTATCGTCTCGTTTTTATTCTATTCAGGACCAGACCTCTTTCGGGCTCTTTGACCTGGACAATGTTTATGACCCCAATCGTGCATAGAGGCTGAAATCTTCCATCCAAGTTATTGTATCCTTTCCTTCAATTTGGTTCGGCATTTCAAGGTGAAGGAAAGAGCTAGAATTGTTTAGATTTAGCATTCTGGCAACGCGTATATAGCGTTTCGATGCTATCTCCAAGATACAGATAGACTACCCATCATGCCTGTCAACATGGGAACTGAATTGGAACGGACACACAGACAAGTTTAATATTTTGCCAAAATCTTGTCTCACGATGAGCAGACAAACTTATGAAAACTCAGAAGAAAGAGTGTGCTTTATTACTTTATGTCGAACTTAGTAAGTCTGAAACATATATGGTACAGATATAGAAAGTATGAAAAATATAAAAAATGTAATCCATACATTACCTGGCTTTGAGTATCCTTTAGATATCAGCTTTCAACATGTTATAACATGTTCAACATTTTCGGCTTTGGGTATTTTGAGGACAAATGTGTACTATGACATCATATCAAACAAAATTTATGAAAAAAATCTGTGTTAGATTCTGTACAGCTTTTTGTTTAATCTAATTAAAAATGACCCCATACGGTCGGATGAGGGTTAAGTGGTTAGAAACATAAGCTTAAACAAATAGCTTAACTCACAATAATATCTTCATTGTTGTTATTTTTGCTTTACTTTGAAATTAACGTTGTCCCTCTGCGATCATATTGGTACCCTTTAGCATATATTTTTTTGCGATGTATGGCACAGACCTGTTCATTTTTCAGCTGCTTTGTACGATTGGCAGTACATGACTGTATACTATAATGGTAGCCTAATGTATTTTTTTCTGGGTGTAGCGAGGGGGCAACGAAATTCGGAGCGAGCGCGGATGTCATCTCTATAATCGATTCAACATGACCGAATCTAACTTTCGGTGTCCATATATCTAAGCATTACGTTAAGCGTGCTATCTTACATTCATAAGATTTATGAAGGATCTGTACATTATCTGGACCGGGGCACGTATTTATGACTGATGCTGTCTGAGATGGGACTTATATCTCCCGTTTTATCTGACTCCTCTGCACTATGGTGATACATCATCGTCTAACCGCAGGAGATAACAGTCGCTGCACGCTTCCGTTAACTCCGAGACAGTCAGACAGTCAGTCAGTCACACAAAATGTAGAAGTCTATTGCACGGCAATTTTACATGATACAATGTATGGCAACAACTATTACACAATGTACAGAAGAGAGGTATAGGATAAAGATTAAGAACCTATTTAACATAACATTAAGGGCTAACACAATTCTCTGGTATAGTATTGCAATGGACTGGGCTTATCATTAGTTTCGGTATTCTTTCTATTAGCAGAGCAGTCCTTGATATATATGCCTATTTTTGCATTCTGGTAGTTCTTACATCTAGAAATATATACAAATTCGTTTGTAGCATCGACTCTTGAAATCTGTTGTACTTGATTCGAGAAATATGAATAATTCATTATGTATGTGTCACCCCGCGCCAATAACGATCAGTCAGCGGTCCATCAGTTGTCTCTGGTCATCCAAGCAGATAACAGGAAGGTGGCAAGTTCAAAGAGAATGGGTTTCATGAATCATTGACACGGGTATGGGTGCCATAGATCATATGCTGTTGAGACGCAAAGTTGTATCTGATTTCTGTACAACCTTAAGCTTTTGATGTGTAAGGATATTTTTGAATGCGCTGTAAAATTCAAATAGATATCAATTCCGGGAAATATTAATATTGTTTTAGTACGTAGTTTTTGTATGCACAGATTTGGTCAACAGTACAGTGCTCCTGCCACTTTATGGGGAACTTGACCAGCTTATGGAAAACGTTCAACTACAAAAACACAGACAGACAAACAAAAGAAAATGCCTCCCCGTGAATTTGTAGCCTCCTCCATTGACCCCATGACCTGATATGTCAGTAGGCAGGGCTGATCAATGGCTGATTCAACCTACTTTAAACTCCACTTCCTATTGCTGTCTCAACTTTGACCCTTAAGCCCCGGTCACAAAGCGCGTACGATTCCTTGCGATTCCTTCCGATGCGCGGTATGAGCGTAGTGCGTCGTAAGTCGGGGGAGAGTCGGAAGCAATGGTTTAAATATATAAAGCCGTGGTCACAAAGCGCGTAGTGCATCGTACGATGAGGTCATAAGAGCGTACCTGTGTCAATCGCAGTAAATCATAGTAAATCGGGGAGCATCCTATGACGAAAAATTGAGCTGAAATGGATTTTGAACATGTTCAAAATTTCGCTATCGTCGTAAGATTTTATTTGCCCCCATAGCAGACTTCATTACGGCAATTTTTGTCTACTGATGAGGTTATAGATTTATGAATTTCTATCATGTTGTGATGGTTTCAGACCGGGGCTTTAGACGTGCCTATGTACCGCGTGAATAACCGTGGACACTCAATCACGTGTCATGAATTTGTATTGTTTGTGTAGCCTGCTTGTCAAATTTTAAAGATAGTTAATATTTTGTTTGACATATATGTGTGCTATATGACTCATTGCATATAAATGTGCACTAGCAAAAACTTTGATACCAACATAGTCCTTTTGCCTATCTCTCAGAGCTTTTGCGGTAAAACCTTGATCAGCTTCAGCTTTACTGTAGCTTGCAGTGACCGATAGTTCCACTGGCGGCGAGTAGACAGGCTTTCTGCAGCTGCATTAGCCTCTGGTGAAGGGTGATTAGTCAGTTCTGGCCTTCTGGCCATGGGCCTCACTAAGAAAAAGGGTGCATAGTTCAAATTTTGGAGCATGTTTACAACGTATGGAGCCTTTTGTGAATGTCAACCAAAATTCAATTCATGATCATAATTTTCCAAGCAACACCCGGTAACATTAGGAGAGAGAGAATTAAAACATGGACAATTGAGCTGCAGCCTGAGGTGTGTGGGTCAACTTGCTTAAAGTTTGCTAAAAGCCAGACATCCACTAGATAAAATACGAAGAAAATTCATCAAACATTTTGACCGTGTCGTCGAAGATTTCATGGCATGATCATGAGGAACTCGACCTACACGGTTCTGGCCACAATCTTCAATTTTTTTACCCTTTCCCTCTGTTTTTCAAAAGGACGTTGACTGGAAAGTAGTGACTACAATGATTTAGAACACGACAGATAATGACAAAAGACTTCCTATTAACGTTACATATATAACTTTGAGCTGTGTAACTTATTGCATAGGCTCATAACGTATTGACACCTCTGATACCTAAACTTTATCCTAAAACCGACCTCCCGTATAACGCTCCCGTTGGATGTTATTCAAGGTCTAGTACGTGGAAAACCTTGCATCCTGACAATTTGCCAGTGTTAGAAGTGTTTTCCCGTAGCTTAACATCTTGCCCTTTCCTGGAACAGAAACATTTTTCAGGGGCAACGTTGGGGTCTATGGATTGATCGTATGTCTTGTCAAACCGCTCTGCTCGTAGTGGCTCGGGGCATGGGAGTCAAGTCGGTACATTCGGGGGCGTGTGGCAATGTCGTGCATGTCCACTGGGGATTCGGATGGAATAATTCATCAGGTTATGATGGAAGCTCATATCTGTGTTGGTAGTAATCATAGCGCAAAGCTAAACTTTGTAACAACACAAAAGTACACACGGTTCATCAAATTTTCAACAACCATTTTCGCTCTTTCAGGATCAATACTGATGACCAATCTCTTCAGAGCGAAAACTCGCGAGAGTTACGGATATGTTATCTTATTAACACGTGATCTTGCGGATACGTGTCGTCAGCAATTGGTCAAATGTGCCAGGAAGTTTATAACGCCCACCGTCTCTGTTTAGTTTTGCATTCATCGCGTTGTATTCATATTTCTTATCATACTATATTATACAAACACATCTCAAGCTACATTTCTAAACATCACTTAGAGTCAATACTATATTATATAAACACATCTCAAGCTACATTTCTAAACATCACTTAGAGTCAATACTATATTATACAAACACATCTCAAGCTACATTTCTAAACATCACTTAGAGTCAATACTATATTATATAAACACATCTCAAGCTACATTTCTAAACATCACTTAGAGTCAATACTATATTATACAAACACATCTCAAGCTACATTTCTAAACATCACTTAGAGTCAATATTATATTATATAAACACATCTCAAGTTACATTTCTAAACATCACTTAAAGCCGAGAAAAAGCCGAACAGTTGTGTGAGATTATTTTTAAACCCATGTTTTAAGTAAGTGTTAGGAGTCATCTCAATGTCACAATGTGTAACGTAACTTTACTACGACCCTTGTGTTTTTATATACATGTATGCCTGTATTTAGGTCGATAGGGCATGGATGTACAATAAAGACGGTCATCAGTTTTGTAAAGAGATTTATTCAAAAAAAAAAAAAGAATAAAGAAATCAAGTTTTATTCATGTACATATGTTTCTTTGGGTAAAATGAAAATGAAGTAATCTGGGCAACATTTTATATTCCTTCCTTTTCCTTGACCTGGCCCCAAAATAACAATTTCTAGCTTATACATTGTAGTGATTAAAGTCTTTTATTGAGGTATATTTTTGTTCTGTTTGACAGTTTAAATCTTTTTGGTAAGAGTAACCTTGCCTACATAGTTAATATTCTAAGATATTCTAAGATGTAACATTTTGTAATACGGAATATTCCTAGTCAATTTCGACTTTTCATATCTCCTTCAACAGCTTTTAAGCCCATCATTTTCCGAGACTCGACTAGACAAGTTACTTAGAAAAGGTAAAAGGTTAAGCTGAATAGGAGATACTTTGCCGGTAGAGTTTGGCCACAACGGGCTTTCATATGAGAAATGTTACTCCGACGGTTGGCTCACACCCACGGCCAATTTTCACCCTGTATTTTCGCCGAATTCTACTTAGACTTAGAATTCTACTATCCATACAAAAATTACGGTTCTTAGCGGCCAAAACGCAGATGTCTACTCACTCACTGGCGCACCAAATCCGTGGGTGTTTTAGACACATTTTAGAGAATAAAGGTGGTGGGCGTCACTTCGCCGTCAGGGAAAGTGGCACAAAGTGATTTTCTGAAGGGCACAACGTCGACACATGGCGAATATTGAACCGAGACCAATTGGTTCTGGATTCTGGGTCCACCGCTTTAGCCGGTCTTTGTGCATCGTGTTCAGCACCAGGGCCAGGTTCGTTTTTTGTGTAAATGGTGTTCAGTACCAGGGACAGGTGTGTGTGTGTGTGTGTGTGTGTGTGTGTGTGTGTGTGTGTGTGTGTGTGTGTGTATGTGTGTGTGTGTGTGTGTGTGTGTGTGTGTGTGTATGTGTGTGTGTGTGTGTGTGTGGATGGTGTTCAGCACCAGGGACAGGTTTGTTTGTGTAGATGGTGTTCAGTACCAGGGACAGGTGAATGTGTGTGTGTGTGTGGATCGTGTTCAGCACCAGGGGCAGGTGTGTGTGTGTGTGTGTGTGGATGGTGTTCAGCACCAGGGACAGGTTTGTGTGTGTGTGTATGGATGGTGTTCAGCACCAGGGACAGGTTTTCGCGACCCCCTTCCCTCAAATAGTTCAGGTATAAAGTAGAGCCTCGCCGTAGCTATTCTTCCGTGCACAACAGCGATTTGGAAACTGTGGTAAATGGTAGAGGAATACATCGGTGTTGGTACTGTATAAGTTGGATTACGTTGATTTTTCGGACGGTGGGATTTTGCGCCTTGATATTGTTACTTTTCGTGCGTCGTCTGCAGTTCCATGACCTCCGCCGGGGGTCAAATCAAAGTGGCTTTTTTTAAATCGAGCAGACAAATCTATGCTCATTTTCTGGTATTTTGTAGGTTACAGGTTGTACCTTGCAGCTTGCACTTCAACACATTAAATTCTTGTAACCTGTTTCTGCATCCTGCTATAATTTTTTAGGCGTCGAACTACCTCACTTTGGGGTCCTTAACCATGTTAACCATCCCCATAGGCGAAAAACTGTGTACTGAAACCCTAAGCCAGAACGACGTACCATATAATCCTAAAAAATGGCCTGGAGGAGGCTATCGACTTCCAGAAACTGCCACTATTTTGATTGATAATCACACAACACACAGACAGTCCTGATTAAAGAAAGACTAACTCCTGGCGTCACTGTGATCCTCCTGAGCTTAGTTAAACTCTCCATCGTGCACAGCGTGCGTTATGTTACAGCCCTAGGGTACTGACCTAACGTGTGTACCTCTATTTTACCTGTCCAAGATGATGCATCATTGTGTTGTTTTGTGGCCAACTTGACAGGCAGCTTAAGGTGCACTCTCACCGGACGTGGGGCACGCTTGCGGCATAGCGGGGTTCGGAAGATACTCAACGAATTTCAGAGATACGCGAATTTTCTTACTTGTTGTGTATTTTGCCGTCTTCTATGTCATTTACGTATTACGCAGTATCTGAATTATAAAAGATCGGAGAAAATAACAAAATAGTGACGCAGTGAACGAACGTCACAATGCCGCAAGCGTGCCCCTCGTCCGGTGAGAGTGCGCCTTTACCAAAAACAATCAAGCTATTTTGGGGAAGAAAAACATATAACTAATATCACACATCCACTCAGGAGTTTGGCTTTGATCTTAATAAAGACCAATGTTGTACTATATAAAATCACCCAATGAATTCGGCTAACGTAAACTACCAGCCCTCAGTCTGGTCCCAACCACCATCGATGGTGTTCACATCAGTGGAGGCAGGCTAATACAGATTAGCAAGTATCGGAGTTACTCTTCAAAACAGTTTTAAAATGTAATCAAGCCAATAGTCTTGAACAGATAAGGAATTGAAGTAAGGCTATACGCATTTTTTAAACGTGAGGGCCATGGTTCTCTAAAAGAAAGCTATCATATGCATTGCTAGTGGGGGGGGGGGTGTCTCTTATAAGTAAGGCTGCGTTTGCTATTTGCGTATAATCGGACTGGAATCACGGACAATCTAAACATGTGTACATTCTATCCTTTTATTTTACTCAATGTAGACATAGGCATACCAGATTTACCTATTTTAGCATGTATCTTTTGAATTAGTGAATAAAATTGGTATACTTTTCACAGTTGTTTTACTCTGTAAATGATCCATCAGACATGGAGCCAACTCTGACGATAGTACTGAATTGGCGTGCATATAGTGTGCGACCGCCACCTACTCCATAACGCCGGCTAAATTATACATTATTCTACCGGTGTTTAATACTGAAAGCTGTTGGCTGCGACGTGCACGTGTGAGACAAGTTTCTGCAGCCCGAGCAATGCGTTCTGATTCATTCCGCATTTCAGCAGCTCCACGTCAAGGGCAAATGAGTCAATCGTGCACGCAGCACTCTCTGTCACATTCCGCCTTCTTCCTTCAATATTCTGAAGCAATTTTCTCGTAATTCACCCCCTTTGTACTGGGCGGCAACCGATGGGTGACGAAAACTCAAATGGATTTCTTTTGACAGAGTGTTTTGTGTGTTATGTTGTGTTTTATAGCAAACTTTTATGTCATGAATCATTTTCAATGCTATGATTCAAGTCGTAAGTAATGCAATTCTAAGCTGGTTACTTAGCAGTGTCTATATATCAAGTGGATGGGTATACGTATTTCAAACGCACACACACAATCACACACACACATACACACACATACACACACATACGCACACACACACACACACACACACACACACACACACACACACACACACACACAAAGAAGAAGAAGAAGAAGAACACAATACGTCTACGAATTTGATTTCCAGAATTTAATAACAAGGAAAACATTTTTTCATGTATCTGTTTCCCCCTTTCTTGCAACAATATACACAGTTATAATTCCATCCATGCATTTGTCGTATTCCATACATATATCTATATATTAAGTACACATACAAAAAAAAATCTAGTAAAATAATAGAATCCTGAAATATATAGATATTAAATCTGTCATTGCTTGAATATATTTCATAGTTCCTATGTCTTCTCGCATGTCCTACTCTAATATAATTTTGACGTCATTCTGGTAGTAAGATCTATTCCCTCGCGTAGCAATATGTATTCCATGTTCCTAGTTACATTGGCCATGTCCACACCCTTTACGTGTAGCTTGGAGATTGTCAATTTTTCCTTGTATACGGGGTTGATATTTCTTTACCCTATCGTCATCTTAGCTGTATTTATCGTTATCTTCCGTGTGTATAATTACCCTCTCTATGTACGGACTACACATTTTTATTAAATGCTCCGGACTATTTCTTACATTTTGCTTGAATACTTCTGTGGTATGAAATATGAGGTTAATATGATAAAAACTTCGATGCTAGGTTTCATATATGTCCAGTTCACCTTTATCCGTGGGGTAACGTTAACCTATATCCGTTTTAACAGGTATTATCAGGTATTAATCAAGGGATATCATCTAGAGGGACGGTGGTTTTTAAATTGCAACATTTTCAATATCCAAAAACATCTGAAAAGAAATTCACAAAATTGCAGTTTAAAAACACAATCCGTTGACCTGATATCCCTAGATAAACCCTTTCTGTTAAAACCACGGATATTGGTTACCCCAGAACTAGCGTATCATCATTGAAAAATTTATTGTCACATATAACGAACGAAATGAACAACGCAGCCATATTCAGGCCATGTTGATTTGATTATATGGATGACATCCTCTAGGAAACCAATAGCCGATGCGAGCGTGCGAATGAAAATTAAGTTCGCAAAAAAAAACAACCAACAACTCCAAAATAAGGGCTAAGTGGTCAGGAAGGTTCAGAAATTACTAAATGCACAATTTATGGTATACGAAAAAGTAGATAATTCATTTATGCTATGTCACAACTTTTTCTCTGACTTTGGAATCAACTTTCACATTCTTTGACATTAGTATCAATTTTGCGATACAATTGCTGACTACGGCATACATACTTTGCTCATTTTGTAGCTGCTCTGTCTGTACGATTTGCAGTATGAAAGGTATCTATGAGGTGGGGGAGGGGGGACTGCAAATTGTCATCCATATAGTCGCATCAACAGTGCCTTGTGACAAGAAGTTCAGGCAGCGTTTCACTGAAATATGGTAAAACATACCGTTGTGACGCTTATCATCACCCGACTATCGAAGTGGAATATTAATAAAAGTCGCCGACATGAGACTATCGGCGCGGCAAGAGCCACGTACACTATAAAGATGTCATTAATTTTCTGTCATGAAGCGACATTTGTTGTTTATCACCGTCGCCAAATGTATGACAAGTAGCATATTCTTTGAACTAATCAATGCTGCTATGTATGTTTCTACTGGGTAAAAAGTGACCATAAAAATTCTCCACAGTGAGCGGTTGCCGTTTATGGTTTGGGCCTACGTCACATTTCGAAACCCGTGTGTTTGCGGGAACGAAAAAATAACAGTGTTTATCAAAGAATATACACAAAATACCAATGACTATTTTCTTTGTGTTCTGTGTCTTTCGTTGCCTTTTATATCATATCTATCGTTTTCGAAAGCTACCCGGTCGGACCTCGGGTTGGGAATTGGGATTATTCTATGGATGCTCGTGCAATACGACTTCGAAGCTCAAACGATAGTATAGCATATATATAGACCGTTCCGGAACACTCGTATAGAACAGATTCCTGCCCAGGTATACGTATGATAGAAATATATACTATGTAGGAAATATCATACATCATTACATGAGTTTTCTGCAATGTTTGCACCTCTGACAATGCCTGCATTGCCGACAGGACCGACCGTTTTCCCGCCCACTGCGTCGGCAGCGTTTACACACGTGACGTCCTCTGGCCAATTTACACTTCTTGCAGAACTGAAGAAAAGATACACTGATTTCATTAGGTGAAAACAAAACAAAACAGATTACTTTGAATAAGTCTACGGTGTGAGCGAAAAGGAGAATCATTATGTTATTGTGACAATTTACTTGGCCGACGTCTCTTTCCGTAACACGTCAGTTCCTTTGCTCATGGCCTGAATGCGCACTTCTACCCCTTACCACATGATGGCGTTTCAGCAATATTGGAGTACCAATCGTGACTAGTTTCGAGGACCCGTGTAGCAAGATAATGTCCCATCGCTATTACCTACCAACCTAAAGAAATAACTCACGGATATAAACACTCAAAATTGATAAATCATTTTCTCTCAGTTGTCAGACCAGCATGTCGCTCAGACAACAGCAATATTTTGGCATGAGAACAATATTAAATAATGTTGTGTGAAGTTTACATTAAGTATTTGATTTTACCTTCCTTCTCGTCTTCTTGGAACACACCACATCCTTGAAATCTGTGGCAAAAGTGAACAGAAATGGAAATAACCTGAGATATTCTGGGACCTATGACCTAACTTCCGGACGTACCTAGCATATGGACATTCCAATTGAACCTGTCAGATTGCAGTTACAGTATATTTCCCCTCAATTCCTGCTACTCTATTGTATACTCAAATTGCTACAGACACAAATGCAAAAAAACAGATAGACAAACAGATGGTACCTTACCTTCTATTACTGGAGTCGGTTTGTTATTGTCGAACTCAGGCTGGTCCATAACTAATGGTTCTGATTTAAGGAACACAGAAAGAAACTTATTAATATTGTCAGAGTATAAAGTAACTACTGAATGGTTTGATTCTAAGTAAGGTTAAGGTTTTGTAATTATTGCAACAATCAAATTTATGCCTGTGCGTCTTGAATACGCAAACCATTATGACTAGAAATTAGAACATACTGCAAGACGCTCCAAATCTTTTCGCATATTCATCAACAGTGAAAATGCCATCAAGGCGTATATCGAGAAAATTCTTCCTAACCAATACATCTATTTGATATTTGCGGGACCAGTCTAGTACATCAATGGAATTAGATAGACCTTACTAGAGATTTTACCAGTAAGCTAGTTCATATGTTATATGGTAAGTGTGGTTTTAATGAACACTACCTCCATTGAATGCCTCAAGATCTAGAATGCTTGAAGCCACCACGGCGGTCTTCACGTCCTCTGCCTTCCGTGGCCGGTTGGGGTTACCTGTTACACAGCGGTGAAATAAACGTGCATTTGAACAATACGTTGATGAAGGTAAGATAAACAAACACACAAAGCAAAGCCAATCACTGGCGAATGATAGCGAATGCTAAGTGGCTTGAACAACCTTTTTATAACGGACTTGGGTGTCCTATCCATAACTTAAAGTTGGGCAGTTCAAAAACAAGGTTCAACAAAAAAAGTCAAACATCATTGAGTATTGACACTAAAATCAGAACGACACATTGCTTAAATTTACAAACGCAAGCAAATTACTTCTATAGCGGCACAACAGCCAAAAATTCTACCCCTATATTTGTCCAAAAACCTTAGACTGTCAGCTATGTCATTTAACTAAGTCTCTTTAAATTTTTCTATAAAGCAATACTAATAATCAAGCCAAAGTGCAAAGAGTTCGGTTGCCGTCGAGGTAAAAACAGCATTAGTGAGTGTAAAGTTTGGCATCCCCGGTCGCATTGTCTAACGTGAATTACTACATCCGTCCTGTCACCCAGAAAATACGCCCGTTTGAAATTTCGAGATAAGCTTATCAGAACGGAAAGCTTATCAGAGAAAACGTCCTTTGTTAGTGGAGACAAACGAGATATTAGTGGGAGCCGACAAACTTAGACATAGACGTCTCGGCACCAGAAGACTGATATCAAAGAACTATTATGAACATGTCCGTGATAATCCAGTCTGATGCATGGTAAGGTCAGATTATAAAGCTCTAAAAGCTCTTAGTATACATCATTTTTGATCAATCAACTCATAATGTTTGACAAATGATCTTGAACACTTGCGATTGAAAAGAGATTTTAGAGCGGTCCTCTCAAGTCTTTAGGAAAACTTATGACCTATTGCTTACGTGAAGATATGCGTACTGAACATTTGATAATTCCATTTTTTTGTTAGAAAGTCGCTAGATTATTTTGAATTGTTATTTACAATAATGGTATATATATATATATATATATATATATATATATATATATATATATATATACAATTTTATTGATTATCATTAAGAAAATGATCATATCACACTCACCACATAAGCTGTCATAACACGTGTCGTTGCCGTCATGACACTGACTACAGGGTTTGCCTGCGGTGTAGGGTTTCTGGTAGGCTATGTTTCCACTGACGGGAAAGAGCGACAGGTCCACTTTATGAACATCAGATGACAATATCAAATAACAAAAATACAGCACAACCGGATTGGGGGCGATATCAACTTTTGATAACCTTTGACCCTTTGAATATGTCATGACGTCACACATAAATAGAATTTCTCTCTGTCCAGAGCTAGCAAATAGATAGCTGAAAGGAACTCAGAGCGATCTAGTAAAAGCTTTTTGTGGTGGGTCATTTTTTTTGTAGTGAGAGAATAGTTCAATTTCTCCATAATACATATATAACAATTACTGTTGGTGTTCATCAATAAGCTTCGTGAAAATGTTTAGAATGGATAGAAAGAATGGAATTTCATACAAAACCAGCACAACGGAAAATACTGTAACAATTCATGCAATTTGCGAAATGGTCATTTCTATCTTTATCCATTCTTAACTCAAATGATCTTGTGATATTAAATACACAAAAATACTGTGACGTTTGAAGTGGTAATACTATAGTCATGTGTTATCAACACTCAATGGTATGCAACATTGATATATTGAAAACATTTATGCACTTATTGTTGAAATGATTATTGGCGGTTACCTTGGAGAGTAATCACACACGACTACGTAACTGTTGCGCCACCCAAGGCCCTGCAGGATGTCACACTTTTTCACGCCACATCCGATCTCGCGTGACTTGGCCCAGACTAACTGTAACGGAAGTGACGTCAGCACGATGGCATCTAAACCGTCTGACAATATCACATGTTGCACCTTCATTACATCAAATGCGTTGGCTTTGCAAAAATAGCACATCTTTGTGAAGCATAAATACAGCCTCTTCTGTAGATATATTGATAAATGCACGAGCAAAGACATCACGGGATCCAAATATATGCAAATTATATCGTAAAAACGTAGACTGCAAAATGATTGCAACTGTCCCCTAACTTACAGCATTGTAAGACGCACACATTGGCATGACAGCTCATTTACTATACAAGTGATTTTGAAATTAATTGCAATCAAAACTAATTGTTTTTACATACAAATTGATATACACAATAACTATTATTCTAACGGTAATAGCTATCAAAACATAGTATTTTTGTTATGAGTATGCCCGTCATCCCGAACAAGTAAAAGCGCTCAAAGGGCACGGCCTATGACCTCAATATCTTGCTCAGCATGTTGGAACAGCTGTTAGCGTATTTAGATAACGTGTCGCTAAATCTACTAAGTTTGTTTGAAATGTTGTAACACGTCTGAATGTAAATAAAACCAAGTCCCCACCTGTGTATAGTGTCCACACTTCTTATCGGAGCAAGAGTCGTTAGTGTAGGAGTATTTTTGCCCCTCTTCGAACCATCGCTTTGTTTCTTCACCCGCTCTGTACTTTTCTGGTTGAAAAACAAATCACACAATTGACGGTAATAGCTAAATTATGTAATAACACCCAAAAAAATTCATTCAACTGAGATATTTACGAACTGCAAGGAGTAGGGGTGGGTACAGGTACAAAACCGGATTTTGGACCAATTAGAAAATGAACAGATTATGTCGTCAAGCGTTTACACCTTTTGAAGCTACAGGTCCAAGAAAATGTCAAGAACGAAATAAAGAAGAGTTTTGATAGTCATTTTCACCAAGTTTATACAGTCAAAAAACTTGATCTAAGTTAGAAGATGTAGTTAGTGTTGTTTACACCATCCTCTGGACCTGGACCGTACCTGTACCTGTATTTTCTGTGTGCCTGTACCCACCCCTAGCAAGGACATTTTTTTTTTTACTCAATGGTCACCACATTACAAGGCCTGAAGGCCACTTCAAGGTTACGGGTTACATGATTAGAACTGTAACAGCAACTCTTCGCCCTAGGTCAGAAACATCATGATTGAGACCAGCCCAATTGCTCACTATGAGTAGGGACTAACTGACCCAATAGGCGAAGCAGGGGTTACGAGAGCTGCTCGGGAGATTCCCTACCCCTATTTTGGCCGGAATGGTTTGACCCGCTCGGGTGGATGTTCGCCCATGTGGCGGGTTCTTTAACGTGCAGAGGGTATGGCTCTCCCCACACACGGGACCTCCATTTTAACGTCCTATCCGAGGGACGACTCATTTTTTTTTTCACTTGAGTAAAGTAAAGTGAGGAAAGTCATGTAAAGTGCCTTTCCCAAGGGCACAAGACCGGCAACACGCCAGGCGGATTCGAACCGGCGACCTCTCGGTCACGGGCCGAATACACTACCACTGTGCTACGCGGCCCCACTGATATTGATATTGATATTGATGTCTTTAGTTTAGAAACTAATACATCATTCGGTTAAACAGAACTAACCTGCAATTCACATCATACTTGCAAGATACCGCTTCTGTACCAATATGACGCCTGACTTACTTTGAAAAGACAATTCAAAACTGTTTTCAAATTTCAAAGATTAAAAGCAAAGTTCAATGGTGCTAAATGCTGGTAGCTAGAGGATACACTATCGACAGATAGGCATGTGAAAAATGTAAATGAAAATATTATCTTCTTACCTAGCGTAAAATAGATGTTTTCTCCGACGGATGCTTTGAATAGTTTCTCCCGCTGCATGTTGTGTGTGTACACGCATTGGTCTGCCCAGTCTTGCGCTATAGCCGCCAACTTTTCATTCCAGACCTGATAAACAAAACAACATTATAGGGTTTTTCTGTTTCAGATTTTGATACTTTTGATACAATTTAATACAATATGAGTTATCGTAGCGATGTAAAAGTATACAGTTTGATAAATCTATGTAACAATGTTTCATACTTGTTCTGAAATGGATTCAAAAAGCTTCTATCTGACAAGAAAGGACTTAATCGCTACGTTACAATTACATATATCAAAGACATGCATCCATGAAACTATTAGCTTCTTGTAAACAGGTAGCCTTGAGTGCATACAATAGTCGCAAGGTGTCGCATTAACCTAACATGTAATATACTATCGGCAAACTGAATTCGCACTTCAGATCTAAGACAATATGTTTATTAATACTCCATTTAAAGTTAAAAAGGACACTGTAAGCTTTTTGGTAGACGGTTTGCTAACAGTTCAAGTAAAAGTCGCAAGATGTCCCTTCTACCGGCTACAAACATGTCACAGTTTCGGGTGAAGTTCAAATCCACGATAACATGTTTTTCAATCATCTGTCGCAGTGGGGGACATTTCATAGGACAGCGGGGGACAGATAATGGGCTGATACACCGGGGACAAGATTGGCAAGGTCGCCAATTGGCGCCAAAGGTTCCCGCGACCTTCATGGCACGCTTCCCAACCACAAAGGACCATTCCATTCAAACGTAGGGGAGTCTATGATTACGAAAAACCACAGTTAGACGAGCACATTTTGAACATCACGTTTTAAATGCTCTTTTTGGAGAATTGAGTGTGGTTGCGTGTATATAAAATTGAAATTCATGACAGTTTTGTATGTGAGATAAGAAAAGTCTAAAACAATATTTATATTCAATACTAGTCTAGTAATTGAAGTGTTTTCTGTGATAAAATTGTTATAGAATCGCTTTACAATAACTTCTCTTCTTATTGCTGCAACACCAACAGAAAAAGTGATTTAAGAGACCAAGCAATACCTTAGTCCCATTAATGTTGACACACTGCATAAAAGTTTACTTGTATAATATTATTGAAAAGTAACGTTGAAAATACCGGCGTCTACCTGTGCATTTTCGGTTTTAAACTGTATTTATTGGTTCACTTTGACAAAATTGGATGAAAAAGAAAAGAATAAGCATAAAAACAGAGAATTTTTCCTACCTACCATGTTTTTGTGTTTTTTAAACTGTAATCGTAAAACACATCAACGTTTTTCCTCTGCGTTATTTGTATGTTTAGTTTTTAAGCATCACATTTAATTCCTTTCGAGATGATGCAAGGCTTAAAATACTGAAACCTGTTAACAGGTTATCGGCCAATAACCATTGTTGCCATCCAGATTCCTGATCAAATAAGGGTCAGGTTTTTAACAGAAACGAGACGACAATGTAATGAGATTAGAAAACGTTGATGATATTTTCTCTCTCTCACTTTTTGGCCAAAATCCAAAATTTGAGTGACGGCCCCATTGTCGGTTTATTCCCTGATCACCCGTCATAAAACCCGTCATTCTTAGCTTGCCAACTATCTTAGCTTGCAAACTACCAAAATATAGAATAATAGAATGTGATGCAATGAGTATTTTTATTGCTTTGATTTATCTGGCTATATAAACATACTGCATGGGCTCAGCCCAACTTTACCAAAGACCTTTGAGCTCTGGTAAAGCTAACGCCGCATTTCCAAATCGGGACCTGGCCGAGCTGTTTGTGGAAACGAACAATAAAATTTTATAAAGATATACTCAAATAATGCCCACGACTGTTCTCTTTACGTAATTGTGTAGTGTGGTGTTTTCATATCTCACTTTTTAGTTAAATGTGACGTTGGCCTAAAGCTCCCATCCCACTAAACCGACCGATCGCATTGCGACTTCGTTGCAACCTGAGTTGGATTTGTATAACCCTTGACTTTGAAAAGGAAATATCATAAAAAAATTTAAAGTATGTCACTCATGATAACACTCTGTCCAATTGCTCGGTCGCAACACAATCGCACCATGGTCGCCGTCCTATTACAATAGGGGTGAAACTGAACAATACACAATGTGTACTATAAACATCAACTGAAAGTAATAACTGTGGGAACCTTAAACTTGGCGTATCGCCTTTATGGAGAAAGAATGTTTCACCATAGCCATAACCACCCCCCCCCCCCTGTCCCAACAGAGCATGCAGCGGAGGCCCATGAGTAGAATGGGGGTGCAACTCAGACATTACAACATGACTGTGTAATTCAAATCCCAACTGAAAACAACGGTGGGAATTTCAAATTTGGCGCAGAACCTTCATGAAAAGGTTGCTTGCAATAAACCCCCATCCCCTGTATCCCAACAGTGCAGTAGTCCGTGTAAAAGCATGGAATGTCGCCCTGAGATTTTGGGTCACGGCAGTTTGGCTGAGTGCCATGACGCTTACTTGACTACATGTCACCTTGTGTGTTCAAGCGAGCGAGACAAACACAGAGGTCGGCCAGATGTGAATGGGACTGTTGTCCCCAATTTTGGAACCCCCTCTTCTGAAGTGTGATAAGTTATGCACGTGGCGCCTCAAGAGTGTTGGCAATATATAGAACTTACGGATTTTGTGCCAAGACACAGCGTGTGGACAACTTAAGACATGGTCTTTTAACATTTACACAGCTGCAAGACATTCATACACCACGCACCGTATCTATGTCCTGTATGTCTCCGCTACATTTAACGTTGGATAAGGTGTCCTTAGCTTGAAGGAGACTTGCTGACAGTTGAAACACTCTTTCTTTCACAAAAACAAGTGTAATTTTTCTAGAAAGGTCGACAAGCCGAAAGGATTTCAGGATCTCTTGACAATGTTATGTCACAACGAAATCTGACAGCAGTATACCACTGTCTGAGATTAAATCCTTTTCCCTTACAGATTTAGTCAACTAAAGTCAAACCAAACAGGTCTGGTCACTTATACGAAAGTGTGTCAACGTAAACAAGATTATGGCAAGGCTGAAAATAGATTGAAAAGCTATTGTTTACACTCTGTCAGAATAGAATTAGGACGTAACGAAATTTTAACAGACGTTTAGGACAGTTGCTAATTCAAAAAACACAACACACTAACTAACATGCAGAAAAAAAGTTACGAGTACTATTCAACCATGTAGCACTCAGAGTATTACCCAGAGCACTTTCCATTATACAAATTAGGTACACAAGAGGGGGGTCATTAAGGTACTTGAGTTCAGACGTACCATGTACACCATGTCTGAGGCAGTCGGCTGTACACTCTTCCTCAGCTCGTTGTGTTCGTACAAAATCGCCTCGATCTCCGACGTTTTCAGCACCGAATCGGACGCCATGTTTCCACTCAGGTGGCACACCGCACCCGCAAGTAGTATAATCCAAAGTCTCCACATAGTCTTCTCACCTGGCGGCGCGGCGAAGATCAATAAATAGCCAGGCCAAGGGTCTTATTTTTATTTTTACCTGTACGTGTGACTCTTCCAAGGGGCTTACCAGCAACCGTGCCGGCAAACGAAGGTAGTAGCCAGTAGGTGCTTAGCAAATAAAGTGACGCTCTGTTTGCGGTTTGCTGTGTGGGTGTATACATGTGGGCGGAGTTAGTGTATAGAGCGGATACCACTATTGTTTGTAGCAGACTCCGAGGAAGGGCGAACATTTCCGTTACTAAGTTATGTGTCTATGTCGTCAGCGTATAAGTGTTACGCATGTTTAGTCTGTATGTGTTGAAGGGTACTTACGTTATCCCCGGAGACGTTTAACGTACTTCAATAATGTCTGGTAAATATTTTAGAAAAGTCAAGGAGGTGAGAGAGATTTGTCCTGACGTAGCTATTCTGTCGTGGGTCATGTCAGTTTTTAAGTGAGGGGATATTTGTCATGACTAGTCTTTTGGAGGCCCGGTCTGTGTAACTATACATTTAATGTAGTTGCATGATGCGAAGCGCCGCCTAGCGGTAGCAAAATTAACGACACCTCTCTCCCTCTCTCTCTCTCTAAGCAATGTTTACAATGTTCTTTCCTAATAATAAAAATAATGATTTTGATAGTAATGGAACAGCTCTTAGCTATTTGTTTTAATACAGAAATTGCAAGAATTTCCAGCAATATTGTGTGATTTACCGTACCCGCATTCTGTACTGGCGATAACACAATGTACTTTCTTCTAAAAGAGGTCATTGATTTTGTCAATGTTTTCTGGTATTGATAAACTATATATCATACTATGTTACTATCAATTGTTAGGGAACAAATGTAGACAAAAGAAGGTATACTTGACAAGAATATAATTTTTGCTTTAAACGAATTTATTGACAAACTGTCACTCATACTCATAGTATACGAAGTAAGATTCACGTAGTTCATATAGAAAACTAGACTTTTCCACATTTCATTTCCAACCGCTCTCTCTGATGCAATGAGCAATCTACTCACGTGATAGATCTTTCGACCAATGAGCGCCGCCGCAGCGCAATTTCCTAACGATGATTGACACACCATGTCAGTAGGAGTCAGCAGTTGGATGACGTGATCATATAAAATACTGTGCTTTTTTACTTCTGTATCTGTATCTATATAGCCGGTATAACCGCCCTTCGGTGTAATGTACCAGCTTCGCAGGCACGCGGCGCGGCAGCAGCTTGTTATATTACACTGAACGATCCGTCACACCTAACCTTCTCTGTGACAACTTATGGCCTATTCATTTCCCTTGCTTTTGAATAGGCACGTTCACCTTTTCGAGTGCGCATGTGCAGGAACCAGAATTGTGGGTAATATGTCAAAGGTGAAGGCCCCAGTTCTGGTCAGTGACCATTGTCATGATTTATATAACAATGTACAGACGTGATTTGTCGATATTCCTGGGGTTTTAATCTTTCACAAAATACTCAAGATTGTGCTTGTGAGTGTTGCTGCACATGCGTACTCGGAACGGTAAAGGCGCTTACTGCCTTCTACAGAATCACACGATTGCCAACCTGTTCTACTATGTACAGTACACTGCTGATGATTAGAAAACTAGCTTCTTGGCTTTCTTGGCGTAAAAAATACAAAATTGAGTCCAATGAGGAATTGCAGTGCATAGCAGGTGTGTTCTTATAAAGGTGGTTCACGATTCTGAGCCCGCGTGCGCAGTGAGATCTATTATGGGCAACATGTCACCCACACTTTTTGTTTCTATAATCGTCACCGTTTGCATAGCAAGCCCAGACTTGTTTTGTCTTATGGCCAGTAACCTTTTACATGTTGCCCACAATGCTTCACGTTGCGCATGCGTACTTGGAATCGTGAGTCACCTATCGTGCTAAAATCCTTTATGATATAACGTTATATGAGAACTGACTGTACAGACCGTACTATGTAGCTAACTGTATTGTACAGACAGCTGAATGGTATAGACTGTATTGTTAGCTTGTGTACATTTTGTGATTTACAACCACAATGATTGTCATTTGCATCATTCCGACGCTTTTACATTCGCCGTGGCCAGTCGTCCGACTTTCAAACAAACTATGACAGGACCAACCATCGATGAATAACTAAGACGACATACTTTAAGTCGTGACAAGACATCTTTAAAAGTTTGTGCGACAAATGCACGATTATCACAGGAATGAACGCTCTCAGTACCCGACCGTACGAATATCGTACGACGAATGCAACCGGTGCCTTGTGCGATATACGCGCAACAGTTGAATGCTCTGCTATTGTACAAATATCGTACGAAGAATGCAACTGGTCCTTTTCAGTTGCATGGAATGCCAAATCTAAAGTCACAGTGTAAATCCGTAAAAGAGTCATGGACAAAAATAATACATTTGATATAATCGCACACCGTTTGGGTAGATGCGCATAATCCAAATTAAATTCCAAAGTTACATAATCAAATACGGCACGGTCAAATCATTCATTTTCTTTACACCAAGATTATGGTTACATTAAATACTCTTTACATGATTCGAAATACTTGGTTTCTTAGTTGAGCCTCAAAACCAAATTTTGCTCAGCACAAATTCTTTGAAAAGTCTGCAGGTAGCCGTAGTGCGCGTAGTCTACCATTTTGGGAGCCAAGGTATGCAATACGAGGTCGAATCAGCACTTTCCACTGAATTATAATGTTGGATTATTTGACACAAATCTTCGATGATTATTTAACACAGATACTCTGTGGGGACTGTCTGACTGTCCTTCTCAATTAGTACTTCATCATTGACAAAATCTTGCAATTAGCGTTTTAACCGATGGCAGGGGCCCGTCAATATTTTTGCATTTTCATGTTTTTAGTTTACATTTCTACATTTTAATGGAGGTGAGCAAAGCAAGCTCAATGTACATAGTAGAGATACCAAGCTAGTCTATGTACAGGACCAACCCTGTACCTGAACCTGTAACCTCCAGCTCATTACACGAACCTGTTCTGTTAACATACCCAAACAAAAATGGCGGTCTCGATCAGAGCTATCCTGAAATGGTGATGGGCTGCTGCCTTTTAGGCTGCCCACTGGTCAAAGTATGTCGAACCCGTTATGATATTTTCATATCTCAATACATCACCTAAAATCACAGGTAAAAAGTACATTGTTAAATAATAAAAACAAATGGAGACGAAAATGCTACTGTTTTAGTAGCTTTAGACATAGATATCAACACATCAGGTTCGGTGGAGAATTATAAAAAGGTATTTGTAGTTCCAGAGCCGCAGAGAATTATGGGTAAGGTCAGAGGTTAGGGTCCATCAGACGTTGAAAACTTGGAAATTTCTGCAGGGCAATGACCCCAATTGATACAGCCACAGCATTTTAGCCTATTTTCGACTTGTAGCAGGAAAATGCAAGAGAAATTTCATATTGGTGAGACAGTGCAGGGTGCAGACGTTCAGATTAGGCAAAAGAACAAGGTTTTGGTCCATTTCTTAGGCCTGTGCTGACCCCCAAGTTGAAGTGGCCAGTCCCTAAATTGACGTCATGAGAAACCAAGATGGCGGCACATTTGAGGTTTCGCTGGTCAGAATTTCTTTTAAATCAGACTTTTTGGACACTTGAGACATAGCGGGATGCTGTGTGGGGTGAGTTGTTATGATCTTCAATGTTCACAGATGATTTTATGACACCCTGAACTTAATAATTGCCTATTTTTACATTATCGCCTATGCAGATTTCCATTAGTATCCACTCGCCCTCACAGTGTCGCCAGACAAAGAATTGCTCACAAGTCAGGGAAATTAAACTTTGACCTTAGCCCACAATTCATTGCGACCGCACATGCGCACTCGTGCGGGTGAGGTGGCTTACATAGCTTCCAATCATCTTTCATCAAATATATAATTAGATTGGCTGCGGTTTCCACTCGTCGCCGTCACCTGTGTTGATGTTGAGGTCTGATCTTATATCCCCTTGTACGATAGGACGAGAGCGTCCCTTGAGAGCATGCCAGGCCTGCCGGATAGGACCTTTCCCAACAGCCAGTAGGTGTCGTCATCCTCGTAGGCAAACAGCTCCTGGAAGAGAGAGATTGATAATAATGATGATCAGTATGTTTACCCCTTTCTTTCCCTCTCTCCTTCCCTCTCTCTTTCCCTCTCGACCTCTGTCCCTCTCTCTTTCCCTCTCTTGCGCTTTCTCTATTTCTTCCCCTCTCTCTTTCCCTCTCTTTTTCTCTTTCCCTCTTTCTTTCCCTCTCTTTATCTCTCACTTCCCCTCCCACTTTGCCTCTCGCTCACTCGCTCTGTGTGTATATCTATCAGTCTTAAACTTCTACCTTTTTTCAATCTATTGCTGCCTTTCTCTTTCTGCCTATCTCTGTATTTCTTTCTTTGTCTCTCTGTCTCGACACTTGCTAATTACCTCAACCAATCACACACACAGGATACAGGAAAATATCTAGACCAGCATCAATCCGTCAGTTTTAGTTTGAGTTTCGATCTTTTATTTCATCCAGACACTTGCTAATTAATTTGAAAACATACAAACGGGATACAGAAAAAAACAAAACACGCTGCAACATATATTCGGGTCAGCATTCTAGCTGCGTCAGTAACATCATTATATTTCGTCGGATATCGATCTTGTATTTCATCTGACCGTATCCACGTCATAGTGTGTACAATTCATTATGTTACACCTCCTCCCAACGTCCTTGGGTTAAGGCCCCTTCACACGAGAATTGGAATGAGCCGCAGCCGGGATGCCGTCTGTACAGTATATTCCTGGAAATTCAAAGTACATTCTAGAAATTCTCACTGCATACCAAGTAATTATGCCTATTCTTGTAGCTGTCGCGATTTTTTTTTTTGTCTTGCTCAAAACTTTCATGATCAAGGTTCGTTTATGGAACTGCATTCAAAATGTATTCTAACTATTCTAACTGCAATAGGATCGCATTCTATTTAAGGCATTACAACATTACTCGAAATATGCTGATCTCATTCGATGGAAAGCCTGCCTGCCACAAGAATAAATACAAATATCTGAAATGCAGGGAGCATTTCTAAATGCACTACGAATACCCAGGAATATACAAGAATTTTCATTCAGGCAGTATTCTGGGCCATTCCGCCTCTCGTGTGAAGAGGTATTAGGTCCAGTTGGAATTCCCCCCGAATGTGGAACGAATTTTGCGAAGTGTGCAGTCCGGCTGGTTCTGCTTGATTCCTGCTGATTTGGTTTCAGTGTGAAGGCACTATCAGTTTTGAAGGCTCAGAAACGGTATCGATCGTTTAGCAATGTGGCGACGACCGTTAACAAGACGAAATACGACCGTCGGCGTCTTCGGAGAGAGGTGAAATTGTAGATACTCGCTAATTTACTCAATCAATAACACACAGGATACGAAAATATCACGAAGATTTGCGATACGGAATAAGGGTCAGTTCTACCAGCCTGAGAGGCTTGATTACTGTTTTACATAATGTCAAAATTCAATCATTGCACTACTGTTTATGTGTTGCTGCTTATAGATGTGGCCCAAATGCCAATTGTCAATAAACAAATGCATGAGATAATCATACTGTGGGCACAATGCGGTCTCAAACTTAAATGGGTCTCAATGTGGTCCCAAACGTGACTAAGACTTCCCCCCCCCCCCATTGCGGTGACAGACTATCGCAATATAACGTCGGTTGATTAAAACACTTCTTTGTTCACAATGCAGTTATTATTCATTGACGACATCATGATTATGCAGACCAACCTTTACTTCATCGGGACTTTCCGTGCGTTTAGCCATGTTGTAGCCACCGAGTTCTTCTAGAACTTGCTGGGTGGCCGCTGAGATCTGGATCCTTCCAGCTGTGGTATGACGAAGACAACGGAGAAATGTTTAACGGAAAACTTTTAAAGATTCATGAATAGTTTCATCAGGTTGGGACGTCACTGAATAAAGAGATTCTTTTTACATAACCAATGCTTTATTCTCACGGACGTTTCGGTGACCGTCTGTCACCTTCTTCAGGGCAATTCTGACTGGTATACCTTGCACTGCAGGACGGGTGTCGTTTTGTGACAGCATCTGAACTGTGAGCAGCGATACCTGTCTTGGTACAATGTGAACCAGTCAGAATTACCCTGACACCGAAACGTCGGTGAGAATAAAGCTATAATTGTGTAAAAAAAAGTTTCTTCATTCAATTTCTAAAGATTGCACTTCAACTTTCAAGAAATGCAGACTCTTTTTAAAGCTGAATAGTTAGGTCTTTTTTCAGCTCGACAGCTCTTTCTTTCTGGACACGCAAGTTTTCGCACTTGTGACGCCAGCAACTGGTCAAAGGTTGTTAGAAGTCGGTATCGCCCCCGGTCCAAGTTGAGAGAAAGTTGGTGTGCCTGATGTAAATGACTTCCTTTATACTTCCGTATACTCATCGCCATACCCTATATGTCAAATCGGTATCATCATATAGCCAGACACCGCATACCAATCAGAAGGTCCCGTTCCATGTTGCTTACGACGCCGTTAAACATAGATTCCGGCCAGCCCCCTCCTTCGGATTGGTCAAAATTTGCAATCGAAATCGACGATTACTTGCAAGTTGACCCATTTCAAGTGACCCAGGTATAGTACCACCAAAGACTCTAAATGCATTGGCGCCAGTAACGATATGACGATAGTGCTTTTCTTCGTTAACGTATGCTTTACGACATCAGGATCTGAGGTCTTCAAACACAGCACGCCCATTATACTAAAATGTTTAATCGATCCTCTGTTGCAAACTCCTATCGGCTTTTCTTTTACTTTACCGCTTTCTTCTTAAATCCTTTTTTTTATTTCTCACCCCTTTGCTTTTATAAAAAGATAATCATAACCTCTTAAGGCAGTAAGCACGGACGTCATAAGTCTGCCCTTTCGCTTTACAGTCGATTCCCATCGGGGCCGAGCCAACCTCTGCCAGGTCTTTATGCCTAGCGGGGTAATCGTTTCTTTTGAAATGCAAAAGTCCGGACCGAAATAAGACAGAAAATATAAAAAAAAAACCATTGACAAACAAAAAAGCCGTCAGGCGGCTGAGTCAATTCTCACAGTCATGGCCGTAAAGTGCTTGGAGCACTCGGCTCAGTTAGTGATAAGTACATGCAAGTTGAAGGACCTGAATGGTTTTCTACAAGTTGCGGACTTTTAAAAGAGCTCGATCTGTGGTTCTTCGTTTGAAGTGCCTTTTCTAAGGGCTATACATCGGGCCCTGCATGTCAAGTGTTTGAGACCTGAAAGTCTTGCTTCTCGGGAAACACAACTATGACACCACTGTCATTTTTATTACATAACCGTAGGGCCAGATAAAGCGTTTTGTAACGGTAAATCGTGAGCTTTTAGGTCCTATTCATGATCATGATCATGATTATGATCATCACCATCATCAACAAACAACAGCATTATCAACCTAATCATAATCATCATCACCAACATGATCATCATCATCACCATCGTCATCATCATCACCAACATCACCATCATCATAACCATCAACAACATCATCATCATCACCATAACCATCATCAACATCATCGGCGTCATAAACAGCATCATCGCCATCATCACCAACATCATCGCCATCATCATCACCATTATCATCATCAGCAACATCATCACTATCATTATCATCACAATAACCGGGACCATCATTAACATCATCGGCGTCATAATCAGCATCATCGTCATCATCACCAACATCATTACCGTCACGATAACCATCATCAACAACATCGGCGTCATAGACAGCATCATCTTCATCGTCACCAACATTTAACAAAAGCATCATCATTACCACCAACATCACCACCATTATCATCAACACTAGTACTGTTTTCCAGATATCGATAAAAGTCTGCCATACCTTCACCAGAAGTCTGGAGTCTGTGGGCGATGTTGACGGTACGTCCGAACACGTGGTAGCGGGGACGCTTGTACCCGACCACTCCAGCCACGCAGGAGCCTACAACGAGAACAATACGGTAACAATATAGATACTGTTCTTACAATTTAGTTTTTGTCTGAAGGAAGTATCCGTACTTTGAAATAATTTATGTCTCATGATCTATTTCTAAAGTACGGATGCTTCGTTCTTGTTGGTTGAACAAGGTTACGTAGCACTAAGCACTTGTCGCCTGGTTTGTTCAATGTAATACGTTATTTGCATTGAGAACGCGCAGACTTATATCAAGCAGTTCTGAAGAACCTGCAGCTGTCTAAATTCGAAAATTGTTGAGTGTAGACAATGTATAGTTCCACCCCCCCCCCCCCCAAGATCGATGGTCAACATGGCAGATAACTCCTAAAACGGGTAAATATATCTTAAAATTCATTTCATCGCAAAACGCCAATATTGTGAAGTAGTCTTAGGTGTAGTTGTAGCGACGCTAGACTCCAACACTAGTGTCAGTTGCTGCACTCAATGAATACAAGCTAGAATAAAAGAAAAGGCTTACATTTATGTTTTGTCACGTACTAGCAAAGGAAATTATGCCATCCATAACAATTCTTTCCTGTGGCCTTAGTTATGAATATTAAATGATAAATCGTGCGAGGTACTGATATGCTACATCCACAATAGATTGTCGGGATAAGAATTATAACGCCATAGTTCATAACATCTCCCGGTACATATTACTGCCGTCATTATTCATGTAAGAAATTTAGTATATGTGTCAGAACTGACGATGAATAAAAACGATTGTGATGAACATCAAACCTTACAAAACATGCTTGCTTCTAGTTCTTTATTTCTGCCAAATGTGCAAGGATTTTTTAATTGCCTGGCTTAATTTCCTGAGGCTGAAAGGCGCTCGATATACGCTTTGTATTCGTGAAAAATGCATCGGGTAGTCGGCTTAATAGGTACGTCAAAAATGCCTCCGGTGTGCACACGGCATGGTATATGACGTACCTACAAAGACGTAGTACCTGCGTCACAGGTACTCGAAGCAAAGAAATGAATGACTTCGAAATTTACTCACAGTTAATAAGCAAGACTTGCGTCACGAATAGTTGGAATGGAATAACTTAGACATTCTAAGCTGACGTCACTACATTGAAGAATTTTAATTGGTAAATTGCAAGGACGTGATAAACACAAAGGCGCGACAGGGGCTTTTTATACTTAAAGATGTCCTAAATTCAAGAAGCGTTTAGTGATATTATCTTCAGATATTGATTTTTAGTAAAAATGCACACTATTTTGTACTATACGAAAAAGTACGGTATAGCCACACGCGCATCAAAAAGCCGAACATTCCACTGATTCCCCATGTAGTCTTTGATTAAATCAAGCAACCTCAGCCTATGACTAAATGTGTCTGACAGGCCCTCAGAAGCGATCAGAAAAAATCAGCATTGATATTTGTTTTTCGATAACTTGTGAACTATTAGTCCTCTTGATGTGCCCAACACCCTATTTTTAGTTATCTTCCCTGTGGAAGACGAAGCTTGTAATTCTAAACCCTTGTGGTGCTTGCAAATTTTCACTTTACATTTTCCCAATTCTGGGTGTTTTAGACCCTATGGAAAGAAGGTGTACAGTTTTCACGATGCTACAGTTTTGAAAAATAGAGAACTAATTTAAGCTTTGTAATGATGTATAACTTTATAGGGTTCTTTGGAAGAAAAGTAACAAAACAGCATCGTAAAAACAGTACCAACATATGCTTCCCGACATATGTTGGGCGAAGCACTACAAGCTTAAAGGAATCCTAAGGAATATTACAGCGTTAAAAGTGGAAATATTCTGAATAAGGCAATCTGTATGATGCATCTACTGCACTGTATTCTCACCTTTACATCATTCTTTCATACTTTTTGTGATTAAAAACGGCCCAGAGACAAGTTGCACGAGGTTATTATTTGAACCCCAAACAATTAGGACTTGAGCAGGAATCGCCGTTTGACTTGTTTCTGTGCCGTTTTTAACGGCTCAATTGATGAAATAATCAGATGTTAATGAGCTAAGATAGTGCATTCGTTGTCAATGACTAAGCATATTGCCTTATTGTGAATATTTCCACTTTCAACGATCAGATATTATTTAGGTTGCCTTTAAGGGGTTTAAAATTGCGCTTGTTGTTGTCCTACCTGTGTGGATGCCGATGCGAAGCTTGATTTTGCCGCATACGTGCAGCGGGTTGAAGATGTCTGCTGCGGAGAGGAAGTGCAGGGCCAGGGAGGCGATCTCACCCGCGTGCTTGTCGCCATTTTTGGTCGGTAGTCCAGACACGATCAGGTACGCACCGCCTGGGTGAACGAATCAATCAACGAGAGAATAAATGAATGAACTAATGATGAAGGGGCGAATCAATCATTCATTCAATCATTGAATCAATTGATGAAATGACAAAATGAATGAATTACTAGTATTGAATCAATCAATCGAGCAATATCGTTTAATTGTTTACAAGGAAAGAAAAATTTAAAAAAAGATAGACAATGACAATGTATACAGAAAGTGCAATGGATTACGCAGATAGAACCATTGTGTAACGAATGAAAAATGTAAGATCCAACTATCTCTGTCACAATTGAAAATAGTGGCTCTGTTCACGGGTTGTTGTTTTTTTCTGGCGTGACGTACCCCTACTCGGCTCCTTGGGACGATCTGCGGCTACGGGGCATTTTTGGGTACGCCCAGGCCCCGGGTTGCTTTCAAATCCCAGGCCCCGGGTTGATCTGAATTTGGAGTTAAAAGCAACCCGGGCCCCGTAACAAATAGAAACCGTCATGTCATCATGGCGAACCCCGCGGTACCTGAAACTCAACCTAATCAAATTTGTTGCTTCACGGTATTACCTGTACTCTCCACTTTGTTGACGTCATACAGGTCTATAGCGGAGTCCAGTGTGTGGTACAGCCGGTTCAGGAGGTCCACCAGCCGGTGAGCCGAAAGGGAGGCGGAGATGTCCTCAAAACCGACAACATCCGAAAACATGACTGTAACCTGAGAGAAAAGGTAAAGACGAAGAAAACATTAGAACATTTCAAGCCTTTATTTAGCAAACACTTTACTCGATATTTTTTTTCAACTTCGTTTACCCGTCTATTCAGAGCTAATGTGATTTGAAAAAAAAACTGTTATTTAATAAGAGTAAATCGTTGTCTTGTTTCCTGGTATTTAGATTCGAGGAACATACACTGCTCTTGATACCAGGCCAACTGCCTGTGTTAATTAAGGGTTAATGTCCCGCCTGTTCCTCGGTGTATATGATATCATAACGTTTGGTCTTTTACTATAACTACCGAATGAAACCACCGAGTGAGCGAAGCGAAATAAAAGTTACGGGCATGACAGAAGAGTGCATTCTTGATAAATCATGTGCCTTACATGTTTGAACTGTCGAGCAGCCACAGCGTTGTTTTTCTTCATGCAGTCGGCGACGCTCTTCGGGAAGATTTGGTACAGGATTCCGTCAGCCTTTTGTCGTTCCAGCTCGACCTTCTGCAGTCGGCAGGCGACCGACTGTGTGTCGTACGCCATCTTGTGAACTCCGTACGTGATGAGCGGGCTCACGACAATCACCACGACCAAGATGATGATGTTGAGACTCAGTCGTAGGTCGAGCTCTTGCACGTTTTCGTCCACCATGTCCAGGATCTTCTTGGACAAGTGTTCGTCAAGTCGGCGAAGAATGCCGATGTATGACGTCATGTTGTCGAACCAGTGTAGCCCCAAATGCACGTTCGGGTCTACGCTGACGTCATTGACGTGGATCTTTTGCCGCATATTCTTAATACCTTTCTCCAATGTGCTGTTGACGTAGACGTCCTGAAAGATGGCTGCGACGTCGGGCGCATAGCTCAAGGCCAGGTCTAGACACGTCTGCCCGAAGAACTTGACCTTGTTGTAGTACAAACTGGCGTCATCAGTGAGGCCTCCTGGAGTTACCAAAGAGAAACAGATATTTCTCAAAATTTTGTTGCTGATTTGCTATTGCGAATCATATGTTGTGATCGTGTTATTAGAGAAGAATTTTGGATGCTAACCCTATCCTAGGCTTTAGGGGGGGGGGGTCATTTAGCCCTCCCCCTCTTCGTAATTTTAAAACGGCTTACTGTACGATCACTAAATTTGTAGGGTTAAGTTTTATCATTTCTGAAATTGAATATCATTATGACGTAATATATGACGTCATTAACTGATTTTATAGGCCAAAACAGAATTCTCACAATGCCTACAGAAATCACGCAAAATCTTGATAAAGGTTTTATTGTCAATGTTTAAATCTTCTTAGACTTCTGCTGTCTAAGCCCACCACAACGACATTGTATGTATTTTTGGTATCACCTTCAATCCGCCATCTTGGATCATCAACCTGAAATGTCTAAAGATACATCTCTTACAGCATATAACCCTAAAATCCCATGGAAATGTACCGAAAACGTCCACATGGATTTTATTTGCAAGAAAATACAACGTTGGGATGAAACCCGACCCAAAAAAAGCTGATCATGTTTCTCATCATCATATGGTCAGCCATCTTCAAGTTGGATTTTGACCAATAACGTCATCTCATTAGCATAAATCATGAATATCTAACTGTAAATGTCACAATAAGATATGTTAGATATTAGAGACATACGAAAACAAGTGCAAGTAAATCTGCCATTGCAATCCATCTGAAGGTATGGTTCAGAAGCTATGCTGACCAGACATATCCAGAAAGAAGACACAAAGACAAAGAACATACCTCTTGCGTAGAACACGCTCCCCATTGCTCTCTCTAGGCCCGTGTACTCTTCGCTCATGACGATCATGTGATAAGCCACTACATTGGTCCAGACTTGGGAGGTGTCTACCTTACGAACCGTCGAGCCGAGACGGGAGATGAAGAAAGCGTTGATGTCCGTATAAAACCTGATAGAAAAGATCCATGATAAATTTAGGTTTGGGCCAGATAATCCGCTCAAGTCATAAACAGAGACGAGGGTGAATACAAGCTGAGCCACGTTTGGGACGGCATTCTTGCTGCTACAGCGCCACCTACATCGGCTATATTTCCAGTCATTCTACCTTGATGATTGTGTATGACAGACACCGAAACGTTGGACGTAACTACCCATTGGTTGTGCTTCAAGAACCTTGCTATAAGGTTATGATACAATTTTACACTTTAAGTTTAAACCCGTGTACCAAATCAAGCGCTTATACCAACAAACTTGCGACCAGTCATCATCTATATAAAGAATTGAGAAATAAGAAGAACGTTCTTAATTCATAAACAGGTACATGTAGTTACATAGTATATAGCTGACGTTTCAGTTTGTCACCGGGCAATGCTGTTTTGCTTGCACTGCAGTTATAGGTGGCGCCTATATTTTGCAATGTTCAATGAAGGGATACTAAATTATATTACTATCTTTTTTTTCATCTAGAACTATCTATCTATCTGTATGCTTCTCTCTCTCTCTCTCTCTCCCTCTCTCTTTCCCTCTCTCCCTCTCTCTCGTCCAACAGCAGTTGAAAGTTTTATATATAGATATAAATATAGAAAGCTCTTTACCTTACTTAGTAAAACTATTCCGCCATAAACCCTTGTCCGCTACGTTGGGTGCCGCATAGATTTAACTATCTACTTTTATTGATTAAGACATTTACATGTACATGCCTGGAAATCATCGTATCTATACGACAAACTGGGTAGTTCTTCCCGTATGGTGGCCTGATTTTAAACTGCTGCGTGCTCTAGTTTTGAGAAAGCTAATTCTCATAATCTTCTTGTTGATTTCCGGACTCCTAATGCATCACGTTAAACCCCGCTATTACGCGTCCTGAAACACAATCTTGCTAATTTCCTGGTATTTCCGGCTTAAATGTCAGTGTCCAAGGCATGCCTAGCATGTTGAAATCAGAATTTAATAGAGTAACAGATTTGCCCCACAACACTTTCTGTCAGTCGAGAAGAGGCTGTTTACTCTGGCACGTCCTGTTACTCCGCACAAATACTAACGGACACACAAGCAAACATACACACAGACGCACCCAAAAACAAAACCTGTAATGTGAAGAGATTCATCAGTCATATATTTAGTAAGTCAATAGATTATTAATGTTTAATTTGATCAGTGACTGTTGAAAACACGTAAAACCCGTAATTCCAAATTTTCAATTTCTCATGTCAAACTAGGTCATTCCGTGATGAAAATGTACTGAGCAGACATCGAAGAGTTGGAGATGTTTACTGGTCTGTATCCTTCGTTACACAGGGAAAGGAATACATATAAGGTCTTAAAATTGTAACAGAAACAACGTGTATTCAGTTTGAGTGCATACTTCATGACTAACCTAATGTATATATAGAATACAACACGGGGTATTTCGTATCACCCGAGGTCCCAGCCCGACCGCGGGTCGGATCGCCCGACGGCCGAAGGCTATAAAAAAAACAACATTTCGCCAGGAATCTAACGGCACGGACTTCCGAGCTAGAAACTAAAAAATTGACCCTTGACCTCAAACGGCACCACAACCCAGCAAGGAGGCCTTTTGCTAGGACAAAAAAAGTACCAACTTTATACCCCCTAACAACCACAAAAACTCTTTTTGACACTAATCAGAAAGTAGAAACCCTCCCCTGTGGCACCCACTTCAAAACTGCCAGGATTTCTACGCATTTGACCAGGAAAAAAATCATGAAGTTTTAAACCCTGAACTATATTCGAAACACCATCAATTTGCTTTTTTAAGAATTACTTATCGAAAAATACTCTATCAAGACCATAACTCACTTGAGCTGTTCCTCCACCGTTGTGTGATTGACAGAGAGCCTGCCCCTGTGTTCCCGGATGTAGGAGCGCAGATTGCCCAGACTTTGGAAGTGCCACGGGAGGTCGGACATCTTCGGCCACTTGTACTGTTGAAGTGCCGCCATGGCTCCGTCAGTGTTGCCGTAGAGCTAAATGGGAGGAAGAAAGTACTATAATAATAATAATAACTGTTAATAGAAATCTCGTATCGCTATTTTTTTACCCAATCATCACTACATATACATAATAAGATCAAGAGGTTACTTCAAAGTTGCGAATTACTTGTACATATGTATATAGGCTTTTCTTTTTAATGGATTATTAATAGAGTACAAGAGTACGCCCGCGAAAAGATGCTAATCTCCAGGTAGATTAAGGATAACGTCACATTTCCAAACTTGGGCCCGGCCGGGCTGTTTGTGAAAACGAAAATAAAAGAAATGTATACGTAGAAATATGCACAAATAATGCCCACGACTATTCCCCTTCTGTAGTTTGGTGTCTTGTATATCATAATTTTTTGTTCCCAAAAGCTGCCTAGCCGAGCCCCGTTTTGAAAATGTGCCGTAGGCCTCACAGGTGGCATAAGACAGTATCAAAACTGGCCGATTAAGCAGTATCGCCGAGCAAAGGATGTCAGCCGGCCACCGTAAATCTGCCTCCAGTCAGTAAGAAGAAAGGCTTTTGGCTCCCAATTATTTCCTAAGCAAGCTGTGCTTGCTGAGTGGGTGTTAATTGCCCTCCTTCCTATTGGGCGTTAATTGCCCTCTTTCCGGTTTCTCTCCTTCCTGTCCTACAGGGATGTGCGCGGGTCACTGAACTTGTCCCAATAAAGACATGAATTGCTCCCAAAAGATTTGATACTATCTTATTATCATATAAAAAACGTGTAAAGATTAAATCTGCCTGGAGATTATGTATGAAGATGCTGCTACTTGATCCGATAACCGTCAACATGCATTATGGTTGCCAGGATTCAAAAAATGATTATTATGACGTCAATGAAAACCTTGTATAGGACTGACGCAGCAATAAACAGATTTCACGCGATGGACATGATAGCTCTAAAACGAGGCAGATTTTGCAAACATAAATCTGTGCATTAGCAGCAGCATTTCAACCAATGATTTAGCAGCAGCATTTCAACCAATGATAGTAAGGTTACTAACGAATTGACCAATTAGAGGGTAGCTGCATGTCCGTAAAAAATTGCATTATAATGTTTCTATATTGCATCTCTGTGCTGCTCTACATTGATACATCTTTTCTGTGCATAACACATCTTCGATCTCATATTTCCCAAATAAATGTGATATGGCAGAAAAGCTGACTGGAAGCTGGTCCTATGAATAACTCCAGTTTGTTGAAAAGTGAGAATTAACTAATCATATAGGAAAGGCAGGGGCGACGAAGCTTGAAAACACTTCTTAACACTGTAAGACCGGCATGGTTTCTTTCACGCCACGCTGTGCGTTCGTGTGTGTTTTAATGTCTTGGAAGTGTATTTCTCTATCCGCACTAAAGCCTTGAGTGTTCCCTGAGTGGATTGAGGAAATTTGTCTCAAATGCATTTCGGAAGGGCAAGGCATGTCAGGAATACGAATGCACGACCTAAAATGGCAAGCCTGAAACACACATCAATTTTGATTAGATCTCTCAATACCAGTCACATGATGTGTTGTTGCATTTATCTAAATTGACACAGATGGCATGATTACTACTTTGCTGTGCATCTTATGTTCCATTTGCGATAAAAAATACATCACACACAAGACGGAAACATTTGTCGGTAAGAATGAAGTGATCTCGTAAATGGACTCGGCTTCTCAACGCTTCTCTGTCATTTCGAAAATTTTCGTAAAAACCCGACCGAATTTAGAATAGGAAGAGTACTTTTTTGATGCGCAAATTGTGTTCCATTTGCGATAAAAACAGGTCACAAGAAGACAGAAACATCTGTCGGTAAGAATGAAGTGATCTAATAAATGTACTCAGCTTCTCAACGCTTCGCTGTCATTTCGGAAATTTTCGTAAAAGCCGACAATATTCAGAATAGGAATAGTATTTTTTCATGTACAACTTGTGCTTCATTTGCGACAAATTTAAAAACATGTCACAACAAGTCGGAAACATCTGTCGGTAAGAATGAAGTGATCTCATAAACGTACTCGGCTTCTTAACGCTTCTCTGTCATTTGGAATATTTTGTAAACTGATTCAATTTATACTCGAAAGTGGTGACCAGACAGCCCTTGTCACTTAAATTTTATTATCAAAATGCGCTAGGAATACGAATGTGTATTACAACGACTTATATCTAAAAGCACACAGTTGTTCTTGTGGCCATGGTCTGTAGGAGATGGGAGTGGTCGCCTTGCATTCGCAGGTTTGATTCCTTGCCGAATCATATTTTCATAAGGTAAGTAGATTACATGGTGAAAGAAGGGTTTATCAAGTGTTTGTTAATTCGTGAATTTATGTTCCACATCAAACAGGAATAGCGAAGCAATCAATTTACACTTGGTTAGATGGCATAATATGCGATTTAACGAGGATTTGCGAGATTAACCCCACATATGTCTATAAACATACATACATATATGCATATATCATCATCGATGTCTAGCAGAAGAGATTCGATCGCTTCAATTCAACTTCAAATAAGTACTCGAGGGGACTGAAACTAACACCGGAAGGAAAAGATGCCTGTATTTATTACATAAAAAGTGTACAATGCTATTAGAGACAGGCGGGTGAATTAAAAAAAAGGAACTCCTAATTTTTTACACATTCTAAAGCCTAATTGAAAGTCATATTGAGAACGAAATATAATGTTTTATCTTATATAGTAGTCAGCGTCACATGTTTTAACCAAGCACTCCGGTCATCCATTTGGATAAGTGTACTGAGTTGTTTTACGTGCAGACGTTTGACGCTTGAGGCTTACGCCATAAGCAGCCTCATACACGGCTTTACGTGTCCTTTACATCTCTTACAACATGTCCGAGCTTTGGTCGACCCAAGACTTCGCTAGAATCGAGCTCCGGTCTACGGATCCGTGCAATTTGATCCAGATGGCCAAGCAGCGGGGCTGCGCTACCGCTTGCGCCACAAGGACATGTCGCACAAAGACATTTGATGTTGCATGCAAGCTGCTTGCAGCCATATCAGCTATCATACGGGATCGCAGGACCGCTGATGTGCTGGGCTATGGCTTTAGGATGAAAGAAGAACCCGCAAGTGAACTCATTCTGTGTAAACCGATACATGGGCGTCCCCGACTGACTTACATAGACCTACTTGCTCGGAATGCGAGGTTGCAGGTCGAGGATCTTAAGAACGCTATGAGGGACAGAGATGTCTGGAAGAAAAGGGTGGACTTAGTCCTGGCAAGTCGCCCGAGATGATGATGATGATGAAGATGACTAAAGAAAAATGTTTACGACCATGTTGTAAATCGTACATGACCTTGAAGGAATTTTTCCGTTAGATTCTTTTTTTAAAATTATTTTCTCGCAAACTCTCATCAATTTTGTGACGCCCAGAAGGTAATACCCATATATTAATCAAATCAGCATAATCTTATATCTTATTTCCTTTTGATGTCTTCCATTGTGAAAACAATTGAAAAAAAAAAATTTCGGGACTGTTGCCTTCTATGATACAGACGAAGCTGCTACACAAATATGGTTTGACCTTTTTTATAGGACAACCACTTTGGTGTTGCTGCCGCTTGAATTCTCCAAATGAATACGCATTCTGCCCTCAGTCCTTTGAGGGATAATCCAATCAACCCGTGGCTTTTAGACCGGACATTTCAAGATTCATATGGGAACCTTTAACCAGCACCGTTACAAAGGCATTCTATGCCCTTTCATGAAATATTGCTCGGGCCTCTTGAGTTATCCATTCTTTGGTCAAAGATGATTGCCAAGAATTAATATCAACGGAAGGACTCTATGGAATTCTTTTGTCAACAAGGACACGAATATATCCAAAGCGCGTACGTTCTTCGTGAAGCCGGATTCCAGGCTCTTGATTTGTTTCTTTATTGCTCACAGTCACCCACAGCGAATATTATTGCTTGCTACTTAGTTTGGAAACCCCAGGAAGAATGTTTTTCACAATACTGTGGAACATTTAAATCTGATCCTTTTGAAAGTTATTTTTGGTGACTTGAACAGTCGGTGTCCAGCTCCAGCTTCTTCAAATTTAATTATTCTTCCAGGCAAACAACTTATTTTCAAGAACCGTTAATACTCTCTTAAGCTACAAGCGTTTATTTCATACATATCAAAAATAAGTAAAACAGTAAAAGAATTGTTATGATACACCATGTAAAGGTAAACATTATGTATTTGCTTGTATCACCTTTCCAGTTCATCTTTCTCTTCGATTAAGCACAAGGTTTTTAAAAAAAATCATGGCAAGCACGCACTGTTCTTATGTCAACCCAATTTTCATGCACTTCTGCTAAAAAAGTTGGTCAGAACGCTACAAATACAAGCTTAGGCGTCCATGAGGAAAACCACCAGCTTGTTGATTGCCGAAGATACCATCTTTATTAATGCACATAATTGCTCGGTCTTTGATCCAAGGAAGCACACTCACTACTCATGCACGGGCACGTTCAGAAGATTCCTTTATGTGCGTGGGTTCACACGTGTACATATATTCAAGTCCGTATACGTATGAGGTCCGTATGGAAGTCTTAGCCTCTGCCAGGCGCCACAGGTCGCTGGAAAAATAATAGAAATTGTGCAAAATATAGACGGATAATTCACCAGAGGTTAGCTGATGGCACAGCATACTCCCAGGACAGCTAACTACTCTGGCATGTTATGGCTCTACATTTCACCAATTTCTGCTTTTTTACCAACTGACCTATGGAACATGGAAGAGGCTAAGATACTAATAATTCCATACGGACCCCATACGGACTTGAATGTATACGCACGAGTGAACCCGGCTTATGATCCAAGGAAGTACACTCATTATTCAGCACCTAATCAGTATGTCAGTTAAATGTTGTTAGATGTAGTTAATAGTCAAATGTAGTTTATTAGAGCACCTGATGAGCACTACAAATACGTCCGTGGGGAAAACCACCCAGCTTGTTGATCGCCGAAGACGTAATATAACGTTATATTAACACACATTGCCCAGTCTTTGATTCAAGGAAGCACACACCATACTCCCTGCATTACACTATAGATCAATCAGAACAGCGTGGGCACGTTCTGACGATCATTTTGTATAACCTTATGTAGGTCAACGCGCTGTTTACAAGCTGAGGTACTTTACAAGCATGCTCCGGTTAAAGACAGACGTCACAGCTGAACTGCTCTGTGGAGGGCAGAAAATCGGATAGCGGCACATAAAATCCTTGAAAATCCTCCTTTTTATTGAAATTTCTCCAAATAACTAGACGTTTTTGTGGGGCTAGAAGGAACTGTTAGGGTCAGAAATTTCTTGTATATTGGTCAAGATTTGCTCAGTTCAGCACTCTAGTTGCCGTATGGACGAAATTCAGTTTTGAGGTTCTGTGCAGGTTACTAAGAATGAGGAGTTAACCGGGGTCTAAGGTGACTTTTTTCATAGAGCAAGCTTTCCTGAGCCCATGTCTCATATATGGTTATGAAGATGGCCCTTGTGATTTCTGATAGAAAGAATCTTAAACGTTTAAACTGAGGATAGTGCCTTTCTGAAGGCTTGTTTCAGTGTATTTAAACACTGCTTTCCTATAGAGAGGTCTAACAGTGGTGTCTGCCCTTCAAATATAAGGTCTCATTGATGTATTACTCCTAAAAGAGATCCGAGACAACAACAACAAAAGGCTGTATGGACGCGTGTTTTTAGCGGTGAGAAATTCACTTTTAGCCAGCGGAACTGGTCTCAAAAGTTAGATTGGTGAAAGCTTGTTTGTATCTGAAAAAAATTGGCAGGTAAAGTTGTGAGGTAGACAGTCCTGGGTTTTGAGTGGTGCGGTTGTACACTTAAAGCGAAAAAGTGCCTTTTCTGGGGATTGACTAATCGTAGTTTGTAATTGCTATAAAAAAAACATATGTCTATTTGACGTTGGCAATTTTTTCCCACGATATAGAGTAAATGTGTTCAACATAGAATGAAATATCTGCTGATATTTTACGTAGCTTCATTATGAACGCGACCATGTTAACCACGAATTATAATATAGACGTCTATGGAAACTTCGGAAAACACACATCAATGGGACCATAAGGACGTCAATAGGGAGGCAAAGAGACGTCAACTCGCAGGGCTGCGTGTACATGTGCATGTTGGGGACAAATCATTGCGGCAATGTTGACTAGCCAATACGCGACCCCTACACACAAATAAGAAAGACCGCACCTAGAATATCACATACGCATCAGATTAGATGCAATATAACTTTATTGAAAATCGCAATGTTGCCACTGAATTTATTGACCTCCGTGGACTAGAATTGAAATATAAATGCATCATATGATGTAACAACCCCTGCATTGTATACATAGGAAAATATATCAGAGAATGTCTAGACGCTAGAAATCCCTCCAATGATTGTAACAGACCATTTTTATCCCATACTATGTACCCTTGTAATAAGTAGATTAATCTTATAGAACAGTATTTATGTAAATGTATCAGTAGATACTTTTTACCTTGTACAATTGTTGCAGAATAAAGTTACATTAAATTTTAAAGGCAATACACAAGAATTATAATGACAGAGATTCACTGAAAAGATAATTACAGTGATTGTGCATATGGGTGACATTCGGCTAAATTGTGATTTATTGAAATTGAAAAAAAAAATTGAAGAAAAAAGTCGCGTTTTTAGGCAAACAATTTGCGACGTGTTGGCGGTTAACTAAAGACCACTCTATAAAATTAGCCTTTCTGAAGATGAGGCACTCTCAAGCAAGGATTTTGATTTTACGGTTTTGATCTCCATTTGTAAACGATATCACCTTGATAGTCAAAATAAGATTCACTGTAAAATCATGTTTTGATGTTAACGTATTACAGTTATGTCTGTAGCCTTGTGATTTATCTGTGAAATAAACTGTACTCTGTAAAAAAAGAAGAGCTTGGAAAAAATGGAGCTTGATCGACGTCGAGCCAATGTCTGAATCGTGCGTGTCGCAACGGGGGTGGAGGGGGCTTTTGTTTGTCTCGTACAGCCGGTAAACCATTTTGAACCTTTTAACAGTAGAGAACAAGCTTATTTTAGATACATAAACGCACGGCCGGTAACATAAGACCAGCCTGCCATACCACCAACCAGTACTAATATTGTGGTGCATTTTTCAAGAAAGAAAATAACTATTTTTATTTTGTGGAAAAATAATCACCGATGGTTCCTATCATGTCTTTGGACATTTTAATGAGAACAAGCTTTAGTCTACTGCTGGCCACATATGTGCACGTGATTGCATGATTGTTAGACAGCATGTTTCTACAGCCAAACCCTTAATCGAATTCATTCCCTTTATGTTCTGGATCATTTTACAAAAGCTGTGCAAGCGCAAAAGCCCGTATACACTTTGGGCGGGTGTCAAGTGATACATTAGAGAGATTGTGTCTTTGCACGTAGGCCAAAATGCGACATACACGCATATACAGTTACATGTAACGTAAGAACTACATGTGCTGTGAATCTTGCTTATTAGCCACAATCAAAATTGCAATGCCTAGGGATACGAACAAATACTGTAGACTGTATGTCAATTTAATGGTCAGAGTGACATGTCACCGACATTGTGCCATTGGGAAAGCCCCTTTAGGCTAATAGTTACATTTTATAAAGCGGGCTCCGGCCGGCCTTTTTGAGCAAATGTATACGTAAAATATACACAACGAATGCCCATTCTCTTTACGCCTTGTGTCTTTTATATCAAAATTTTGTTCCCGAAAGTTGCCCGGCCAGGCCCCGGCCTGGAAATGTGACATATGCCTTGCATGACCTCATCCACTAAGAAAAAAGGGTGCAGGACTGGGTGGTGAAAGTATCAGGAAGATGAGATTCCCTTTCCAAAAGCAATTCTCTGCACCAATGGGTTAAAAAAGGTCATGGGAGTATCTTTTTACATTTAGATGCAGAAAAGGAAAGCAAATAAAGCAGAGAGATTAAGTACAGCCATGCAGAAAATAGATTTCTATAGATATATTAGCAATCAAAGCAGAAGAATCAAGCTAGGTTGACTGTGCCTTCTACTTCAGATCCGCACAATATCATGTCAAAAAACTACCTTTGTGCAAACTAGCTTTCTGTCCGTTAATAACGTTGGAATACAAAAAAGGTTTTAATTTTTCAACAGCCTGTTATTACGACGGAGGTGACCGCTGTGAAGCTTGCCAGGAAGCCAGCAAATTTCTCCAATTTCCCCACATTTACAGATAAGAAGAAATTTAAAGCATTTTACATCACATGCAGAGTCTTATACAGAGATTTCAAATTTTCTTAACTCCTTTACAGACTCAATTTAATTGTAACTAGGAGCACCGGCCATTGTTTTTTTAGGGGAGCGCTGATACACGATCTTCTGCGTAGGCAAGATTCTGTAATGACATACTAATGTGAGGCTTGCCTCGCCAACTGAAAGAAGGCTAAGCGAGGTAAGACTCCCTCTTCCCGTGGCTCTTGTTGAAAATTGCAAATCTACGCTCCCAAAAGAAATCAACGCTCCGTACAACAAAACGATCAGCTTTCAGCTTTCAATCTTCTTCATGCCTCGTTGTTGTTGATTGCAATTAAGCTGCGGTCAGGTATTTGCAACAAAAGTTATCATCAATACCAATCTAGATTTTAAACTGTTAGAGATTTCTTACCTTTGGAAAGCGCTCGTGGACCAACGAGTCTCCGCCCGAGCTGACGTAGAGGGCCGTGGTCCCCCTCTCCACCGCCACGTTCACTACCACCTTCCCTTGCTGCGTGCTCAGGAAGATGTCGTTGGAGACCGCCTCCCCGGCATCCTTCTGCTGCTTGGCGTCTTGCAGGTTGAGGCTGCTGTGCACGACCATTCCCAACACGGGAATCGCCGCTAACACTAGCATGCAAAACATCCTGAAAGATATCCTTCGCCGGGAGAGAGCTCTACGAGCCTCGTCGACCGCCGGGTCGTCTTCCATCTTGCCGTTTGATGAGACTTGACTTTCGTGAGTCGATGAAGATTGGCTGACCCAACCTTGTCTACGGCGGCGGTGAAATCTGGAGCGCCCCCCAGAAGAAGTTACTGCCATCGTGATAAACAGGTTGTCATCGTACACGCGTATTTGATCCACGTTGACGTCGATGATAAGAAGGAGGCATGCGCAGTCTTTGTCAACGGAGCCGGCTCGCCGATGTAGAAGCGGATTGAGGTACTAGAGTCTGCTTACAAAGAGCTTAAATCAAATGAATCCAAGGTACTATCGGATCATCCGAGGTACTATCGGACTATTCATTTCCGTCAAAAGGAAGGATTATGTAAGCAATAACAAAAAGTTTCGCCTCGCGCTTATATAATGTATTTGATTTAACGTTATTTAGACCTGGCCTGGCTTTTGAGGCCTGCGCCTACTTTCATGTCGCACAGAAAATTATTTATTTAGCACAAGAACAAGGACGTTATATAAGGTAAGTCATCTTATATAACGTCATTGGCTAGAACCACCAATCTTGGTACATTTTTTCAAAAATAATACTGCCAAGGCAAAGCGTTTCTGGCCATATTTTACCAAATTTTCTGAATTCGGCTTCAACATTTTTGGTTACTAGGTTGTCTTGGTAAATCACAACTATTTTCCTATATCAATTACATCTTATATTGCTCAATGTAAACTTTCATTAGCGTTTGTAAATTATCCTCATTTGATGGCGTCATTACTTGAAATCAATGATATTACCATTTGTTCTAGAGATGTGCCCGCAAACCCATATCCTTAGAAGAACCTCATAATGTTTTGTTTGCGGATGTCTCTGTCTCTGTGGTAACCCACATGTAGACCCGCCGTGTCTTGTTTCAACGTATACGTTGGAATATCCACGCAGCAATATTCGATTTCAAATACAAAACCATGACAGTAGATTTGAGCAGACTGTATAACACACATTTTGTTTTGCACCTCAGACAATGGAATGTTTTATTTGTACTATTATGTTCTGCTGTGCACACCTAATTATTCTCTCTGTAATATGTTTTTTTCTTTTTTGCATGTGTACCTGGGTCCCGATGAAAATTAGTTTTTCAAAACTGATTCGGGCTACCCAGGAAAATTTCAATAAACAATAAAACAATGAATAAACAAAACAAAAACACACACAAGCGAACGCTGAGGAAAACATGTCCTTACGGTGAAAGGTAATTAACGTTATACCCTTGGTCACATCTGCAAAATGCTGTTCACGAATGGCTTTGACATTTGTGACTAAAATGGTTTTCGTCGATGAAATTGTATCCGGCATATTTCGAAAGCTTTTAGAGGTTTCTAATACCAGTTATTTGAAAGCTTCTACTTGTAGCAATCACTATATAGGAAGAAGGTGAAAGCCTCTTAAAGTCGGTTTTACAATACATGCAAACGCCGACCGGATTTGTAGATCAGTCATAGCTTACCCGGAATTTCGACATCACACGAGTATCGGCTATATTTTTTCGATGAAAAACGGCCCCTTTGCAAACTGAACGGGGTTCGGGGGACGCCTATCCAACACTAATTATTGTATATTCCTCATGAGATGGTAGCATCTCTTCATGGTCAATCACAAATGCACAATGTTGTACACAAAACCCTTTGACATTTTCTGCTTGATAGGGTTTGACCTCAGTATATTCCGTAATGCCTGGTACCGACATTTCCTATCCTGCACTTAGAAGGCGAAAGTATCCCAAGAAACGGCTGCATATGTTGTAAACAAGGGATTTCAACGTGTTAACCTAATGGCTTTTAGCTTAGCCTTTAAAGCTTTCACTGTTGACTATGCCCCCATGGTCTGTGTATGTTATTTGCGCAGTGCTGCATACCTCCGACCTTTATGTTTTGGGCAGGGTTTGTATGTTTTATGTGGATGGACAAAATATCAAGACAATATGGCCTTGATTGTTTTGATATTAGTGAATGGGCAAGGCTTGATGAGACCTTGTATTGACTAGATATTGGGCCCCCTTGCGGCATTTTATCGTACTTCAGTTGGTCATCCGTTTTTGATAGCTTGCGTTATGAATAGGCAATCGTCGTATGTTGTTTTGGTGTAGTGATGTAGTGGTTTAGGCTTGGTCCCCCTCGTAGCTTTTTTTGCAACTGTAGGACCCGGTATTGTTTGAGTCTTTGATTTGTTTTCTGTTCATGTATAATACGCAGATGAAAATTAATATTTCAAGATATCAAAGTAGGGGAATTTAGAGTGCGGGCAACATATGCAATAGTTGTAGGAACATGGCGATGTGAAATCCGATCAGGCAGCACCCCCGCTACATACATGGTAGCGCTTAAAGTGACACACCATTCTTTTTCAAACAAAAGCGCGATTTAAACAAACAAGTTCCGTGGCCGGCGGGTGTGGTAAAATCTGTGAACGGTTTATTATACTCGCGTATTAAAGTGACAAAATAAACGTTTTTTTATGGAGATCTCTCTCGCTCAAAGACGATCAACGCGAATGTAACACGTTGCCATCAAAGAGAAATACCTTGCAAGAAAGATTTAAATAGCGATTACAGCGCTTGTAACTACGTGTGCTAATTTAGGTGAGGTGTGACAGGTGTTTAGTGCAATATGACCAGCTGCTGCCGCGTACGCATATCTGTACCCTGGGAGCCAGCCGGGATCGGGTAGCTAGGGCAGTTTATTCAGTGGCCCAAGACAGTAAGTCCCGCCTGATCTCCTATTAGCGGGGATGAGGTCTACCTACCCTAGTGATAACTCCTTCAGGCCTAATAACCCCGGAGCGCTTATGTGAGAACGGCGGGCTGACTGTCTTGGCTTCCCGAACAAAACTCGCTAGTAACCCGGTCCACTATGGCTCCCAGGGTAGCAGCCTGTGAAGATGGTGCATTATACAGGCTATATAGATAGAGATACAGATTAGCTGGTGTGTTACGCCGAAGGGCGGTAATACCGGCTATATGAAAAAATTTAGATACAGATACTGAAGCTGGTGTGTTACGCCAAAGGGTGTTATACAAATGTACCGGCCATGCAGATACAGAAGCTAGTGTGTTACGCCGAAGGGCATTTATCTAGAGAGAGATACAGATACAGAAGTTACCAGTGTGCTATGCCGAAAGGCGATTTTACATGCTGTACAGATACAGATACAGAAGTTGTTGTTTTATTCCAAGGGGAGTTTATGCCGGTTGTATAAATTTAGATACAGATACAAAAGCCAGACTGAGTGTACACTGAAGGGCAATTATATTTATGAAGAACATACCTTTTTAATTAGTCATATCCAAAGAAAGACTTATGATTTTACAGAAAATACGTATGTATGACGCAGGCACACAAGACCCAACCTTCACAAACTCAAACTGTTACCTGATCGTTTCCTTAACAATTGTTTCAGTGTGCACGGGGATTCCCCTTCAACGGTGACCTCATTCATTGTACACTTTGACCTGAAAAAATCTGCGACAGAACCAACCATCGATAAGGATCCAAGACAGCGTTTTATGATATCAAGACATTCAAATGCTGTACGACGATCTCAAGAACGTCTTCAGTAACTTTGCGACTATCGTACGACTTGTGGCCAGGCAATAAGTTCCCATATACGACATAAGAAACGTCTAACTGTAGCTACAGTTTGGACAGGCTATCGCAGGGCGGAAACTACCTTCTAGAAATTTGCATTTCCGGTCGCTCTTCTTCTTTCAATGATAGGTGATTAAAGTTTACCTGCGTATAAAGTTACTTTCATAGCTTTATTTCAGTCACTGAGTGTTAAATTTTATTTACTGTGGGATTTGTTCTTACTTCTCGTTTTACTTTTTAGTATGAGTCAAATTACGTTCGTAATTTTCCGTTAACGTAATTTTCCATTCGATACTTTCAGACTTTTAAAATAGAATCCAACAGGTGGCATGGCGCAGAATGACCTGGGAACGGGACTTCCCCCACTCACGCGTCGTTCCCAAAGGCAAAAATTCCTGGTACTTGTTAATTTCGACCTATTTGATGGTGGTCTGAAAAAAATTCCCTTTTTAAATACAATGAATCAGTTACTTAAATTGTACTTAAATCCGGGAAAACACATGAGTCGGACTATAAAATGCCACATTTTTGGAGTCTGTGAAGCAAAGAGGTTCTCCGAAATACAGGTAAGTTCTTTGACTTATCGATATCTTTCTTTTTTCACTAGTTTTTCATTCAAGGATGTATGATGTATATGTATCTTTGCGACAGAAATGTATCAGTTTTGGTATCTGTTCAGCGTTTATAATGTGTTTCATTATCTTAATAGTATACGAATCATATAAAATTTACATATCAAAGGATACAAATCATGGAGTTTTAATAGGCTAGGTCCTTGCTTTTCTTTCCTCCGGCTTTTCCTAGCGTATAATCTGTTTAATGGGTGATACTATTTCATCCTTTCTTATATTTCATTACCTTTCCCTGCGTTTGTATTCTGTATAGATTTATACTACATATACTATACACGTAGTTGCTTATATAGAAGAGTTTTTGGCGACATGTTCTAACACTACAATAATTGTTTTTAAATACTCAGCAAACCAGTTAATGACGTGGCTTGCACAATACTGTTTTACCAAGATTTAAGTTGATTTAAATTTCCGTGTTCTTTTATGATACATGTCATATAAGGACGCGTAGAGAAAAAGGTCCTTAACTCAAGTATTGTGTACTTTAACAAAGGACGTGAAACCCCCTTCTCTCGTTACACGGAAATACTGAATTACAGCTTAGGTTTCAGACTAGTTGAAGACTAGTTAAAGAGTACCATCTATGGGATACACGGAGATCCACATAAAAACCTAACCAAGGCAATCACCGAGACTAAGATACTATTATTGCTACCTATTGTGCCGCAGGGAACAGAAAACTTCCTCAAAAGAAAAAGTCCGCGCCTACGTCTGTTTTTAGCTCTCTATTCATTGTAATTGAAGTGGGAAATGTTTTGATAGTCTAGTTAAATTTTTCTGGTTGATAGACTACAAAAAAAGCGTTAACAGTTCGCCATATCATGTGTTCGAAATAAGTTTACGTTTCAGAGGCTTGTCATTTTCAGTATCAGAAAGAAGCGAGAAGAAGTCGAACTCACTTAGTACAATGTGATTGTATTGGTTGACATTGTAAATACTGTATTTCATGTATCTGTCAACTATATATCTTTTGCTGCGACCTGTACTCAACCCAATGCGTATATGCACAATAAATGTCTTCATGCATACATGCATTCATTCATTAAAAACCTACATGCCAGAATAATCCGATGTTTCTAAAATGTAGCGACAAATGTTGTGAACAAGTCGGTGGATCTTAAGTCTTCTCGTAATAATGCATACGGATAAGTGTAATGATGCGGAATAATGCGGAAGCGTGCATGACAAAATGTGGTCACACAGGATTTATGGTAAAGGCAGATCTAACCGCTGTAACAAAACAAACAGGGATACAATGTGACCTTTTATTGTGATTCTAGAGTATGCTATGGCCCAGAAGTTTAGATGTCCCTGTAGCTCAATCGTAGCAACCTCACAGTTGACCTCCTCGTTCAAATTAGCTGATAATTGGGAGACCCTGGTTCAACGTCCCGTTGAGGCTAATCCATTGGGACGTAGAATTGGCGCCCCGAGTTCGAGGAGGTGCCTCGGCCACGTCAAGGGGAAGGGTCATCAACCTTTGAGTGTAAACATATACACTGACTACGGAAACATGAAGGAAACTTGCTGCGCAATGTATCACCAGAGACTACAAGGTGATCAAAACAACGGTCCCAATTTACCTGCATGCACTTCTAAACCCATTTGCTTCAACATTGTTAGTTACTACAGGCGCTTGCAGCCCTCTTATTACAGTATACAGTAGTGTAATGTGATTTGTAGAGGTCATTGACTCCAAAACTAAACATTTCCGCCTGCGCCGCTTGAACGTAGTTTCTACAAGGTTAACAAAACAACATTACCAATATCGTATCTAATTTACCTACTTCTACACTCATTTGCTTTAACATATTTGCTACCGCAAGTGTTAGCAGCCCTTTGCATTACAGTAGTGTAATGTGATTTGTAGCGGCCATTGACTCCACAACTTGCGTACTTTATACTTGTAAGGTGAACACAATAACAGTAACAATATCGCCCCTAATCCACCTACTTCATCTAAACCCATTTGCTTAATTAACATGTTAGCTACCGCAGGCGTTAGCAGCCTTATCATTACAGTTTAGTGTAATGTGATTGGTGGAGGCCATTGACTCCAAAACTTGCGTACTTTAATTTATACATGGTGAACACAACAACAGTACAAATATCGCCCCTAATTCACCTACCACTAGACCCATCTGCTTCAACATTTTTAGTTACCACAGGTGTTAGCAGCCCTTATATGGCAGTACTGCAATGTGATTAGTAGCGGTCATTGACTCATAAACTAAACATTACCGCATGCGACGTTTGGACGTAGTTTCTACAAGGAGAACAAAATCAATATCGCATCCATCTAATTTACCTACCTCTAGGCCCATCTGATTTTACATTGTAAGTTACCACAGGTGTTAGAATCCCAAATAATGGGGTGGTGTAATGTGATTAGTACCGGTCATTGACTCCAAAACTAAACATTACCGCCTGCGCCGTTTGGACGTAGTTTCTACAAGGTTAACAAAACAACATTACCAATATCGCATCTAATTAACCTACCTCTAGACTAGACCCATCTGCTTTTACACTGTTAGTTACCACAAGCGTTAAAAGCCCATACATTACAGTAGTGTAATGTGATTATTACCGGTCATTGACTCCAAAACTAAACACTACCGCCTGCGCCGTTTGGACGTAGTTTCTGATGACAATGTGCGGTGTCACGGGGGGATTCCCCACCCACGCGTTTACCTGTTGAAAGGGACCATGCCCTTATATGGACACGTGGCGCTAAGCACTCTTTAGAAGAAGAAATAAGAGAGGTGCTGCGTTGGTTGTGTAACGTTTGGCTTCGATTTGAACAACATGATAACACACTCATGTTGAGCCCTTGGGAATGGCACTTCCTAAGACTTTCCTTACTCCACCCAGGTGTAAAAATGGGTACCTGATTTCGGTTGGGGAGTTAAAATGCGATGGGATGAGAGGGATGGGCTCCACCTTCCAATATTGTGTCCTAAACACAGTAGCCCCTACGGACTCAAGAAAGCTTTGGAACTACCCTTACCTTTTTTGTCCTTTTTACAGAAATTACTATACCCTCTGCTTAAGAACTGTCTTTTTTGCCAACTGGGTACTGTTTTTAAAAAACAATAATCATGTGATGTTATCATATGATTGTTTTGTTTTCGTCCTCATACCTCCTATTTCCTGATATATGTTATTGCTCACTCCGTAGAGCTGTTATTTGGTTACATGAAATGACAACTATTTCATTTCATTCCACTTTTCAAATACCTTTATTCACTATTGAAATATATATAATTATATTCGTTCCTGTCGGTGCGTCATTTGTTATTCTACTTTCGCCACCGCATGTCTTATTATTGATGTCATTTTGAGTATTTTTCTGGCTTCCACATTTCCCTCAATGAGTTATAGCGAGGACTGGATGCTTTTGTTAACAACAAACAGTTTGTGGTGACGTTTCAAACTCAGCAGACCACTTGCCGCTTATTTTTCAGTACAAAGTTCGCAAACTCCAGGAATATAAAAGTAAGGGGAAAACATGCATGAGAAATTGTTGTATAGATCAGCCAACATTTTGTTCTCAAGAATATTTTCAATTTTGGGGGTCAAAATCGTACATAGTGTACCTTTATTGATCTTTATTTGCATATTCTTGCCCACATGGGCTAAATGCGGTGATTGGATAGTATTACATGGAATACTAAAGATTAGAAACTACAATGTCTTACAAGTAGTGTTACAAGCGAGCTGTTGGATAAACATTGTTAATATACTTTTAACAAGTTCTTGCTTTAGCATTTATACAACCATATCACGTTCGAACGTCTCATAATTTCGTAGTCAAACGCCGCCTTTGAATGTAGCACTTTCATTTCACCACACTTGGGAATATTCCGCCGAAGAAGTCTTGATCTATTTCTTTGTGTTGTAAGAATCTGCATCGTATTGTCGCATGAAAGGAAAGACAATCTTAACCAAATGTAACTTCTTTTTCCCTTTGATAGAATTGGCATTTTGTGTCTGTGACCGATGACTATATGCCTTATACTCACCATGTCGGTCCGGAATCACTCAAATCTGTCCTTATTGTCAAATAAAATGGAAGAGAACAGTAACCAAATTCTTCCAGAACTTTCCTTTTCAGAATCATAACAATGTGTCTGCAAGGTATCGCCATATGCCTTATACTAAACGCCTTGGTCCCGAATCTTTTAAATATGTCCCTTATATTGTCAAATGAAATAAATTGTAGTAGAAAACAGTAAGCAAATCCTCTTTATTTCCATTAAAAAATTATAACAATGAGTCTGCAAAGAATCGCAAAATGTCTTTTACTGGCCGACTTGGTCCTAAATCTTTTAATTCTTTCCATATGGTCAAATGAAATGTAAGAAAACATCAACCAAATTCTTTCTATTTGTAGAATAACAACAATGTGTCTGAGAGGGATCGCCATATGCCTTATACTGACCGTCTTGGTAATGGAGTTCGCCGAAGCCAGAGGTACCATATCTAGAAAGATACGAAGAGGCGAACGCAAGAAAGACCACAGGAAGAGAGGAAGAGACCACCAAGGCATGAACCCCGCTGAACTCATGTGCAAGATGTATCAAGAAGAGAGAGATCCGTTGACTGGACTCCACGTCGTGGCAAATGACTCCAGTGTGAAATACGTAAGTACGGTAGTCGTGATTTCCTCTTAGGCCGTCGTGCGATGTTGGTGTCATGGTATTTTCATCATGGAACGTCGTACGATTTTACATGTTGCAGAATTTTTAACCAGGCTGTCACGGACACAACCGGATCTAGGACAAAGTTCCTAAACGGGGAACATGCGGCTCCAGCGTCTTATCTGAAGTTGTGGCGTAAGCGTGTACGGTTGGCTTGAGGTTGTTCTTCCCCACATACTATAATTAGGGGTGGGTACCGGTCCAGAGGATCAGGTCCAGGTCCGGACCTGGACCTGATTCATTATGTGAAAACTTGTGAATGGACGATACTCAAAACAATGGTCCATTTTGCTACAAAGAAATCTGTTTTGTGTAGTATTCGACTCCCACTGGCATTTAAAAAATCCTACAAGGCTAAATACTTCTGTACGATTGACTGTAAAAGTTGGTTAAGATGACTATAGAGTCTACTCTGCTTTGCTCTTGTTATTTTCCTCGACTGGTAACCCCGAAAACGTGCGAATGCCTGGCTATATAATCAGTTCAATTTCCAATCGGTCCGGTTTTTATAGACCAGTCCAATGAGAAAAACCGGTTGGGGTACAGCCCTAATACGGATCTAGGACAGCCTTAATTTTATTTTTGTGCGACATTTGCTTTCAAAGCATGGGCCCAAGGACAAGCGGGCTAGCTATGTACGAAAATTAGGGCGATTGTGTTGACAACTCGACATTTATTCCGTTTATTTTGAAACCCTAGGCCTGAGGCCAATGTACTTTAGATTCAATTCTGCAAAGCCGTTACTTATCAAAGGTCTGATTCGGACGAATTTGTTTGTTAATTGGCTAGCTATATATGAAACGTCCGAGGTGAATTCAATCAAATTTTCATCTGTCTGTGTGTGTGAAATGACGTGCACAGAAGGCCATCCTCCGACTTTCAAATACCACGCTTTTATGCCATAAAGCGTTTCCATAATAACGATACGAACAGGGACGGACCGAAATGTTAGTATTTGCACTTCAAAGGACGGGTTATCTAAAGTGTCTATAGGTGGTTTCTTGAGTTTTAGCGGCAAGTTTACAAGGTTTACGCTTGTACTGCGAATACTGATAAACACTGTATAAGAAACACCACATATCGTACGGTAGTCTAAACAGGCTATCGTAGGGCGGAAACTGGGCTACAAAATCGTATATCTTCTCTTCGATTGGTCGTACGACGCTTGCACTCGTACGACGATTTCGTGATTAGAGGCACCAAAAGGGTGTTTTTGTAAAAATTTTGAATTGATTTGAATAAAGAATATCTAAGCCACATTAAATGTTTCGGGGACCTCAATATGGAAATTTGAACCTATATTGAAATCCTTTGAATATACTTTGGAAATATTTTGAAAGTGACTCTTTATTTGTAATAATTTTCAATTATCTGAGTGTTTTTTTCACTCTTACAACAATTTGTAAATGTTTGTAGCCTTTGAAATGGTTGAATGAATTAATAGCTCCCATAAAATTAAGCCCAAATTGTCTTACTCGATATATCTTTTGAATTTCTCTGCTGGACATGGGTGCTTTGTGGTGGAGCATTTAATACAAAATAAATAAATAAAAATAAATAAATACAAAATATCATGACACCCAACCTTACTTTGCAAGGATGTTAGAATTGTTATCTTAACAGCCCACTGATGACTCATTCACAAGATGTCAAAAAAAATAGTAGAAAATGGTCAATAATGGTAAAATACTGTTACGATTATCAAGAAGCTTCTTATTCCACATCATGGACATTTCCAAAGTTGAACACAAACAGGGAAATTCATAATAGGGTCCAAATATTTCCAAAGTATTAAATCTCCTAGACGTAAAATTCCAAAGAATTAAAAACCCTTGTAGTGACTTTGAATGTACTCTTATAGACTACTGCAAAGCTAGCCGTGGATAACTAAACCGGGATTGGGCTGTTGAATATTGCTTTGCAACAAGTATGCATTCATTACCTAGCCTAAAGTCTTAGATTTGTTTTTTTTTTAAGAAAAAGACATCGAATAGTGGACTTGAAAAAAAAAGTATTATCAAATGTACAGAAAGATGGCTGAGCAATGAGATTGAATTTTGTAACCGGAGATATAGCTGAGTTTACGCACGCGAGTTTTGTAGTCGGTTTGAAATATATGATAATAGCCTTTATTGCACATTCATACCCTATCGGGCTAAGTACAGGCATATAGGTATAAAAGGTAGTAATTCAGTACACGTGGTTTCTAAAACATGGATTCTAAAACTAGTCTAATACATTTGTTCGGCTTCTTCTCGTTTCTTAGTAATGTTGACTATGTAGCTAGAGATGTGTTTGTATAATGTCGTTCGATCAAACCTCATAAGAAAAATGAACTTTTCAACACTAGACAAAGATTCAAAGCGGGGGAACTTTCCTATGATATAGCTAAAAAGAATACTTCTATCATTACTATATAAACTACAATCTAATAAAAAGTGAGATTCATCTTCGACCTTGTTCATGTTACAAAACTGACAGATTCTTTGCTCCAATATAATGTATGCACTAGATCCGTATCACGGAGTGAAATTCAAGGCCGATCTGTTTTCAGACGGGGCTGCCAAGTGCCCTTGAATGCCCAGCTGTGCCGGCGATGTCACGGCCACAGTAATTGCATCGTGCGTAACTTGCACAACAATGTGCCATAAATGTCAACAAAATGCTTAAAGTTATGGTATAAAAAGTAATAATGATGATGATGATTAAGAGTAAGAAACAAATTCTAAGACTTGCATGTGCCAAGTGCCTACAATGATTTTCGTCTGGAACCTGACCTGAGCATTGCATAATTCAAAAGGAAGTTTGTGGATTTACACACAGGAAAATGTGACTTGACCGACGAAAACCCGACTTGTGCGTGTAAGTGTAAGAAGTGTAAGATAAATACTGCTGTCCAGGGCTGTAATTGGCCACTCCCCACAGAGGAGGCTGATCGGATGTTGGGCGAGCTGCTATAAGTGATATTTAAGCAGACTACATGGTTTCAACCCAAGTCCGGGGAAAAGGGGCATTGAGTACCCAAAGTGCTAATTGTATGTTTACACAGATTCCGCTGAATCGGACTTCGGCGGAGTGTTTTAGTATACTCCGAATCGACTGGAATACGCGTCGCCCGACAAAACACGTGTGTAAAATGGCACGTGTGTAAAAAGCCCCTTACAACGCAATTCCCAATCATTTCTACCCGAATTGTTGATTGCATTGGCCCAAGGTACAAATGGATAAGCTATATACAGAAAACTTAGGAAGAAAGGTTGATCATTTTGTTTACATTGATGCCCTGTAGCAAAATTATTACTTTTCTCCGAAACCGTTGATCAAAGTATATTGCTTTCAAAGCATCGGCCCAAAGTGCTCTCACTTTGATATACCACATGGGACCACACAAAGCCTTCATGCTATAAAGCGTTTTCATGTCAAGAACGGAAATGCCGACGGCAAGTTTGACGCCAGCATTTTGCACTCAACAAACCGTAGCTTAAAACAAAAAATTCAAAAGCTTCGTCGGCAGTTTTGTTTGTATTCTTATGTTGTTCTCATTTATAACCTGCACATGCTAAATAATTAAGCAAGAATTTGGCAGATCTCTAGTTTTTTAAAACAGCTGAGTACGGACATCTTGATCAATGCTGGGTCCGTATACGTAGAAGGAATATATTTTGCTGGACTGCGCTTAATAGCGAGACACATTCGCAATTAATGTGGCGCAAACCGGGAAGCATTGGTGCCAATCGAATCTGTCGCCTGAATAAAATTGCGTTTTAAATGGTTAAAAAATTCACAAAATGGTACCAATGGCAATGGGCGCAAACCAGCGCAAGTCGTTATTTTCTATAACATCCTATCCTGAGAGACAGTATCCTGAGAGACAAATCTATCATCATAATGATACGATTTTTAAGACTTTATATCCGTACACAAAAATAAAGCGCATACCAACAAGCTTTCGATCAGTCCTCTGATCCAAAAATCTATCATCACTTCAAATCTCTTTTGCAATTATGATGCATGCATGTATAATCTTTATACATGGGTTTTCAATCCAGGGGCAGTACTGCGACTTTCATTTGGACTTCAAAAACAAACGCGTCGCACGCAAGGGTAATTGATGCAATTTTCTAGCAAACTCTGATGCACTTCATCTTATGTTTATCAAAGGCAACTTCTTTTCTCGCACATCTGTTTTTTGACATGTTTTTCTTTTGTCGTCTGCATTTTCGTATTATTTGACAGTTCGTTCACCTGTTTGTTCACCTGTGGTGTTATGGGGGTCATATGAAAATCAGTAAAAGAGCACTTGGAGCAAATTTGAAATTTTTTGAAATTTTTGATAATTCTGGGCATCCTGTTATGCAAGTTAGCCTTGATACACTGCTGACGCAGCTGGGACTTCCAAATCACTTCGCAGCCCCGTGTGTAAACTGAACGCCCCTGAGTCGGACTTCGGCGGAGTGTTCTCCGAGTCGACCAGAAAATGCGTGTGTAAACCCAACCCATGTGTCAACCCTTGTTACAGAATCAACAAATCCAACCACCTTTGTCAAAGGGTGAAGTGCAAAATTAAAACTTATATCTGACGGACTTGCAGTCACTGTTCTCATTGGTATGATCGCTAATTGCCATGCTATCATTGGCTGAATTGTGATTGATATGATTGATCTATTCTGTGGATGGAGGATACTCTTCAAGCAGAGATTAGGCTCCGGCTTTTTTTAACCTCGGTTACTAAAATGACCGAGTGGGGTCCAAACGGACCCCAAAATGTTTTGTTCATAAAATCTCAGTTCCATTTCTTATCGGCAATCATTGTATATACATTGCTTCGTCAATGTAAGAGGAAGATTTTGAGATGTTAAGGTGTTGCTAATTCCAACTCATTATGATAATTTATGCAAACGTTCAGAAGGACCACGTTTTGCACTAAACCTATTCCGACCAGATAGGGGAATTTTGAGGCCCTCAGCAACATTTATGTCGCATAACTCATGAACGGCTAGAGCTAAAGCTACGAAACTTGGCAATTTATCACAAAATATTGTTTGCAAAAGTTTTTGGTCAATAAAGTAAGTTTATCATTTTTGGGGGTTGCTATGGTAACCATATTCTAACAGGCATATTTTTGCCAAAATTTGACAATTTCAATTTAAACAAGGTTTTCTTGGTAAACTACACCTGTTTTCTGACAACAATTAAATTCTATGAAATTCAATGTAATTTTTATGACTTAAAATTTATGATTTATGCTTATTTCATGACGTCATTGGTCAAAATCCAAGATGGCCGCCATGATTAGGTAAATGACGTCATAATGTCGTCACATTACATGTTGATGGCACAAAAATTTTTGTGATGATTTAGGTTTACTATTATCTTAAAGTTAGGTAGTCATAATGTAATTGGTAGTCATAATGTAAGTGGTTAAGGAGTTAGCCTCCAAAGTTTGTTTTAAAAACTGCACATTTTTGCTGGGGTCCATTTGGACCCCAGAGGGACTGAACACAAACTTTCTTTATAATTTCCACATTATTGTACCAATCTTTGCGAAAAAGGTATTGGAGAAGGTATAAGACATATTGACTGACAAAGTCACGGAAGGATTTTTTCTTCAGATCAAATGACACTTCAAAATGTACGCCTGGGGTCCAAATGGACCCCACTCGGGTGTTTGAGGGTTAACCTTTCTGTTAGTCGTTATTATCGGGATTTCTATTTTTTATTTTATCTTGCTGTGTCAAAACCTAACTGGCGTACTTCAAGAAAAATGACAAAATAGAAAGCCCGATGAAAACGACTAAAACGTTAAAAAACAGCCGGAGCCTAACCTCTGTTTGGAGAGTAGGTTTGGGAATGCAGGTTTGCTCTCAGTTTACGATATACTGAATTTGTTTCCAGACAAAGGCTTTGAAAGAACTTGTCAAGATTCAGCCAAAACACTTCAGGAGGAGGAGAGATTCCCTGCTGATCAACAAAGATGACATGAATGGCACTGATGTACGTAGTAAAGTTTTAAACAGGAATAAGTTACTTCACCATTCCGCGTTCGCATGCACAGTGACAGGAATTGTGGGTAACATGTCTAAGTTGAGGGGCCCTAACTTTTAAATAGTCTGTGTCCTTACCATTGTCTCAATTTGAATAACAGTATCCAGACGTGTTTTATTGAGGGGGATACACCTTTGACAATATTATCCACAATACCTGTTGCTGCGCATGCGTTATCGGAATGGTGAATAAGCTTATTCTAATACGGCAGGCTTCACCCCCTTGGAGTTTACCTATAAATTACTCAAACCTACCTTATTAAGCTAGAATAAGACCCATAGATATCGACGAAATAATGTGCAACATATGACTAAATGTATTTATCAGTACAGTCAAACCTGCCCGAGCGACCACCTCTTCTCAGCGACCACCTGGCCATTTCGACCGCTTTTTCTCGGTCCCGATTTTTTTTTTCCATTGACGTAAGCATTAAGCGACCTTTTCTCAACGACCACCTGGCCAACGCGACCGCGA